>LPNX010000285.1:73713-183153 GCA_001517045.1 Pseudotsuga menziesii | reverse complement strand
TCACTCAGTTATGAACGAGATAACAGACTAATAGTTATTGTCTAATTTAATTAAGGGAAAAGTAAATTAGACACATGTTTCTTGTTGACTTTTCAACACATCTCACCTGGTAAAGTTGTAGAATGTGCCTCTCGCCACAATAATAACTCGTTTTATAATTTATAATGTGTATAAGTTGTTGATATTTTGTCTTTGTGAATGTTTTTTTTAAGATAGTTAGTTGTATTAACAAAGAGTTACAACATGCGGTCTCTTATAAGAGCCCTATATCCAAATCCCTTGGAGGACATGTATACACAATAATTTTTTGTTCTTTTTTTTGTCTTTGCAGATGTTATTTTTTACATAAATAATTATGAAATGTATGTTGCATTAACAAATAATTGCATCATTTTCTCGACTTTATTATGTAAACATGTCCTCCATGGGGTTGAATATGGGTTAAGGGTTTTTTTTATCTCATTTTCAATTTAAAAATAACAAATGTTTAGACTTTCATAGGGCCCCTAGTTTATGGGACCCAATGGATTTTAAATAAACAGCTCGTCGTTGAATTGTGGTATAGAAGAAAAGGCCCTGTCCATTGTCCTAATGTGGGTAAAGCTACGTCGTCTTCCCCTCAATCTTGTAAAAAAATTGCCATTTCATAATTTTGGCATTGCGGTTGAATTTTCCAGCCCTAATTTCCATCTCTACAAAGTAAACTATTATTTATGCAAATGAAATGATGATTCCAAAATTTACATTAGGTTTTTTATGAAAATCATAGGGAAAATGTCATAAGGTTAGGCTATTCCAATTTCATGTTGGTCAAAACATTTGAGGTTTAGATTATTTTTTGAAAGTGGTTTTTTTCAATTTATTTTTTTAGAGTGTTGATTCATGTTTTACATAACATTTATTTTATTTTATTAATGCAACATGTATAGAAATAAAGCATTTAAATTTATATGGAGTGATGAAATATTAAAAATTAAAAATCCCAAGCTTGATGATCCTTCCCACCCTAATAAGGTTGAAAGCCTAAAGAAAAAAAATGATGATTGCTAAACTAAGAACTATCTCACATGTGTTGCATAACAAAACCGATAGATGGACTGTTTTGAAAACTCATTGAGAAAAAAGATTGCATAACTTAAGCAATTGTAATGTCCCAGACCCTCCCAGACCCTTATGACAAGGCAAAAAGGGTCATAAACTCCAGTTTAATAACAATGGAATAAGGTTAGGACAACTAACCATTAAAAGATTAATTAAAACTCTAACTTTAATAAACATTACTAAGGTTTTGTTACTTAATTGGATTACTTGACTAAAGAATTTGTCGCTCTTAGTTAAACAATCTCAACACTTAATGAACTCTAACAACATTAAATCTAAGCTTATAATAACATTCAATACATGAATAATGAATCTATTATCATAGGGCGATTAAGGTTCTACATTAAATCCTTACATTTTGTAAATATGATTAAAACATAGTTTATAATTGCCAAGTATTGTGTCATTTATTGTTTGAATATTTAATTAGTTTGTGGTGTTGTTAAGTGTGTGATTTTAGTGAATATAAAGAATATGAAAAACACACATTGAGAAACATATGTGGGCTATAACCTACAACCACACCACAACCAAATCAAACAAAAGGCATCGGCTGCAATCACAACCCACAAAATCACCTCCCAATGGTTGTCCCCTACAACCATTTTTCGCTAATATATTTTAGATTGAATGGCTGCCTACCTCCAGCCATCAATCAATATTACATTTAGATTACATTATCAAAACTCAGATCTGCAAATAGGAGCAAATCCATGCACATAACATTTCCAATCTAACAACTGGTGCGCTCAACTTGGCATCGGGAAACTGCTGGACCAAAACAGACATATCTTGGTCATACAAAAAGGTTTTTCGATGAAACGAAAGGTGATCTTTGCTATAAACGATATTTTGGACGCAATGGAATAGGTCCCAAAGCATAAAAATTATCATAGAATGTCAAACCAGAACATATGGTTGTGCCCCTCCCAATACAATAAAGTCATAGTTACAGTTTTGGAAAAAGAGAAAGAAGATCGGAATGAATATCATCTTGAATTCGAATCCTACGAAGTCCAATATTCATGTAACCAGATTATGAAATACAATAATCAAGCATATAATCATCATAATAATATGTAAAAACATAAGTAAAATCATATGAGAAGTACTTATCTAAAGATATGGGAAACTAACTGAAGCAGGACGACTTTCCTCCCAACCGTAGACTTCGTCAAGCCTTCCTCGCTTGAACAAATCACCCTCGAGCTGAGACCATGGATCCATGGGTAGATGAACACTTAATCTAGCAACACTCAGAACTATCTCTTCCGAGAACCACAATGTTTCCCACTACTACTTTCATGTCTATCTCCACTTCTTATGGGATATGACCTAGCTCGCCATTCCCATTTCCTGGCTTCATGTGTGAGAACTTGGACTAGTAGAGTGATAGAATGGAAGCAAAGGGAAAAACTAATATAATAACTCTAAGTCTCAATACACTCCACATACTACCAAGAGTCCCAACATGGATAGACAACAAAAGTCACGTGGTTTAAAGCTCAAGATTAACCTCAACATGGATAGGGAATATGAGTTTATAGCATAAGGATGCCAAGTCTAACCCAAAGGGATCAACCCAAATTAGAGAGAGGCAAGGTTTAAGCTTCATCATGGAGATTTAGCTTGAATTAGTGGATTGGTGGCTCAGTAAAAAGATTCCCTTTCTCGAATTACCACCATGAGGAGGAGTTACCAAAAACTAAGGAGTGGATCCATGAAGAGCTCATGGAGGCACACTAATGTATAAAGGGGGTTACAAAACATCAAGGAGGTTGAAATAGGTGAGAGAGGGCATCCAATCTAACAACTAGTGCGCTCAACTTGGCATCGGGAAACTGCTGGACCAAAACAGACATATCTTGGTCATACGAAAAGATTTTTCGATGAAACGAAAGGTGATCTTTGCTAGAAACGATATTTTGGACGCAATGGAATAGGTCCCAAAGCATAAAAATTATCATAGAATGTCAAACCAGAACATATGGTTGTGCCCCTCCCAATACAATAAAGTCATAGTTACAGTTTTTGAAGAAGAGAAAGAAGATCAGAATGAATATCATCTCGAATTCGAATCCTACGGAATCCAATATTCATGTAACCAGATTATGAAATACAATAATCAAGCATATAATAATCATAATAATATGTAAAAACATAAGTAAAATCATATGAGAAGTACTTATCTAAAGATATGGGAAACTAACTGAAGTAGGACGACTTTCCTCCCAACCATAGACATCGTCAAGCCTTCCTCACTTGAACAGGTCACCCCCGAGCTGAGACCATGGATCCACAGGTAGATGAACACTTAATCTAGCAACACTTAGAACTATCTCTTCCGAGAACCACAATGTTTCCCACTACTACTTTCATGTCTGTCTCCACTTCTTATGGGATATGACCTAGCTCGCCATTCCCATTTCCTGGCTTCATGTGTGAGAACTTGGACTAGTAGAGTGATAGAATGGAAGCAAAGGGAAAAACTACTAAACTAACTCTAAGTCTCAATACACTCCAAATACTACCAAGAGTCCCAACATGGATAGACAACATAAGTCACGTGGTTTAAAGCTCAAGATTAACCTCAACATGGACAGGGAATATGAGTTTATAGCATAAGGATGCCAACTCTAACCCAAAGGGATCAACCCAAATTAGAGAGAGGTAAGGTTTAAGCTTCATCATGGAGATTTAGCTTGAATTAGTGGATTGGTGGCTTAGTAAAAAGATTCCCTTTCTCGAATTACCACCATGAGGAGGAGTTACCAAAAACTAAGGAGTGGATCCATGAAGAGCTCATGGAGGCACACTGATGTATAAAGGGGGTTACAAAACATCAAGGAGGTTGAAATAGGTGAGAGAGGGCATCCAAAGGGTCTTAAATATCATGGAAGCACAAAAATAGGATCATCAATGCATAGTGTAAGAGTGGAAAAGCCAGAAAATAGCTTACAACCCCTAAAAACTAGGAAAGGGGCTCATAATGACCAAAAACACATAAATGTGAGGGAATATATTCCCAAGGAGGGCACCCTAGGAAAGAGGGTCCCACTAAGGTGTGCAAAATATGAAATATTAACTCCATCGTCCATAAATGTCAAGAATGGGGTCTGTTGTACAAGGTTTAGGTGACCAACATTATTAATGTCACCAAGGTGCAAATATGAATTGGGATGGATATAATTAAGACAAAAACAAGTTATAAGGTGCTAGGGATGTCCCCATTCCCCCTCACTTTGTGTCATACATGGTCTCCCATACTCTTTTAACTGCCTTTGCTGAGCCAATTGTTTATTTAATCAATAGTAACAACATTCAAAGATACTAGTAATAACATTAACATTAATAATAGTGCCAAAGTCCAAAATCACATTATCAAACATTAATCATGCAAAGGAGCATAAGTCCACAACCATATGAAATATCAGAAGTCCATAATGCAAAAGAACATAAGTCACATGAAGGATCATACGTTTGGGGCTTAACAACTAGGGTATTACAACAACCTATAGGAGATTGAGAACAAAGTTTATGTCCTTATAGGATGTAATTTATACAATAATATTAAATGTGTGTATAATGATATTTGCAATCACAATTTTATTCATGAAATTCTAAACCAAGATGACCAAACTAACCTAAGATATTTTACTGTGAAATTTAATTCACATCGAAACAACTATCAAAATGAATAATTTTGGGACTTTATTTTTTAGTTTTCTTCATATACTATCTCTTGTCTAGGTCTCACAAGCCAGGTAGATCTAAAGGAATCAAAATACAACATCATCATCACATATGTTATCTTTCCCACCTTTAAAAAAATGACTTCTTGTTTATCTGTATAATAATTCATTTTTTATAAGTTATAATGTGTTTATAAGGTGTTGATCCATATATCTTCCTTAACTTCATATATTTGAACCCTCGAAAGGGATCAAATCCCTTGAGGTGCAAAACTTTCCTCAAATATTACGCTCTAAAAAAGGTGATGGGTTTCCCGGTTGATACTATTTTTGCCTACTTACTTGCCCATTTTGGTACTCATTTTCCTCATTTTGACCATAATGGTCCTACAAAATCCTGAAGTCCTAAACTATAAATACTATAAGGTATATTATACTAATGTTTAAGATCCTCTACAGTGAGCACTAAGTTTCAAGGTAAAATTTAATCATCATCCGGTAAGGCTAAGTATATGGAATTCAAAGATGGAATTAACATAGCAGAAGATCAGTATTATTCAACAAGGGCACAAAGTCAAAGGATTAAGGATCATGCACTGCAAACGTTCGATGGTGTCTCTAGATGCATACCATCCACATGTGCTCTGAGAATACTGAAGATTGAAACCACTTGTATTTATGCTTTCATGTCATGTAACTGCAATAGCCATATTATTAAATGCTACAAGTTATGAAAATACCATCTTCAATAGGGTTCTATTATAGTTTTTTTATCTCAGTTATTTTATATAACAAATAGTTAGCATTTAGCTACCAATTGAATGCTATATATAATTGGTAGCACACATTCAGTGTAACCGTCTAGATTGCAAGTAATATAACTTGTTTCAATTTTTATACAATTATTGTTCGTATAGTAATCCATAGCCCAAACCTTTTAAGACAAGGCATGCTCTAAGAGGTATGTGGTTATGACTTGTGTATACACTTTTTTATATGCTTTGAGTTTTTCATTGTTGGGTTTGTATTTATGCCTCTTATATATTGAATTGTTGCATATTCATATAACCATTTATATTAGTTTGTTTTTGAATTATTGTTTTTAGTTAGATGTGCTATGTTTTTTACTTGCTTTCATATATGCATAAAATGGTAGTTTAGTGAATAAGTATAGATGCATAAACTAAGCGAATGGAAACTAAACAAGGATAATCTTTAACCTCCTAAAATCCCCATCGATGCATTTCCATATGTATAATTAGCATCCACAGTCTACAAGTTTATTTGAACAAGCACTTTGAGTTTTTTTGCAAGACAGAGTATATAATCTTTGTACACATATTTCAATAGAATTCTTAGGCAACCAAGTTAGAAACAAGTTAAGCTCAAGGGTTTACTCCATGCAAATAGAATTGGTATCTCATAACTTCATAATGAACCCTAGGATTGATAATTTAATGGCTAGGAAAAATAGTTATCATTTGGGACTTAGGAGAGAGATACAAACATACTATCGTTTTTGGTGTCATTGTTAGATGGATACTAAGGAGTAGATTCATTGGTTTATTTTTATTAGGAAATTAACACATGGTAAAATTCAACCAAGGTAACTATCGACAAAACCCTCTAGCAAACTTTGTTTAAGTGTCTTGCATATGTAGGATAGAATCATACTAGGATGCATAAATAGACTAAGGGATTCTAAGGGATAGTTCCATGGTTCATCAATAGCCACCCAATTTTATAACTACTTGGTAGGAAACAAAGGCCAGCTAGGGAGTACCTTTGGATAAAAACCTCAAGTCGAAGAAGTAGCATCAAACCCCAAGGTAGTATTTATTGTTCATGTTGATATAAACCCTTATGCTACTGAATTTGTCTGAATAGAAGACTTACTTAGTGGACAAGATATACATAAATATTAAAACGTGCTCAAATTTGAGTCTACATCATATGTTCGTTCACTCCCTTCAGAGGAATTAATAACATTTGAAGGGCCTCTAAAGTTTTGGAAGAATCATCTCTGTAATATGGTTGAGAAATAAGGTGGGGGATCCACTTGCCAAGAATCAGTTACATTTGAATTTCCTATCTAAGAATCATATGTAACGATCCATATGAAATACATTCCAGCCTCTGCCCTACCTAACTTCCATTGTTTAACTAGTGAAGATCTAGACATGCTCCTTTTTTAGTTTTGTGTCCTTTGCTAGAGTTATGATTACACCTCCAACGCCCAAAAATTTAAATTGTTTCCATCACCCTCAAGAAAGAATCTCTCCACTAGTTCATGGGGCTTGGTGGAAACTCTATTCAAACTTGAGAGGAGATGAAACAAGCCTTTTCAAAGAAATATCATAACTATTGTAAGGCAAGGGACTTATGTGAAGAGATTTTTAAAGTGACTCAAAAAGAAGACAAAAGTTTGAAATATTACGTGGAGAGATTCCAATATAACATATAGATACCTAAACAACATTAGTTAAATGCAGACACACTTTGCACCATCTTACTAAGAGGTATTCGAGATG
Organism: Pseudotsuga menziesii; assembly: GCA_001517045.1. NCBI lineage: Eukaryota > Viridiplantae > Streptophyta > Pinopsida > Pinales > Pinaceae > Pseudotsuga > Pseudotsuga menziesii. The sequence goes on along the minus strand of LPNX010000285.1, from coordinate 175,829 downwards.
AATGTTTAGATGTGCTGAATTTTATGGGTGCGTGGGATGTTTCTCAGTTATCATATGAACATATTTGTGATTTGCATTGACATTATTCCCAAGTGAATACCAAATGTGCCAAAAGTCTTAGAGATGATTTGTTCATGCACTACTAAATCATCAAGAGGTAGTGTTACTAGAGTCGAGATATGGAATTTGTTGGACAATTTTAAAACCGATATCCTTAGTTCTCTTTAATTCCCAACTGGATACCATGAAAATAAAGAAGAAGCAAGATGAGGAAGAGTTGCTCAAAATGTTTAAAAAAACACCCTTTGTGAGAATGTCCACTCAATGATCTAGAAACATGTGTTATTTGTGAACAAAGCCATGCAACTAGTAATTTCCCTTCACTACCTAAGATTAAAATTGTTTATGAGGAGACTAATGAAGGGACTAAGAAAGTTTGTTTTGTTTCCCATAAATTTCCAACCACCCCCCTCAACAAGGTGCATAACAAGATCCCATGTCAATCCTTGTCCAATACTTCAATACATAATATCCCCCACAAGGTCGGTATCCTATAATGCCATGACACTAGTGTGCTCCTCTGACCCAAAACCAACTGTGGTAGAAAGGTTTGTGAGGGTGATTTCCATATGAAAACATGATTCAACAATCACAAGAATATGCCCCATAGCAATAATAGGCATTCCAACAACGACTCTAATTACCAACCAATCAATCTCCTCAAAGGCTTCCACAACTTCCTCCCTAATATGTACCTAACCCAAACAATAAAGTATCTCAACCTGCTTACAATGATGAGATACTAGGTTTCCCAAGTTTTCCTAGTTTTCCAACATATAACATGTTCCCTGTCGATTGTCAAGATATACATTTACGATCAAGGAAAATAATTAATATAACTTCCTCGGTTATTTAAGAAGAAGATGATGAGGAAGTTATGTTACAACAAATAATCAAGCTAATCAGAATGATAAAATAGTACCATAAGTCACACACAAAGTTTCCATAGAAAAGGCCAGCCAATCTCAAGTATCTGATCTGCGCTTGACTCGTCCTTATCCTAAGTAATTAAGTATGGAAAAACCCATTACATAGTCAAAGTTTCATTTTATGGTATAATTATGAAATCTAAGTGTTAAAGTTCCCATGATCCAATCCATCAAAGGCTTTATAATCGATGTCAAGGTTGTTTCGAAACTATGCTTAAGGAAACCAAGGAGGAAAAAGAAGGATCCCTCAACTATCCATGTAAGTGGAAAGTTGGATAATTGGATGCTAGGATGGACTTTTATGACCAAATACTTAGATCCATGAAGCCTGATATGCATGTTCATATTAATAGCATTCCCATTCCAAACACTCTACTTGATTTAGGGGTTTCTATTATTTTTTTTGTGACCAAAACATAGGGGTAGATTAAAATGGAGGCGGTAAAACAGCTACCGCATGCTTTGACATAAAGTCAGTCCAAGATTCAGAGTCAGACTGGTTTCTAGAATCCAATGCTTCTCAACGGCCTGATAACGGTAGCAAATAGCTTCAAGAAGTCCTAAATAGATATTACAAGGAGGACGCAGCCTCGCCTGAGCATCTTTAAACAGAAAACAACTGAGATAAATACCAAGATGGTAAGAATCAATTGTCCATATTTGCCAGCTACTTGATGATCGCCTTCTCCAGCACATTGAGGTGGATTTCGAAGTTCTCCTTGGAGTTAGCCACGTCTTTGATGCTAGAATGAGCATATTCTTTGAGATCTTCCAGATTTTCTTATGAGACTGATGTATCTTCTCGTAGCTTCCTGAAGACTTCATTATGAAGTTCCCAGCTTTCCTCTCATGCATGGAAGGCCGAACGCAAGTTCTAGTCTTGCCTATATGATCTATCTCGGAGTCAACCCAGCTCATTTTCAAACTAATCCAGCAGCTCCTCAACTGTCTGTCATGATTCTGAAGAGGATCATCCATGCTCCAATGCCGATTCAAAGGAGGGAGATAAAGGGTAGAGGGGGAAGAGCTACGCCTGGGAAACACGACAGCAGCCCACGAGGAGGCACTCCACCATCGGTTTGCTGCAGAGTCTTTTGAGGGAGAGGAGAAACGGGTGCTAGTGATCATGATAGCAAAGTAGCTGGTAGAGCAGGCGGGTAAAGCACGGTGTTCATGAGGAAAGAAGGTGTTGTGCAGAGTCCTGCTGGCAGAGACTGCAGGAATGAAAAAAACAGAGTACTGTGGGGAAATAAGAGGTACACTGCTTGACAAATAACAGCTCGTGATGGTGATCATGGACCTGCACCGATCAGGGGATATCGTTTCTACTTTCAAGTCCATCCAGTTCTAAGATTCCTCTGTTCAAAAGGGTCCCTTTATTGGCTTCATTGTCTGCCAGATAATTCAGCCCACGGAGAATATGGTAGAAAGTGATGGAGTGGAAACTTTGGCTTAACTGTCGAATTTTTTGATAGGTCAAAGCAAGATTTAGCTGGGAGGGCCGCTTCTGGTTTATAAGGGCTTGGATCAGCATCCTTGAGTCGCCGAAGACCACTAGAGAAGTGATCCCTTTGGAGCAGGCTATCCTTAGCCCTTGCAGTAGACCGCAGAATTCAGCTATGTTGTTAGATTCAATGCCTAGACCCCAAGCATAACGGCCGATCATAGAACCAGAAGCTGAGATTAACACTCCTCCCCCACTAGCACGACCTGGATTGTTCTTTGAAGCTCCATCGAAAAATAGACAAACCTCATTTAGAGAATCTCTCCAGCTGATGAAGGTAGGTTCCTCAAGTCTGATTTCCCATTTAGCAGTGCTAGAGTGACCAGGCAGGGACTTGCTCTGAAGATTTGGGGAAATCTTATTTAACCACTGTGATTCCTCCGGAAGAAGCTGAGAGATACCTTTCAGAGCAGATTTGTGATCGATAGCTTCCCCTAGGATTGCCCTTGCTTGATTGGCGACTTTGGAGGAGTGGTTTTCTTTATCCCTGAATATTCGGTTGTTTCTCTCAAGCCAAATCTTCCAGAGGATGGCTTTAGGGGCCCAACTCCAGACTATTTGAAGCAAATTTTTCTTGGAGACCTGGAACGGGGAGAGATTCATCCATTCAGATAGAAGGCCATGGATGGTGCCTGGGAGGGTGATATCAGAATTAATCCTCAAAGTTTCTTTCCAAACTGCTTTGGAGAAAGGACATCCCAGCAAGAGGTGATCGGACGTCTCTTCTTCTTTTTTGTAGAGAGGACAGTGAGAGGGGCCTTCCATACACCTTTTCTTCAGGTTTTCGCCTGAAAGGATACTTCTATGGGCCAGCGTCCAGCAGAAAAAGTCAATTTTTGGGTTGAAGGTTCTTGACCAGAGAAAATTCCAGATCGTTGGATTTGGGGCAACATAGGGGATAGAATGGATGTTCTCATATCCTTCTGAAGCTGAATAATTGCCTGAATTGCTGCCCCACCCACGTCTATCTCTAGCCCCTTCTCTGAGAGGGGATTTGCCTTGAAGGAGGGTTGTCAGATTATTTGCTTCAGCTTCTAATTCCGGTGGCAGATCGCCAAGATCCCAGCCTATCCAATTGTTGTTTTCCCAGGCTGAAAGGTCCCACAGCGTAGTGGCTCCTTTATCCAGAAGCCAGCGTTTGATGTTGCCCACTTCCTGGCATTTCCCTAGAGGGGTATCTCCTAGGATGGAATCTTCCCATACTCTTATTGTTTTCCCATTGCCTTGTATCCAGTAGAGCTTCTTTTTGAAGGAAGCCAGAGCTTTAATACATAATTTGAAAACACGAGAGCCATTTCTATGCCGAGGAATAGCATCGAGGCACCTTTTCCTTGAGCCTGGAAAGTATTTTTTGTGAAGAACTTGCTTGCTCCAGCAATCTTTTCCTGTGATCAGTTGCCATAGCAGCTTTGCTCCTAAAGCCAGATTTTGGGGGGTTAAGCTCCTAACTTGCAGCCCTCCTTCAGCACGCGGTTTTTGGATCTTTTCCCAGCTAACTAGGTGGAGTTTCTTCTCATTTCCTTTCCCACCTTCCCAAATAAATTTTCTGAATAAGCTTTCTATCTTGCGGAGAACCAAGCTTGGAGCAAGCAAGATTGAAGATTGATATATTGGCATACTATTCAGGACAGATTTTAGAAGGATCAACTTCCCTGCAGGATTAAGCCAATTGGCGCTCCATCTTATAATTTTGCCTTTGATTTTGTCCAGGACAGGCTCCCATTTCACTGATTTGGAATTGGGTTTGCTGATGGGGATACCTAGGTACGTGAAGCCATCCCAGTCCAGAGTGCTTTCCATTCCTAGCAATCTAGCAATATCCCTCAACTCTCTGGTAGAGCAGTTCCAACTGAAGATTTTGCTTTTTTGGAAGTTTATTTTGCAACTAGACACTTCTTTATAAAGAACCAGTTCTTGTTTAAAGTGTTCAGCAGAGTGAAGGGTCGCCCCACCTAGCAGCAAGGTGTCGTCAGCAAATTGAGCATGGTTTATATCTCGAACATTATTCGCCAATCTTAACCCAGGCAGCGTGTGGATTTCTTGGCAAAATTTTAGCTGGAAGCTAAGCACTGAGGCTTGGATAGCATAGAGGAGAGGGGACAGTGGGAAGCCCTGCCTGAGCCCTCTAGAAGCTTGGAAGAAGTTTGTACAGCGACCGTTGACCAAAGGGGCTATCCATGGGTCACACACACAACCTTTGACCCAGCTTATAAAAGTAGGGGAGAAACCAAATTTTGACATCACTGCAAACAGGAAATCATGCCTAACACGGTCAAAAGCATTAGCTAAATCAAGTTTAATGATCATACCTTTCTCATTCCGCTTACAGCTTGAGTGAATGGCTTCTTGGACAAGGATAATGTTGTCGAGAATTTTCCTTCCTTTGATGAAGCCGCCTTGGTTTTCAGGGATAATCCGAGGAAGAATTATTTTAAGTCTGGTGGCTATAATCTTGGTAATAAGCTTGTACCCGGTGTTGCATAAAGAAATCGGCCTGAAGCGGTTGAAGCTGGAAGCGTCTTTTTCTTTCGGGATCAATGCAAGGAAGGAGGAATTGGTGCTTCCTCCTATCTTGTTGATCACTTGAGAGTACCTGACCATTTTAAGGAGGTCTATCTTTATAATTGACCACCAGCAAGTGAAGAATCTGGCTGTGAAGCCATCAGGACCAGGGGCGTTGTCTGGCTTCATAGCCTCTAAAGCTTTTTTAAGCTCATTCATGGTGACCGAGGCGGTGAGAAGGGTATTTTCTTTAGGTTTGATCAGAGAAGGGATGAGATCAAACGGGTTGGACATGATATCAAGAGGATCCTCTACCGGGGCCATGAATAAATCTTTAAACGTGGATACGACAACTTTCTTTATGTCCTCAAAGTCTTTAAGCACAGCACCTTGGAAATTGATTTCAGAGACAGCTTTAAAATTCTTCCGAGCTTCGGCCTGCTTATGGAAGTATTTGGTGTTTTTATCCCCGCTTTGTAGCCAAAGAGTTCTGGACTTTTGCCTCCAATACTCCTCTTCTAATCTGTAGGTAGAAAAATAATCTTTTTGGAGGGCCCACTCTATTTGCAATAGATTTTCCGACAAAGGAGAAGCTTCCATCTATAATTGATGGTCTTCCAGGGTAGCTTGTGCTTTTTTTCTTCTGGTGATGGGGGAGGTTATGAGCTTTGCCCAGGCTTTCAGGTCGTGCTTAAGCCTTTTTATTTTCCCTTCCCAGATGAAGGAAGGCGACCCTCTTAAATGGGTATTCCAGGAATCAGAAACAACTTGCAAGAAGTCCTCTTGCTGGATCCAAAGGTGGCTGAAACGGAAAGGAATCGGGCCAAGGTCTTGGTCAAGGGAAAGGTCCAACATAATGGGCTTATGATCAGAGGTACAGTGGGGTAAGATTTTAGAAGAGGCTAAGAGGCCAAAGGAGAGGAAGGAAGATTGAACGAGGAATCTATCTAGCCGAGCCGCTATATGACCAGGTCCAATCCTTTTATTGGTCCAGGTAAACTTCCCTTTGGCCAACTTTATATCGATAAGGTCCTAGCCAAGGAAAATGTCTTCAACCCATTCCCTTGCTGGGTCCATAACAGGAGTTCCCCCTTTTTTTTCATTGGCAGCAAAGGTAATGTTCAAATCCCCTGCTACAATGATGTTATCAGGCTGCTTCAAGTTGAGATACGATTCAAGGCTGTTCCAGCAATCTTTTTTTTCCGCATGCAGGACAGGAACATAAAGATTGAAAAGACTTACAGTTCGACCGGAGATTTTGTGGGTTAGCTTTGTGAAAACCCAGTGCATGGAGCGTTCTTCAGCTTCTAGGTCATAGAGGGTTGTATCCCAAAAGGTGGCTATACCTCCGGAAGCTCCTCTGGAGTTGTTGGCAATGCCTGGCCCTTTTTTCCAAAATGATTTCCCAACTTGGAGGAGAGAGGCTTCCTCCAGTTTCGTCTCCTGGACTAGCAGAATCTCAGGCTTATAAATTCAGACTAGATCTTTCGGAGCTTCTTCTTTTAAGGCAGATCCTAAGCCTCTGCAATTCCAGGAGATGTGCCGCATTAATTACTATTGGAAGAGGGGTTGGCCCCTTTTGAGGCCAAGGTTGGTCCTTTCTTAGATCTGGTGTTCAGCATTCCTTTCAGGGTTTTTTGTGAACCTTCGAGCACAGACAGATATGTTGCTTCCTCCCTTTTCTTTTTTGTGGATTTCCTTCCTCTTGAGTTTATAAAAGGAATGGTATGCAAGCTGCTTGAAGACTCACCATCATCCGTATCCTCTCCTGGGTCCGTTTCAAGGAGTAGTGGTTCCTCATTTGTGCCTCTGGAGGGCTCGGAATGGTAAGCCACCTTCAAACCGCTTGGATTGGAGAGTGGTATTTCCCCAGGTTCCAATGGGGCTGCCTGGGATTCTACCTCTCTATTGCCAAAAAAATTTCCAGTTGGAATCTCTTCCACGCTTATTGATGCTGGTTCTTTCCCAGAAGGGGTGCTGTCCTTCTGTGGATCCTTTGCATTCTGGATCACCACTGGCATCTCTTTTGTGGCTTCTTGGGGAGATCTGTTTGAGCTTGACGGAGTATTGTTTTTCTGCATGTCCTCTGTGGTCTTTTTTTCTTGGGCTTTGGAGGTCGACTTCCCTTTCTTGACTTTTTTCCAGCCGTCTCCCTCTTCTAGGGCCTGCATTTTGGGGCAGTTTCTCTGGAAGTGGCCGTGCACATGGCAAAGGCGGCACTTAAATGGCAACTGTTCATAATTAAGCTTTTGGAAGTGGTGCCAGTTTCCTACTTTTAACTTAACTGCTTCAGGGAGCCCTGCTTCAAGGTCAACCTCTACACAAATCCTGGCGCAAGTGTCCTGTCCTTTGTTTTCTGCTTTATCGATATATCTCCCGAGCACATTCCCCACTTTTTCCAGGGCTTGAATATTCTAGCAGTGGACCAGGAGGTTTGGAAGCCTGACCCACACTAGAACTTCCTTAGGGACATCAACTTCGGGGTTGAAATCCGGCGTCCATCTGTTAAGATAAAGGCCTTGGGTTCCCATGAAGTACGGACCGCTTCTGAAAATAAGATCCTGGTCCTCTTTGGTTATGAATTCAAAGATGAAGAACCCTCGACCAACCTGATAGCACGTGACACTGTCCTTTATCAGAGGCCTCCAGTTCCTCTGGATCCAGTTGTCCGTTGTTTTTGCCGAAGGCCAGAGCCCCATGAATTGGCCAATCAGTCTTCTCTCTGCCAAAGCCAGAGCAACCTTGATGGGCTGCTCTGCTGGGAGGTCGATTTCAGGAATGGTTTCAAGTTTCTTGATGAACTTCGGGATGGCAGGGGCCACCGGCTTCTTCCCAGATGGCGATAGTAACCTGCGAAAAGCTTCTTCATCAGAGGGGGATGCAGAGGGAGGGGGATGCCCTCCCCCAGGCGCAGCCATGAGGCGGGCTGGCAGCTCAAAAACGAGCAGAGAACCCTAGGGCAGCGCGGCAGCAGCTCACTCGTGAATCCAGGGGTTTCTATTAATGTTATGACAAAGGATACCATGCAAAAAATTCAAATGTTTGGCATGAGACCTACCGATGCAGTGCTTCAATTAATCGATATATCTACTATAAAACTAGAAGGAACCTTAGAAGATGTAATAGTCTTTATTGATTTTTGGGAATATTCAGCATATTTCATGGTTTTACTACCAAAATCCAATATGGGAGGATATCCATTGATTCTAGGTCAACCTTGGTTGGTTACCACTAATACATATATTGGATGTTAGTCAAGCAGTATGACTACTGGCTATGGGAATTCCATGAAGCAACCAACCCTTTATCCACTAGCCAGACCGTTTATTGAGATGGAGATTCCTTTACGTATTTAGGAAAATGATGATGAAATAATTCAACCAATTTTAACCCTCGAGCAAGCTTTGAATTTTAAAATGGATACTAAAGATGACTTCTTTTGTAATCTTATACCATATCTTTATCAATCTCAAGAATTAACCCATTCAAATTACAACCACCTACTCAACAGTCGTCCTTAGGAAACTTACACATTGACAAATTTCACACAACAATTTGAGAAGTTGACTCCCTTTGCAAGCTATTTCAAGCAACTCCTCCTTTAATGGTAGTTTATAAATTCATAGTGCACCAGTAGAAATTTTCTCTGGTAAAACCTTGAATGCCAATTACAACCTTGAAGCCTTTGAGAAAAAGTAGCTAATCCAACTCATGCAAAAACACCACAATGCATTTTCTTGGGAATATATAAACATGAAGGCAATTCATTCACATCTCTACACTCTCCATATTTACATCAAAGAAGATTCTTAACCTATGAGGTAGCCTCATATATTAATGAACTTGGCCCTTAGTAAAATGGTAAAATATGATTTGCAAAAATTACTTAATGTCAACTTCATCTATCCAATCTTCAATAGTAAATGAGTTTGTTTGTTGTTAATTGTCCCAAAAAATAATGGGAAGTGGAAAATGTGTATCGATTACCGAAAATTGAATAAATCCACTTTAAAGGATCCTTTTCCTTTTCCATTCATTAATCAAGTTTTGGACACCTTGGTAGGTAATATATTTTTCTCTTTTCTTGATGGATTCAATGGCTATAGCTAGATCCAACTTGACCATGAGGATCAATAAAAGACTACTTTTATGTATCCATGGGAACACACGCTTATCGAGTACTACCCTTTGGGATTTACAATGCTCCTACCACTTTTCAAAGGGGAGATTTTTCTGACTTGATGCATGATTGTGTTGAAATATATATGGATGATTTCATTGTGTACATAAATACTTTTGACAAAGCCATGGACAATCTCAGTAAATTCCTAGTTAGGTGCAAGGAAACAAATGTATTCCTTAGCCAAGAAAAATGCTACATGCTGCTCATGAAAGGGATTTTATTGGGGAACCATATATCTCCCAAGGGAATTAGGGATAACCCAACAAATATTAAGGGAATATCTAAACTTCAAGCTCCAACAAATCAAAAGGAAGTAAGGAGTTTCTTAGGCCATGCAAGATATTATTGTTGTTTCATAGAAAATTTTACAAATATTGCATCACCCTTATTCTCGTTACTTTCAATATATGCTAAATTTTGTCGAATTAATCTTTGTCAAACTGATTTTGAGACCTTAAAAGAACAATTATATGTCACACTAATTTTACAAGGATCAAATTGTTCCTTTCCATTCCATATCTCATTGGATGCTTCAAATACAACTATTGGAGCGATGCTTGCGTAAGGAGAGGGAAAAAAGGCGTAGGCCATCTATTATGTCAATAAGATATTGCTGTGACGAAACTCAATTACATAGAAACTGAAAAAGAATTTATTGTTGTTTCCCATGAAATTAATAAATTCTGACATTATATTTCCAGTTACCTTATGTTTGTGCACACTGATCACACTACCATTCGTTATTTTATGAACAAACAAATTACAAATGGAAGAGTGACTAGGTGGCTACTCTTACTTCAAGAATTTGATATTACCATATGTGGTAAGGACCAAGGAAATAGAATGTTGTTGCAAATTTTCTATCATGATTAACTAATGGAGAAGATACAAATCTGGTAGATGATGTTCTTCATGACGAGCATTGATTTGCACTATCTATTAACATAAGGAAATTTGCATATATTGCTAACTGCTTAGTTGCATAAATACTTCCACACCATCTTTCATTGAGAGAAAAGTAGAAGGTGATACATTAGAGTGCAATGTATTCTTGGGTCTAAGGACACCTCTTCTAAATTGGGTCAGATCATGTAAACTTACAATTTGTTCAAGAAGATGAAATATTTGATATTTTAAAGGTTTGTCATGATGACCCATGCATAGGACATTTTGTAGATAAGAGGACTGCTCACAAGATACTACATCTGGGATATTATTGGTCCACCATCTTTATATATGCCAAAAAGTATGTTAGTAGTTATGACATCTATTAGAGGATGGGAAAACTTGTCCAATTAGATGAGATGTTGTTGCAACCACAAGTCTTGGTTGAGTCTTTCAAGAAATGGGCCCTTTAATTTATTGGACCCATCAATCCATTATCAGGGCAAAAGGTATAAATTTTAGTGTGCATTAATTATGTGACTAAATGGGTTGGGGCTAAGGCTCTTCCTAAAGCAACTAAGATAGAAATGGAAGAATTATTGTTCAAGAAGATATTTTAATATTTTGGTACTAAGAGAAATTGTCTTCGACCAAGGTACACAATTCACTTCCAAGCTTATTCAATCCATGACCCAATAATATTAAATATGGCACAAAACATCCACACCATACCTGATCTAGGAGAACCTTCAAGATCGATCAAAATTAAAGTCTCCAAATTGCAAACAAAATCCTGCAGTTGCATAGAGATCGACAAGATATTTTCGGTGACGTTCGTTTCGCATAAAACGGTCTCTGGATCAGAAAGTTATTGAGTTTTGAACTTTTGGCAAAACAGGTAAAAGTGGCAAAAGGGGAGCCACGTGGAACCACTGTAAGGGTGACACATGGCCTGTACGACGTTGAAATGGAAAAATCAAAGAGTTCCACATGGCAGGATCCAGTCTAGTTGGCTGGTTGAGTTGGCAGGTGTTACAGGATAACAAGTGATAGGTTGAATGACAAGTGACATCCATGTGGACCAACTAGGGATTGCCACATGGCAATCTGGTTGGAATTCCATTCTTGCAAGATCCAGTCTAGTTGGCTGGTTGAGTTGGCAGGTGTTACATGATAACAAGTGATAGGTTGAATGACAAGTGACATCCATGTGGACCAACTATGGATTGCCATGTGGCAGTCTGGTTGGAATTTCATTGTTTTATTCACAAAAAGTATTGGGGTCAGGGAGGATCGAACTCCCAACCTCTTATCCTCCAAATCCTCCACATTATCTACCAAGCCACGCCTTCTACTTCTTGTTTCTTAACCCTATAGTTCATATCTCCTATTTAAAGTTGTATGTTCTCTTATTTGGGGAAAAGCTGGGGCCAAGGGCTTAGCCCTCGACCCCATAACCTTTGTTAACCATTGTAACCATCCAAACCCATAGAATTGACGGGGAACCAAGGTATAATCTACATGACGAGCCAACATACATAGCCACCGCATAAACCATCCAACACAAAATTGTGATAGGGGAGAGGTCCGCGATTTTGAACTGGTGACTTCCTCCCACAATGACAACGCCCTAACCATTGCACCAAAGTCTCCACTTATTGTGGGATATGAAAAATATTTGTTTTAAGNTATATATATATATATATATATATATATTAGTTTGGATTTGTTTGATATTTTTTCAAAACAATGTGTATTTTATGGAGATTTAGAATATATTTTATCCATTTAAAAATGGATCTTTATCCCATTTAAGTGGGATCAAATATTTGTAAATTCCATTCAATTTGGGGATAAGTTATGAAACTTTCGACTATTTAAATAATTTATTATGCCATGTAAAGGCATTGATGCTTTTGAGGAGAGAATGGTAAGATGCCATTATGCTTTTATAAAGGCTTTTCTTAAGCTTTGCTCATTTTGTAAGAGGGTTTTTAGCCACTCTTAGGATATTTTGGAGAGTGAGAGAACTTCATTTTTGAAGCCTAAGTCTCTTTGTAGCAGTTTTGAAGAAGGCATTTTGTACTTGTTCAAGCATTTTGAAGACTAATAAGATCGGTCCTCATTGGAGATGGACCCGGAGACATAGTCCATCAAGGATGAACTCTATTATCATATGGTGTCCACATTCTTATGGTTTGCATTATTTGTTCATTTACATTCTTTGAGTTATTTCAAGCCTTTAATAAGCTTGTTATTTAAAGGCTTTTTACAAGTTAACTGGTTTAAGAATTCAGATGCAAATTCAATTGTTAGTAGATCCTTTCATTTTCGGACCAATACCATATGTTATTGCCTGAGATGTTCCAAGCTATTGTTGGAACCATGCCAGGGCATGATACGACTCAATATAGATCAATATTTTCAAATATGAAACATAAATTTCATATTTTCTTTTAATTTTTTGCAAACAATCCAAACAAAAGGGTAGATTGAAGTAAGACTTTTAACTCCAGAGGCATTTTCCCATTTAATATTTTAGGTATATTGGTTTAGAAAGATTGCATGGAAGCATCTATGCAAACAATCCAAAATATACAGGGTATCTACAATGATAAATCTTGTAATCTCTATGGGGAGTCGAACGCGCTGAGCAACTAAGAATTTATCGATTTAACAAAGATGAAGAGATGAACATGCTGAGCAATTAAGAATTTGACATTTTGAAAAAGGTATGAAGAAGAACATGCTAAGAAATTGTGATTTCAATAGTTTACTAAAGATGCAAATCTAATATTGTGAAGCTCATGACAATAGACAACTAGAATCCTAACATATTAAACAACATGAATACTTCAAGTACTATTCAATACATTAAACATTAATTCGAAAGAAATTGGTCATGTAAAATGAAAACAATTCCATTCAAAGATATATATCACACATATAATATGAACATGATGAAATAACTAATTGTCTGAGGCTTTTATTCATAATCAAGAAGAGATTTACAGCCCGAAATAGAGATGGGATTACATAAGAGAAATTTACTTCCTGATACAAAATGAGAGGTAAATTATCTTAGAGTCTCTAGTTTGTCTCGGGATCTATATGCCCCCCATACTATTCTACAATCTCTCCCTCTTGAAAGTTACCTTTCTCAAAAAATTGCTTGATGTTTGCTAATGAGATTCAAGTTTCCTTTTATAGAAGGGACTCTTTTCTTGATACTATTTTTTGTTTCTTGATACCGTCATGTTTTACTTATTCTCAAAACTACTTCTTCTTTTTTGTCTTCCCTAACTTGTTGTTGATTGTAAAATAGGGCGTCGGGATATTTGGTAGAAAGACAACAATAGGATTCTTCTTTTCTCAGCATGGAATGAGGAGACGATGGTAATGGGGATGATGGTAACGACCAGATGGAAGATGGTTTGAAAATTGTGAAGACTGGAGCTGCTACCAATCAATAGATGCCACGTAACACAATGGTTTTCACCCAATGACTTGATGAGTCGATGTTAATATATGTACACTTTGGCGATGTGTTGTTTTGCTAAGGCACTGATCTGGCCACTTGATTAGAGATATTCTCATTGACGGGATTAGCGCTTCTCTGATTAGCTCCTAGTCCCAGCCACAAACCAGACGACTAAAGCACTCAAAAAATACTATCATATGTTTGGTCCATTGGGACTCACTAGTGGCCTTCCAAAACCGTGCTTAGTATATCTATAACAACCCATTTTTTAGCCTAGAGTATAAGTATATAAATATGACGGAAATGGATAGAATCCACACATGAATGGTAAATTGTGGCCAAAATGATGTAATTATGTACATTTTACATTTAATATAAAAAGCACGACTACTATATACTAAAGTACAAAGAAGAGATGGGGGGCTATCATTCCACAGGGGGGGCAATGAGAGGGGGGTTAGAAGGGAGACAACCCTAGTGATTTATCATTCAAGTCACTACTTTTATTTATTCCTTTTATCATATGTTTTATTAACCCTCTTTATTAAAGTTTGTTAATCTTGGGTTAATTATCCTAAGTCGGGGATTAGAGGGGAAAAAGGTGTCCAACCCCATGTATGTCATTTGGCTAGTTCCTATCACCCTTGATTCCACTTGGCTAGTTCTCAACATGCCTATAAATTATGGAAAACTAGTACATTATACCATCACTCTCTCCAATGATTGATCCATCATATGTTGTTAAATCAGAACCACTATCACCCGTATCATCATCACAGTACGGTAGACTAAAGGGATCCCGAGAATAATAGATTGGGATAATTATAGTCGGAAATTTGGTACTTCATTGTGGAATGGTTTTCATAGCTCGGGGGTAGCATGTCAAAGAAAGATATGGCTTCGTAGAGCCTATGGCTAGGAGGAACATCCTTGGTCTACAATTAGTTGGCTATATTTTCATATAAGTTCCATATGTGTATAAATGAATGATTTTTTTTAATTGTATTAATTGCTTCCTTCGTATGAATTAAGTGAACAGAACTAATGGCATTGGTGAGTGCATCCCTGTAGAAATAACCTGTAGAGATTTTATGTATATTTTATGGATGATTAAATACATATTTATTTATGTTGTAAATGATTACTTAAAATCAACAAAAAAACAAATTGGAAGGTAAGAGGCGAATTCATTCAACAGATTCCATACCCTATGGCCCCAAATTCATCATGAGGTTACTGGATACGTGACAAATTGGTATAATATCTCAGGTTACAGCATTGGGACTGCATGGTCGAGTTTGAATTTTACAGGTAGAATTACAGGTTCCACATGATGTGTATGACGAAAATTACATGGGAAAAATATTGGGAAAAACAAGGTATAATTCCTCCATCGTTGAAATTCAAAGCAATAACTAAATTATTGAATGGTTGGGTTGAATCCAAAGAGTAGTAGTGGAAAATTCATGAAATTTTAATAAAATTTGGGCGAAGTTAAAGGTTACTAGAAAACTATTTGACCAAATTCCTTGTATAAATTATTGGTTTGAGACACACCAATTTGGTTTTAGAATTCGTATGGAAGCTGGTAATAAGTAAAATCACTAAGGGACGACTCCAATCTTCAAAATTTGGGAATAGTTTAGCATTAGTACAAAATAATACAATTTTGACAACTAACATAAATTTATCAACAAGAGGAAATTTTTAGGAGTGCATAGTTTTGTTGGTTAAAAGAATCATTTCCAATCTTGTGAGTAGCCAACTGTAAATTCGGGTTGGCCACATATGTATGAGAAAATGGCAAGCATAACTTTCATAAGAGCCAACTGTCGAAAAATTTGAATGTTTGAAATTCTCTAAATTTTTTATATGGACTTCTCAAGTGCCATGTGGACATTGTGACGTGGACGTGCCACGTGGATCTAAGATGATGTGGAATTCACATTTGGGAGAAGGATGTAACCATGATACCAACCACATCATCCAAGTTCTATCTTACAAGTTGGGTATCAAAAACATTAGCGCCCAAGTACTAGAGTCCAATTTGGAAGCTTAGAAAGTTTAGCATCTTAGTGAAAAATACAATGAACCATGCGACTCAAGGCTAAGAAGCAAGGGCTATGTGGAAAGTGGTTTATTATCGTTGGTAGTCAAGATTAGTTGGAGGCACCAACGATCGACGGTTGTGACTCACAGCGCATTGTCAACTTGTGCACTTGTTAGCCGAAAATACACACCTCCTGCGGACAAGAGTTGGTTCCCTAGTCTGAATGGTTCAGATCTAGAACAAAACACAAACACAGAATGCTAGACTCTCCCTAGATTTGGTTCATCACTAGAATATGATGCCATAATAATTTTCTCAAAGGTTGTCCTCGCTGTCCTCACAGAAGAACCTGTAAAATATGGAAGACAACAAATAAAACATGATAGCATACAATATAATCAACTAGATCTATGCTCGTGACCAAGGAATCAAGCAATATATACATATGAAATAGTAAATATGGGAAAGAAAAGACATTCTTTATTAATAAATGATTGGAGAGACTACAAACTTTATGCCTTGGTGTTGAGATTTCCTTCCAATGGATCCTTTCCTCCAAAGACTCAAGAATTATTTTGACAGAGTTTGGGTATGCAACAGAATTCTTCCTCCCTTTGCCCATGGGGGGTGAGCCAGTATTTAAAGGCATGGGAGGATAGGAATGATTGAGGATCTCATGCGTGAGGTGGAGATTAGATCCTAAAAGGGAGGATCTCGAGCTCCAGCTGGTCCTAAACCATAGGGATGAGCCTCCACGGAGGTCAACTTCGAGAATCCTCTCGAAGCTTCTCTTTTTGCCTTGAAAACTCGAGCACCACTCCTCCATTGAAGAAAAAAGGTGGTGATAAGGGGGCACCGCTTCTTACAGTAAGGACAGGAACGGTGGCACCGCTTCTTGCAGTAAGGACATGAGCAGTGGCACTGCTTCTTGCAATAAGGGCAGGAGCGATGGCACCACTTCTTACTCATGTATCAGGAGCGGTGCTGACTTGGGTAACACTTTTTGTCAAAGGGAGAGGACCGTTACCAGCTCAACACAAGGAAAACTTGCAAGGGGTTAATTTCTTCCTTCATTTCTCTAGGAAAAAAATTAAGGTATTGGAGCAGTCAAGGGAATGCCTATCTCATAACATGAGGGTGATGAGATTTCGGTATAACAGAATGCCCCCCAAAGTATAATGGCTAGAGAGAAATGATAGGAAATATACTTTGAAAGAACAAGGTATAGTCCCGAGGCAAAGGTCCAAAGGTCGTAACTTCTCAAACATCACAAACTTTCTGCAGCACATTTTGATACATGTCCCAAATGACTCACAACATGGCTTTTGACCAATACGATGCAGATCCATGTGAGATACAAAAAAGTCATGGCTACTAAAATACAACGTAGATCCATGCGAGGAAGAATCAAATTTGGACATAGCTACAAGACATACAATGTAGATCTATGTCATATAGACACAAATCTGAGCACAACCACAAGCATACAAATGTGGATCCATTCTAGGACTCATACAAAATACTCCATCGCAACTTGGGGAAAGCTATGAGCGCTTTTAACAAATAACCAGGGTCTTCATCTCATCTTCCACAAAGTATGATTCTATCCATGTGATTACAATGATTTGATGTCGAACATGGTAGAAACCACTTGATTACCGGTCAATGATGTGAACTGTTAACAAGTGCAGGGGAGATCACCATTGATGTCAATGATTCCCAAGGTACCCTAGTACAATCTCCTAGGTGTGAATAGATGATCTGACGTTGAACACTTAGTTGAATCTTTCAATCAAAGGTCAATGATGTGAGCCTATGTTGAAAGCGAGAGAATCTGTCATTGAGGCATACAGATCTCAAGGTACTAAACTTGTTTCTAAGACTAATTCTTGGATAATGAGTTGATGTCGACAGGAATAGTCTTGTCAAAGGAATTTCGCACCTTCTACAGACAGAAGTTGTTCCTCTGGTTTGAATGGTTTAGATCCAGAACAAATAAGTCACAACAAGGCCGATACACTTCTCCTAGAAACTACAGACACCTGGAATACAATCTTTAGAGATTGATGTGGCCCTTCACCTATGGCAAAAGATCTCCAAGAAGATACCTGCAAAAACACATCAAACACAAAAGATCAAAAGTACCAGAGCATTATCTATATATCTATATTGGTGACCAAGGAATCCGATAATAAACATGCAAGATTATACATGACAAGTATATGGATAGGAATCAGCTTTGCATTGATAAATAATGAAAGAGTTTACAACATGTGCCTTAGTGTTGATGCACTCCTCCACAAAACCGATGTCTTATCCCCGATAGCTCCAACTTGCTCCTCTATGCTCACTCTTAATGGATCAAGTCAGACTGTCAAAATGGCAGCATAACTTTGCTCTGTCCTCAACTATGGGGTATGAGCATGTTTATATAGGCTTCAAATGGATAGAGATGGTTGAGATTTTGGTGGGTGAGGTAGATACACAATCCCCAAAGCATGGATCTTGAGCTCAAATGACCTAGGTGAATAGGGATAAGGTCTTCCATGAAGCTTTTGATCTAGAAGTTTCATGAACTCTCTCTTTTTCACTTTTTACCAAGGGCACCGCTCCTGCTCCTTGATGACAGAGCGGTGCTAGGGTAGAACTTCTCTTCAAACAAAGAGGAAAGGCGGTGCCACCGCCTATCTTCAACACAACTCAGGCGGTGCTGAAGAAGGTACCGCTCGTAAGCCTAAGGGTAGAAGCGATGCTAGGTTTTTATATGCAAATTTGACATTTGGATCAAGGTTTTCACTTCAAGATTTGGGAATGAGGGCAAACATAGGTGTTTAGTATCTTATCACATGTTGATGACGAGATTTGGGTGTAACAACACTAGATAATGATGGGAGGATGATCTGTTGGGAAGATACCACTTATCCATGAGTTGACTTTTTGACTGGCATTGAATACCCCAACAACTCTTCAAAACCACTTTCCTAGTGAGCTATTACCACTTTTGGTAATGGAATACCAATAGAACAGTTTCTTCCCAAGGGAAATGATATAGTGGCATGGTGACTGATGAAGGGTGACATGGAGGACTAACTTGACACATCAGCAAGTACGTTTCATGCCATGTCAACGCCCTGCTACATTAGCATCATACTAATTCAACAAAAAATTATAAAGGTTTAAAAAAATGTATAGAGCCTAAATTTTGTTTTGGCCATAACAAGAGCATATTAACTCATAAATTGATGAGACATGCACCATTTCAACGCCATTGATGGAGGCTACGGGGTTGCTAGTGACGAAAATGGAACCATTCTTAAATTTTATAGAAATTTGGATTTAGTGGGTTTCGAAGGTGCATAGCCCAAGGATGGATGACAGATCAATTGAGGCCCAAATTGTTATGGTGCAGACGTGATCTAGGAACATACATAAATCTGTAGCCTTGAGTCCAAATTCAAATAGGAGTGAACTTAGGAAATAAAAGAAGGCCAAAATCCACTATTTGGGTGCACAAAATGTTAAGTTTTTTAAAACTTGGAGGAGGAAAAAGTGCCTGAAGAATTCATAACAAACAAAATTTATGATTTCAACATTTTTTACACTCATTGGTCCAATTTTTTTTGCTTAAAATCAATTTTTCCAGAAATGCTTAGTTTGAGAGATAATAGTCTTCAATAAAAGATTCAAGTATGGAAGAATTGCAGAAATTAAAAGTTGATGATTCCATAATTATATAAAATTCGATGGGAATATCAAATTTGAACTCTGAAAGTGTCTGGGTACTGACCAACATATGTGTTATCAATGCATAATATAAAGTTATTCTGGTTTCTCACATATTTTATTATACATGCTGTAGAAGTTGGTCCTTCAAAATATGTGCAACTATAGGAACAATGTAAAATTGGGTAAAATTGGGTAAAATTGTTGATTTTGGGGAGCTATAACTTTTAGTTTTGAGTTCAAAAATGGAAATGGGAGAAATAATTGGAAAGAGTATCAATAGGAGATCAAGCATAGTGAATCCGATTATAAAACAATGCATTTTATCTTTCCAGATAATTTAATAGGAAAGGGACTTGCAACCTAATTAGATAAAAAATGATCAAATGGGTATTTTCCAGAATTTTCCATTATACATGAAATTCTTGGTGAAATTTTGGAAAATGGTTTACCCAACATATTCGATGTAGGAACAAATTGAATATATCATGTACATGTACAAGAAGTGGGTATTTTGAAATTCAAAGCAACTATAATAACGCAACAATATTGGGCAAAAGTGCAACTTTGGGGAATTGTAAATTTTTAGCTCTTAATCCATTAAGAATATATATAGTCATTTAAAATTTGAACTAGAGAAGAATCTGGATTTGAAATATTTTTCTCATTGTTTTAAAGGACAAACAAAACATAACGCTTGAAAACAATTATCAGTCTTGGTAACTTCCAAAATAGTCTGAATTATGGAAAAAGTTGTATGGTGATATAGGAATGTACCAGAGGTGAAATTGGCTAATTAGAAAGGTGCAAGATAAAATCAAGTAGAGTTGAGTACATGGTATATGGATTATTGAGTGATGAGTAGTGACAATCATGTCTTATTAAGATGGAAGAAAGATATCAATAAAGGTTGTTGGTGTCTTGAAAATAATAATTCATTCCAAGTATTGGTTGGGATTAATATGTACAATTTGAACTCCAAAGTAGGCCTAATGGAGCTTTCATTGAATGGAATGAATATGGTACACCATGATGGAAGACATGGAAAAGTTATTGAAGTTTCTTACCGATAGAGAAGACAAGTGGGGATTCATGATCCTTATAGTGGATTGCTATGTGCAACTAAGCAACAATGACAACTAATGGCATTATCAAATAGATCAATAGGTAAGGAACATGGAACATATCATCGGGTAAAGAGAAGTACATTTCATATTCCCATGTGGATAAAGTGCAAACATGATTAAAAGAATTGTCAAATTTGGACCAACAACTAATGTGTAAAGAATGAAGAAAATGATTCCAACAAAAGAGGATAATCGTCAAATGTGGAAACATAGAGAATGTTAACAACATTTTCAAGGGATAAATGAGTAGCAAATTTAGTTGAACATAAATAGTGTGAACACTCACAGATGGAAGAAGAGACATACAAAAACCATATAATATCAATGCTTTATAAGACTGTAAGAAGAATGGATCGTGGGAAATATTGATCCATATAAAGTTTATGTGATATAAATTGTAGTTATATGAGTGCTGAAGAATAATGTTAGGTGAATCAAGACTCAGAATTAGAATGGCCAAGAAAGGAATTAGTGATTGAAACTTGAGTGCTTGAAGATTAAGAAGAAGGGCCAAGTTGGGCTAGACTGGATTTTTTTTCCAAGGAAATTGAACAGCATCATAGAGGCAACTCAGTGAAGGAGCATAATTGTGGAAAGCAATTGGGTTTGGAGTCCAAAGTAAGAGAATAAAAGAAACTCCTATCATGATAAAGGAATCTACATAAGGATACAAGTGTTGTTGTAGCAACAAATGATGAAGACAAACAACAAGCAATAATAAATGAAAAGAGATTGGAACCCTTAAATGAAAATGCAGTAGTAGGAATACTAATATAGATGCATGGTGCATGTGAATATAGTTATGCATATATGTGATATTGCATATTGATAAAAGTAGTATGTTTTTACATATGCATTGAACCACGAATGATAATTAATGTGGTTGATGATGATTATATGACCAAAAATAGCTGAAATGTGGCTGAAGATGTTGATGGCATGGTTGGATATGACACGTAACCTTATAAGAAAAGACCAAGATAATAAATCTATGATAAATAGGTTGGTGAAAGGATAGTGAAATTTATTGCAAGACACCAACTTGTTAGTTAACATCGAAGGTGTTGAGGGAATGCATGCAAGTAATGAATTTATTTATGCCAATTGTTCAAGTGTTAGAAAAGGGGGAATGGGTAAGAATCTCTACATTCGTATTGCAATGTTGCGAATTGGTATGCATATGATGTTTGAATGCATTTAATTTAACGATATTCCACAGGAAATGATGTGGTAGAGATATGAAGCCTTGTACATATATGGCTATTTGTAATTTAGAATGCATTGATGTGAAATTAAATAGCATTGTGTGTGTGTGTGTGTGTGTTGGTTATGAGTAAATAAACAAGGAAAATTAATGTTTGTGAATTTGATATGGTGTCCATGAATAAATGAAAGGGTGCATTGGCTGTGTGTGAATTATTAGACGATATAAATCTTTCAGTTACACATACAAACATGTGGGAATATATGTTGGATGCATTGCGAGAATGCATGTTAATCCATATTTCATTGCTTAATATGTTAACACTTGAAATGGTGAAATTATTAGTAATGCATAATTCTAACACTATTTTAAGAGTTGTGTTGAATGTAGTGAAATAAATGCATGAAAAGTAGTCACATTTGATGAACTACAAGAATGCTCCATGGAATTCCCTATCGAAAGCATAGAGTTGTGTAAAAGAAGAAGATATCTTGGATTGGTAGTAAAAGTGAGCCATAATGAAGACATGGATTATTGCTCTTGCCATTAAAATCTAAGTGTTATGTGTGGAACTCATATTATTATTTGGAATATCCTTTACCTACCAGATTACTGCGTATGCCTTCCGAGATAAGGGGCTTCCAATTCCTTTGAACCCATCCATCAATTGCCTTGGGGGATGGCTAGAGACCTATAAACTAACCAATAAGGCCCTGATCTGCAATATTCATAGCTGTCCGGCAAGGGTATTCTGCAGGTAAATCTACTGAAGGTATATTGTCTAATTTATTGATAAAATTCTGTTGATTTAGGCTAAGTTTCCTCTTGCTGCTTGCTTCCACCAAACTCTTGAAGGCATCAAGTTCAGGGGGAGGGGAAGGATCCCCTCCTGTTGTCATGACTCTTAGATCTCTCACTCAAACTCAAGTTCCTGAAAACTCACACACAGCCTTAGCAACTATACTGATCGTAAATCTCTGCAGTCGATTCGGGAAGCTCTGCAACTCTTGTTCAAAGATCAACCTTCAAAAACGAAAACCCAATCTCCTTGCTCAAAGATCGATCCTCCAAAATCAAAACCTGCAAAAAAATCTCTAAACGATTTTGGCTCCCAATGCCAGATTGATTTTATTTGGATCTCTTACTCCAACACCTCCACAATTTTTTGGCATGCAGGCTATTTCACAATTCACTAAATGAAATTATTTTTGGTTACTTGATTTGCCTCCTTGCCATAAAAATATTTTGATTTTTTTGGTGACATCTTTCATTGTTTTTTTAGGATCTAAAGAGATCGAACAAGCATAGACGGGATAGGCATAGAGAATGGATTTTATGAGAACTAGCTTTCCAGCAGGATTAAGCCACCTTGTCCCCCAAAAAGTAATTTTATTTTTGATCTTGTTGACCAACCCTTGCCAATCGACAACTCTTTTCTTCCCTTTGAATATTGGGATCCCGAGGAAATTGAAAGAATTCCATGTTACATTACCTTCAAACCTGAGGATCCTTCATATCCTTGCCAAAGTCCCTTGAGGGAAGTTCCATCCATAGAATTTTGACTTAGCAGAATTCACTTTGCCGTTAGAGGCTTTTGGAAACGTAGATAGGGCACCCTTGAATCTTTCTACAATGATAGAAGATGCACCCCCGAGAAAAATGGTGTCGTCTACAAACTATGCATGATTAACAGATTTAACTCGTCTAGCTATCTTCAACCCCTTTAATTCATCGGACTCTTGCAAATGCTGAAGTTTCCTGCTCACTAATTCATCCACCAAGAGGTAAAGGAAGGGAGACATATGGAAACCTTATCAAAGACCCCTTGTTTCCTGGAAAAAACTTAGTAGGTCTGCCATTTACTAGTGAAGCGATGCAAGGACTGTTCATAAAAGATTTGAACCATCTAACAAATCTTTTATAAAAAACAATTTTGGACATGATTTCAAAGAGAAAAAATGATTTACTTTGTCAAATTCATTAGCCATGTCCAGTTTAATAGACATAACTTGTTGCTTTCTTTCCATGCTGGAGTGGATAGCTTTCTGAACTATAATTATATTGTCAAGTATCTAACGCCCAACTACAAAACCTCCTTGTGAATTTGAGATGAGACAACCCATGATGTTTTTCATTCTAATGGCCAAAATTTTTGAGAGGATCTTATACGAGGTGTTGCATAAGGATATTGGCCTGAATCGATCCAACGATAGAGGGTTTTTTTCTTTTGGAATTAAGGCCAGGAAGGAGGAGTTAGTGGCCCCACCGATCTTGTCTTTTTTCCTTGTCCAATTTAACATTCTTCTCAGGTATTCTTTTATGATGTCCCACGCCGCTTTGTAGAAATTTATGGTAAATCCTTCTGGTCCAGGTGCTTTATCAGCTTGAAGGGACCATATTGCATTTTTTTTATTATCTCAAATTCCATAATAGGTTTTGATAGTTATTTGTTCTCTAAATCGTTGATTAGCGATGGTATTCCAAAAAGGAGATCGACTTGTGCTATCGGGTCAGTCTCCTCATTTCAGTATAGAGCTCTCGAAAATGATTAAAGGCATGAACTTGTATTTCCTCATGCCCTGCAATCTTATTCCCATTTTTATCTTTCAATTCCTTGATGGTGTTGAAGCTATGTCGAGCCTTGGTTTGCTTATGAAAATACAATGTGTTGCTATGTTCTCCTTTTAGCCATATCTGTATGGAATTTAATCTCCATTAATCTTCCTCCTAACTTTCAACATTTAAGATTATCATATTTAGCTCCTTTTCCTAGCTCAGAAGCGTAGAAGTCACCTCATTAATTTCCATATAAGAATGGAGAGCGACAAGATCGGTTTGCAACTTAAATTTTAGGTGACTTGGATTCTTAAAAATAACTTTGACCCAGCTCTTAAGAGCAGAGCGCATAGACCTGAGTTTTGATTCCCAAATAAAGCTGAGGATTTGAGGCATTGAAGATTCCACACATTTTGAATTAATTCATTTTTTTTCATCTTGCAGTTAGATCGGATTGAAGCGAAATGGAATGGCCCCAAGATTTATGGGTGGGGACAAAGTCAAGGTGATAGGATTATGATCAGAGATTACTGAAGGGAGGGAAAAATATTCTGGGAGGAGATATTTTTGATGGAAAGCACAACTTACCAAAAATCTATCCAGTCTTGCTGTAATATGACCTATTCCAATTCTTCAGTTGCTCTAGGTGTACTTCTCGTTCTTCAAAGGAATATCCAGCAAGTCAAGATATGAAATCAAATCCTCCATCTTCTCACTAAATGGATCCATGACCTTTGTTCCTCCATGTTTCTCTAGTTGCGACTTAGTGGTATTGAAGTCCCCAACAATAATTAGGTTTTTTCCTCTCATGTCCTCATTTAGCTTAGAAAGATCTTCCCAAAAGATTACCTTATCTCTATAATGCATTGGCCCATATACATTACAGATGTATAGCGAATTTGGATCATCCTTCTTCCTAGATTTCAGTAAAGAGCCAATGATGGCTTTCCCTCATTGATTTTATTCAAAATTTGTTTGAAATTAAGGTGGCTATTCCCCCAGACGCTCCTCTGGAGCTTATGGCTTTACCTTGGCAATTTTTCCAGAAATGCGAGAGTGCCATAGTCTCCACGTACGACATTTTTGTCTCTTGGATTAGCAGTATGTATGGCCTCTTGGATTTTATTATATATTTTTATTGCTTCTACTTTGCTTGAGCATCCCAACCCTCTGCAGTTCCAAGAGACGACTTTCATCATTTCTTGAGCGATTGAGATCCTGCTCAAGAACTGGCATCCATTTTTGTCCCTCCTCAGTTTTTAGGATATAGTAGAAGTTTCGTTTCCTCGAGGCTTCGTTGTCTTCCTAATTATATCTCTTTTGCTTCTTCCTATTCTCTATGGTACCTTTGCAACTTCCTTCCTCTGGTGTTCGGTTGCAGATCTACATCATGCAATTCCTGAAAACCTTGTGAAGGCAATTATTCTAGGGAGAAACCCTGCTATGTGACTTTGCTATGTTTTACCATCTCTACCTAGGAGCCCCATGGTGTTGTGGATCCTGCAAGT
The DNA here is from genome assembly GCA_001517045.1 of Pseudotsuga menziesii. Taxonomy (NCBI): domain Eukaryota; kingdom Viridiplantae; phylum Streptophyta; class Pinopsida; order Pinales; family Pinaceae; genus Pseudotsuga; species Pseudotsuga menziesii. The sequence continues at coordinate 150,117 of LPNX010000285.1, read as the reverse complement.
GGTTTTCATTCCTTTCATTTCTAGGAGATGGGGGGAGCATACTTGTAGCTGCAGGGGTCTCTTCTTCTTATGTTTTTGTTGATCTGGTTTCTGAGGATGAGATCTCTCCCTCTTCCATATGCAATGTCTGGAATTGGTTGCTAGTCGAAGATTCTTTTCCTTATTTGGGATTTTCCTTGTTTATCATTGGTTACGATCCACTTGATAATGGGACTAGTGGAGGCATTTTTCTTCCCCTTTTTACTTGCTGCCATCCTTCATCTTGATTTTTTTATGGAATTTCTTGAGCTGCTTTTGGGAATTTTTTTGACAAAATGACCATATTCATGGCACTTCTTGCACTTAAAAGGTAGTTGTTCGTAATCTACTTTTTGCATGTGCTCCCATCCATCCATGTACATGTTTACAACTTCTGGCAGCGCTTTTTCCAGATCTATTTCCACGTAGATCCTTGCACAGGAAAACAAAGGACCCTTTCGTTCTGCTTTGTCGATATAATTGTTGAGAGAGTTCCCGATTGCTTGTAGAGTTTCATTGTTCCAACAGTGCAAGGGGAGGTGGGGTAGAGGAACCCAAACTGGGATCGCTGATGGCATGCCTTTTTTGGGATCAAAAGTTAAAGTCCAGCGATTTAGGTATAAACCACAAGGACCCATGAAGTAAGGTTCGCTCCTGAAGATGATATCTCTATCGTCTTTGTTTTCAAATAAGAGGGTAAAAAATCCCTTTCTACATGAACAATGTTACAGCCCCCCCGATATCAAGGGAATCCAATTCTTGTTTATCCATGCATCCATAGTTTTTGGCGAAGGCCAAATTCAAGTGAACTGACCTATCACACCTTTCTCGCTCAATGCAAGGGTTTTCGATCTTGAAGCTGTAGACATGATCTGGACTCTAGGAGCGGCTTCTCGCTTGACAAAATTTGCATCACTGGAATCCAGAGTAGAAGAAGGTGGAGGAGGCATGGAAGGCACCAAAGCTCTAAATGCTTCATCTAAAATACTCTGATGTTCCTCCAGACTCGGATCCATTCGAGAATCCACCCTCAAGGGGGGCCAAGATCAAAGCCAAACTATCAGTTACCATGATCGATCATAGATCTCTTTATGTCAGGCTCTTCATAGAGCTTGTGTCCTTTTGCAATTCGAGGGGCACACAACAACTTCAGTGTAGAGGCATTTCTCTGCAGTGCACCAGCCTTGGTATTCACATCCGCGTTGCCTATAATTTATTTTTCTTCTAAATATTACCATTTACCGTAAATGCAAATATTAATGATGACCAACCTCGCTCTTTTATCGTTATAGGAACTAGTATGAATGGGATAACATTTATTCTAAGCTCTTCAAAGATTAGGTTGATGGAAAAATAGGCACTTAACAACATGGGATAAATATCAATGGAATAATAAGATAAGCAATATTAACAATAACAAAAATGACAGTAAATAAATAATTAAGCATTAATCATCAACTAAATATAACATTAGATGAGAATCGATCTCTTAAATATCATGTTTATGATTTTATGATAACAAGAATATTAAAGTGTTATGCTGAAAATAGATTATATAAATGGTGACCATGCGCTGAAGTTACCCTATTTAAAACTCCCAATGTGCATGGAATGAGTTTGAACAACCTGAGAAGAAGAAGTGCACCTATGATACCCAATTATATTTTAAACTATCATTCCTACCGCTGACCAAATACCACTTGTAATGGATACTCTATTGAGAAACTTCCACCTATACCTCATTAATCACCTCATGATTTTGGATTTTTGTATTATGCTTTAACTATTACCAAGAGTGAGAGAAAATTTTGATTGGGAGTGAAAAAGGAGAAGATAATGTATAAGCTTGAAACCTTTACCTAAACGAGTAGGTACAATGAGAGCCTTATGATTAAGGCTGTATTATTAAAATAGAACTACCAAGGGTTTAAGAAAAACAAATGAGAGAGCCAAAATGAATAGAATAACTACAGGTTGATCTTCCCCAAGCAAATTGGGTTGTGTAATGAGTGTTATAGCCACATAGATCATCTTAAACTTGGATCTATCAAGCACCACCGAAATGGATTCAATATATGGCAGTGTAAATATTTTTAATCTTACAATGTTTACACATTAATAAAAAAAAGTTACACCTCAATATATTTGATCCCTCTTAGTGTTTGATATATTTCTTGATATATCCAAGTTTAAGATGAAATCAATATAATTTATTTTTTTGTTTAAGTTGACATCATTTGCATTTTAGTTCATTTTTAACAATGTATTACATAATGTTACACGTTACAACATCTCCCTCATACTGGGTTGTAGAGTACTTCGCTACTTTCATTGCAATTAAGAAAATCAATATTAAATATATTTGACATGTCATCAAACTTGTATTATATTAATCATAGTTTTTATTTTAGATTTATTGGTTTTCAAATTATTTTAAACTTTCAAAAGTAAAAGAAAAAATCTATTAGAGATCGATAGATAGAAAGATACAAAATGAAATGAATCGAAAGATAAAGAGAAACATAAATGGTGTAGAGATGCTAGAGATGGAAAAAAAAAGTTAACCGTGATTTTGAAGATAGTATGACCTAATTAAAGAATCTCCTCATCCCATAGGTATCCCAAAGACCTGAATAGAGTGGTACCCTTATGGTAAGAGATTCGAGAAATGGAAAGAAAACACTAACTATGATTTTGAAGAAGGTAAGCCCCCCCTTTTTTAAACCATAGGAATTTAGCAACCTCCCAATAGCTAGATAAAAATTTTATTGGGAGTGAAAAAGGATAAGAGAATATACAAGCTTGAAATATTTACCTAGACGGGTAGGTACAATGAGAGCCTTATGATTAAGGTTGTATCAATAAAATAGAATTACAAAGGGTTTAAGAAAAATATATGAGAGAGTAAAAATGAATAGAATAACTACTGGTTTATCTTCCCCATGCAAATTGTGTTGTGTAATAAGTGTTAGAACCGCATAGATCCATATTAAACTTGGTTTTATCAAGCACCACCGAAAGGGATTCAATTTATGGAGGTGTAAATATTTTAATCTTACAATATTTACACATTAATAAAAAAAAGTTACACCTCAAGATATTTGATCCCTCTTAGTGTTTGATATATCTCTTGATATATCCAAGTTTAAGATGAAATCAATATAATTTATTTTTTTGTTTGAGTTGACATCATTTGCATTTTTAGTTCTTTTTTATGGGAACGATGTATTACATAATGTTACACAACATTACACGTTACAACATCTCCCTCATACTGGGTTGCAGAGCACCTCGCTACTTTCAGTACAACTAAGAAAATCAATATTAAATATATTTGACCGTCATCAAACTTATATTGATGATGATGATGATGATGTTTAACATCCACTGAGACCAAGTTTGGTCTACCGGGCCTTAAGAAGGATAATACTTGGTTTACTTTAAAATCTTGTTCCTGTGCTCAGAAAGATTTCCAAGCTCACTCTAGTTTTGACAAGTTAGGAGGTTATAAAAGGTTTGTATTGTAGCAAATACTATGAATCTCATATCTAATGTGGGTGTAAGCAAGACACTCTAAGAGAAAGTAATTTTCATCCTCAACACTCATAGAATCATAGTTTTGATTTTAGATTCATTGGTTTTCAAATTCTTTTAAACTTTCAAAAGTAAAATAAAAAATATATTAGAGATTGATACATAGAAAGACATAAAATGAAATGAATCAAAAGAGAAAGAGAAACATAAATGGTGCAAAGATGCTAGAGATGGAGAAAAAAAGGTGAACCGTGATTTTGAAGATAATAAGACGTAATTAAAGAATCTCCTCACCCCATAGGTATCCCAAAGCCCTGAAAAGAGTGGTGCCTTTATGGTAAGAGATGCGAGAAATGGAAAAAAAACACTAACTATGATATACAATAACTTGTGCCTCAATAGGGGTCAAGACGTTTCGAAACTGTAAGCCAGATATACAATAACTTGTGACTCAATAGAGGTTGAGACGTTTCGAAGCCCATCCAAATGAGCTTCTATCCCAGAGGTCCCCTACCCTTCGAGCCTTGTCACAATGGGGCAATGAGAAATCCTACCCCCAGTTTTGTGCTTGTGACCTCCACAAAGATAACATATGCTCTTAACTGTTAGTCCCACTCATGTACAGTGAACGTGGTAAACCATAACCAAAAAATATCCTCATCCCAAAAGTAACCCAAAAACCCAAAAATAGAAAAGGGGTGCCCTTTAGAGTGAAGAAGAGATAGAAAAGGAATAAAAAACTAATCGTGATTTTGAAAATAGGAATCCCTAACCAGACAATATCCTCCCTCTGAAGTGCTTCTTTTGATGAAGAATGGGCCCATGATCTAGTATGAGCGCAAGGGTTTCATCTCTAGAAATGGGTTCCACAACGTCTTTGACTATGGTAGCTCTCTACCTCACCATATCCAGTCATCCGCTGTATCCCTGTTAGTGCTCAGTTTTCCACCCTTTGGAATGTTGCGGTCAACCCTTTTTTTCCTTCTTTTGCGGTTGTTATCTTGGGAATTTTGTCACCTTTGACGATGGTTTGGTTCTTTGCATGGGAAACATACACACTTTGTGAAGACCCGACGTTCTTTATCTCTGTCACATTTCTGATTGATAGCCGCTTTCCAATGTCGACTGGCACATCACATGTAGTTTCGTGACTTTCGCTGGGTTTGTTGTGGTTTTTGTGGACTGAAGACCATCTCAACGGACCCGGATATTTAGGTTCCTTATCTCTGACTCTTACATGACTGTTTTTTTTAATTTTTTCATTTTGGGTACTGGGGCATTTTTTTATTTTTAAGTCCTTCCACCTATTGGATGGCGGTATGCCCCACATGGAGTCCACCCTCCTTTACCTGAGGGCTAGTACCAACCATGTAAAAATAAGTGGGAATTTTTAGGTTTTTTGCTGGTTTGTCCAGGCTCCTAGGGCTTCTTTCTGGTTTTTTGGTCTCTGTCTACCTACTAACTGCCTGTTTTCCCCCCTAAGGCTTCTTTCTTTACATGTGGTAAAACTCTAACTAGGGTTTTCAGGTTAACCCAATCTTGCGTTTTCGGGCTCACGACCTTCCACTTTTTGTCTTATTCCTGGCCATTGTTCATCTTGTTTCTCCTTTTGCGGGCTCCCTTTACTGGGGTTTATCTGTACAGACTCGACATGTCTATTTCATCCTTCTCGGAATCAATCTACCTTTCACTCTCACTGGGAAATGAAGTCTATCAAGGCCCTCGACTTTAAGAGGCAGTATGTTTTGGGCAGGGATGTTTACCATAGCAAGGTCGAGGCGCTCTGATGTCAATCCCTCATCGGTAGACTGGAATATTTCTCCCTATCGAAGGATGAACGGATTTATTGGGAAACCTTACACTGGAAGCCCCTTATCAATTATGTCTTGACTATTATCCTTTTATCCAATAAGTGGCTTGTCTTTGTTTTCATTGAGGAAAAGATGTTAACAGAATTTTGAATTCTCTCTGGACAATTCAAAAAGGATCCTTGGTTCGAAGTCATTGGCACTCGGGTTTTGACCTGCTCTGGGAAAGGGTTACCCAACATCATCTCTAGGTCCTCCTGCCATCCCTTCCCTTTCCCCTTTGGAATAAGGATTTTATCATTGGCTTAGCCAACTCGCTTGGCCACTTTGTTTCCCTGGAACAGGATTTTCACCTTATTTTCGATAAGCGCATGGCCAAGATCCTTGTGGAAATTGATGTTTCCAAAGGTTTACTGGCTGATATTGATATTATTTGTGGTCACCATGTCATCAGCCAAAGGCTCAATTACCTTAATATGCCTTATTGTCATAATACTGGACACCTCCGAAATGCCTATACCCTTCTCCTCCATGGTACTTCGATCTCTTGTGGCTTGGATTAGAGTTCCCCTTCCTCGCCTAGGCTTCTTGATTTTCCACTTCGTTATGCTGATCTTTCCTCACCATCTCATGAGGAACCATATGTCTCCTCCTCCCCCACTCCCTACGATGGCATTACTAAATGGGAATTATTATTTATTGAAGATGTGGAAACTTGTGCTTGCCTCTCTCGACCTAATAGATTGGAGGTCTCTTCCATTTCCCACACATCGTTGGAGACTCGTCTCCCTTACCTTTACCCTCCCTCTCACTGCCTCCTCCCCCCTCATCCTTGGATGGACCTCCTCCCTTTACCACTAAAAAATTTCCCTTCCCTTCCCTTCCCACCTCTTCATCTAACACCTCTCAACCTTCTCCTTCCTCTAATCCTCCACTTTCTGCTCCCTCTCCTTCCAGTCCCAGGGATTCCCCTGCATTCGTGGACCCCTCCTCCTAAAATCCCTCTCCATTTTCACTAATAAATCCCCTATTTCACCTTCCACTCTGCCTCTTGATTCTATTCGCTTCGAGAATGTTACCATTCAGAAATCTCGAAAGGCCAAAACCAAATATACCCTCACAAAACCTGGAGCATTTGGCCTCTATACCCCCCTCTCTTCTTGGCTTAAGGCGGTAGTAAGATCACCACGGAACACACTTGAATTTTCCTCACAGGTACTTAGAGCCTCAACACCTGAAGAGACCGTTTCTCCATGAAGATACTTTCCATGAACATTCGAGGTTTTGGGGGGATTTCCAAACAAAAAACTCTCATCTCTTTATTTTCTGCCTGAAAACCTGACATGATTCTCATTCAAGAAACTATGTGTAGTTTCTCTCAAGATCTCACCCTATTCTCCAAGCTCAAACCTGGGTGGGAATTATGTGCTATTAATGATACTAGTCTCGCTGGTGGTCTTCTTTTTGGTTGGAATCCTCTTCTGATTCGATGCAAAGATTTCACCTCTTTTGCTGGTATACTGCTCAAAGCTAGATTCAAGGGCATAAGTGAAGCTTTCTCTATCATCAACTGTTATGGTCCCTATTCACACAAAACTCACTTCTGGGAAAAATTCTTGACTGGTGGTCTTCTTAATTTGCCTAATCTTCTCCTTGCTGGGGACTTAAATTTCACACTCTCTTCTTCTGAGATTTGGGGCACCAAAGCTAGACCTGATCCTCTCTCACCTTTTTTTTCCCAACTCCTTTCACACAACAATAAGATTGACCTTAAACTTGTGCTCTCCTAGTCCCATGTGGAGAAATGGTTGCTCTGGTGAGGATGATATCAGTAAAAGACTTGAACGTTTTGTTATCTCTGAACAACTCCTCCCTATCATGTCTTGCTATAGCTCCTGGGATACCCCATCTGAGATTTCAGATCACTTTCCTGTTTACTTAGAATGGGGCCCTTAGGACACCAACTGTTGCTATCCTTTTAATCTCAACAGGGTCTGGCTCCTTGGATTGCTCAGCAGGGTCAATTCTTCTTGGATTGCTGATACCCACCTTCGACCTTGTGATCACCTTGAGATCCTTTCACACAAACTCAAATGACTTAAAGGAACCCTGAAGCCATGGGAGAATAATAAAAAGCATTTAAGGAAACTTGAGATGATGGACATTGACTCTGAAATTGGATCTCTCCTTCAAAAGTCCTTTGGTATTCTCTCTGACTCTGATTGTCATAGACTGGATGAACTCAAAGCAAAAAAGGATTGCTTCCTCTCACAGGAGATCTTGACACTGAAACTCAAAAGTAGGGCATTATGGATTTACGAGGGAGATGCCAATACTAAGTTTTTCCATTCTTATGCCTCGGCCAGGAGAAACTCTAAGGCTATTTGGGCTCTCAGTGATCGCGAGGACACTTGATTTCGTCTGATACACCTCTTAAACAATTGGGGGAACATCATTTTTTCTGAACTCTTCAAGGATGATGGGAAAACCAACATTTGGGATCAACTTAAGGTTATTAGTCTCTTCCCATCATATGTTCAGGAATTTGATAAGGATTGCTTCCTCACTCCTATCACTCTTTCTGAAGTTGAATATGCACTGAAAATCTTCATGAAAGATAAAATCCCTGGCCCTAATGATTGGCATGTTGAATTCTTCTTATCTTTCTTTAACCTGGTGGCTGGGGATTTACTAAAGGTCATTAAACAGTCTCAGTTATAAGGTATGGTAACTAATTCTATCAATTCTACCTTCCTCACAATGATACCCAAATGCAAAAAATCCCTCACCTTCGCTGATTTCGACCTATATCCCTTTGTAACTTAGTCTATAAATTCATCCCCAAAATTGCTGCCTTATGTCTTAAACCTTTCTTATATAAGGCCATTTTGGGCCAGCAATTTGGGTTTCTCAAGGACAGGGATGTCCTTTGTCACCTCTCCTTTTCATTTTGGTCATTGAAAGCCTCAGTCTGATTATAACACATGCTCAGAAAAAGGGTAATATCAAGGGGATTCAACTTTCTCCCAGCTTGGCTATTACACACCTCTTGTTTGTTGATGATGTTATCTTATTTGGTCTTGGTATTTTGGATGAATGGGTTGCCTACAAGGAGGCACTTGATCTTTTTTTCTCTACTATTGGTACGAGTGTTAGTGTTGAAAAGTCCTCCTTTTTATTTAAAGATGTAGATGACGAGACTAGATTACACATATCTGCCTTGCTTCCTTTTAAAATGGCTCGAGTTTCCACTGGCTTTAAGTATCTGGGCTATCATCTCAAACCACTGGGGTATAGAACGACTGATTGGCATTGGTTAGTCACTAAGTTTGAAAAAAGAATCAACAATTGGACTTACAGTATTCTGTCTCTCGGTGGTAGAGTGATCCTCATTAGATCGGTTTTCTCTAGCCTGGCTGTATATTGGATGGCTCTTGCACGTATTCCCAAAGCCATTTTGAACCTTTTGAGATGCTATATTTTTTCCTTCCTTTGGGGAATCTCTGATGGTAAGCAAAAATCTCATCTTGTTGATTGGCACATCCTAGCTGCTCCCTATGCCTTTGGTGGATGGAATATTAAACATCTTGATTGGTTCGATGCTGCTCTCAGACTAAAAAGCATGTGGTCGGTTCTATTTGGTAAGGGTATATGGAATCAGATTATTTCTCTCAAATACCTCAAAAACTATTCTGTTGAGGTCTGGTTATGCTCTTAGCACTTTCCTGTTGCCGGAACTTCTTACTTTTGGAATGCGTTTATCAGATCCTTGTCCTGGATCACCTGTCAACTTGACTGGCGGGTTGGAAATGGATTAAGCATCAAATTGGGAAGTGATCCCATTGTCAGTTTATGTGCACCTTATATTCTCTTAAATGATCTCAGAGAATATCTCGAGGATCTTGGTATTACATCACTTGCACAGGCACAGAACTTGGATTATGGGACTATTAGCCAGGATTATTGGTACTTTGCTGATGATTTGAACCTTGGAGGTATATGGAAGAAGCAATGGTCTGATTATGTTTTTGTATTACAACACAGTGGCACCAGAATTAATGCCTCAAGTGGCTCTCTTCTTTGGATGCACAACTCAAAAACTGGCGCGGTTACTGCAAACCTGGCATATGATCTCATTGTATCATCTCATTTGCCCCCAGATCAGCACTATCTATATGCTTAGCTCTGGTATTTCAGCATACCACAGAAGATTAAATGCTTTATTTGGTTGGTCATTAAGAACAAAATCAACACCTGGCATAATCTTCTAAAAAAAGGTTGGACTGGCCCCAACATATGTTGCCTTGTAAGTGAAAGGAAGAATCAACCAAACACCTCTTTGTTGATTGTATATTCACTCAGGAGACCATAAATTTCCTTTACATGCACTATAACTACACTCTGGTATGGTTAGACATCTCTGTTTTGGAAAATATTGAGAATTGGCGCAACAGAAAGGAGGACCTTCTATATCTTCCATTCTTCCTGATATGGAACTTGTGGAAAACACAAAATTCTTCCATCTTCAAAGATAAAAAACGGGATCTGAACATACTTGGGCATTACATAATTCTAAATTTCAATGACTATCATGTTCAACATAGCAGAAAATCCAGAGTAAGGAACATAGGCAGTGCTCCAGTCATTACATACCCTACAGGATTTTTCGATGGTGCTGCTACTAAGCAGATTAGGGGTGCTGGTATTTTTCTTCTAATCAGTCAGCATCATTATTTCTATATTATGATGGGCTATGGTAAGAGTACAAACACCAGAGTTGAGCTATTGTCCCTTTGGGCTCTTCTGTACTTTTCAAATGCTATTGGGATTCCTATGATGCATGTTTATGGTGACTCTTTAGTCATTATCAATTGGGCCAAGGGAACATCTTCTCTCTGTTCTTTAGATCTAGAGGATTGGTGTAAAAACATGATAGATCTTAAAGCACTCTTCTTATCTATTGACTTTCGACATGCCTATAGAGAATATAATGAGAGGGTAGATACCTTATCCAAGGGAGCGCTCCATAAGGCCTCTGACCTACTATCCTTCACGGAGTTTTATGAAGGTATAGTCATTGGGGAAGCATATATGAAATTATTTTGAAGTGCATTGCTCTAATGTGCGTACTCCTCAGCCTAAGGGCTTCTCGAGTATGGTATGATTCTATTTGTCTGGTATCCTTTGATACCATAACACCTTGTGTGTTCTTGATTTAGTCACTTCCCGGAGGCTTCATTGGATAAGATCTCCAGGTTCTCTTTATCTTCCCTATGGTCACACTTAGGATTAGATGGAATGGGTTCTCTTTTTTTGCCCCTGATGACTCTATGAAGGTCAGCTCATGATAGCTCTAGTTATGAAAGTCATTTTGACTATGAATGATATCTATATCATGCTGATGTAACTTATTACCATTAATTCACTAATGAATAACAAGGAACTGCTATTTTCTTTCTAAAAAAATATCCTCCCCATAGATATCCCAAAGGCCTAAATACAGGTGCACCTTTACTATTGCTTATACTACCAACATAGCCTCTCCCGTCTCTACCGCTGCTTGTACTATAGGCATAGCCTCTCTCGTCTCTGTCGCTTCTTAAACTTTCAAAACTAAAAGAAATGCAGGGTTGCCTTTGCCGCACATAGCCTTTCCCATCTCTTCTGCGAGATATACTATCTGTTCAGGTTTTGCCAGGGAAAGGGAGAGAAGCCTCTGTTCAGGTTCTGCTAGGGAAAGGGTGAAAGGAGAATGTCAGGACCGTGCCTCAATCTATCGATTCGTCGAGCCACTAACGTGAGGTTCCACATCTTTAGACCTTCTCTTAGGGTAAGCTTCGAAGGGCTTGGAGGTACTTGGAACGGAATGGGAGAGGGGAGTAGCAGACTTGCGGATAAGCAAAATTGCCGTTGAGGGGAGGGCCGAGTGTATTTTGAAGGTGCGAGTGGAGGGCGAAGTGGATTTTGAAGGCATGAGTGGAGGGATGAAGAACTTATTCAAGACACATGGAAATGGAGCAACATACTCGTGGATACGCGAAATTACCATTGAGGGAATGGCCGAGCTAGACCGTAGTGCACTGACAATGATGAAGAACTTACTCGAGACAAGGAAATTGAGCATCATACTCGCAGATAAGTGAAATTATAGTGGAGAGGAGGGCCAAGTGGATTCCGAAGGCACGAGTCGAGGTTAGGGTGGATTTCGAGGGCGTTCTTTTCTGCGATCCAACACAACAGAGAAAATAGAAAAGCAGATCAAAGGTAGGCTTGTATGATTTTCTTAATATTCTTTTTTATTTCTTTGTTTTCTCTGCCAACGTAGGAGAAGGGTTTTTGATTTAATTATTATGTGCAGGTCAGTAGTCGTAATTGGTTATGTAATTTTACTGTTCTGCTGTAATGATTTAATGATTTATAACCATCCCTATTTGTCGCCTTGCCGTTGTTGCTATAGTAGGGTTGTTGGACACAATGGGAACACTGAGAGGGGGGGTGAATCAATGTGTAAGAAATTTAAACCTTTTTACCTTCAATTAATCAATCAGGCTATATCAACCATTATGTTATCAATTACATCATCATATGCATCATCTAAATCAACTATGAGTCATAAGCACAATCATCACATCAAGAGAGACACAAGAATATATGTAATTTTGATCTTTATTTATGGTAATGGAAGACTACAATCTTCTCGATTACAATCAACACCAACTATTGAAAATAACACCAACTCTTGTAACATGACCCAACCTGGTTTTCTTAGATCCAACTAAGAAAGGCTTGAGGAGTCCAATCCTCAAGTGCAAGATTCTACTTGCATCAATCTATGCTAATGTACCTAGGCACATCAATCTTTGTTGGTCAATCTGCTCACCACTCTTTGCAATCTGTTCATCAATACTACTGCAACACTGTCAAGTCATCAAGGTCTGCTCAATACATTGTTGATGCCATCAACTTGTCATGTCTTCTTCACTTTGTCACTGGTCATGTCTTGGCTAAGATCATCAAGGAGTATGCATCAAGTATGCACCATCATCATCAACAAGGTCTGTCAAACATCAAGGTCTAGTCATCCTCTAGGGCAGTCATGCATCACCATAATTGTGTTCATCATAGGGTATAGGAGTGCATAATCATAGCATGAATCATAATCATCATCATACATATCATCATCATAGTATAGAGTCAACAAGGATACCTCATCATCAACAACATCATCAAAACGTAGTGTCATGTATACATCAACATAGGGTATACTTCATTATATATCATCATCATATGAGGTATGCATCATAGTGTGTATCATACATATTTACCACTGTACTCTTTTCAATATGAAGGCATCAACATACCTTTTATAAGTTGTGCATTCACTGTACATTCATCATTGTATTATGTACATAGAATCATCAGTGTGCATCATTACTACTTACACACATTACTATCATTACCTTTCATAAGCTGTGGATATCACAACTTTAGGATTCCATATCTGAGCTGTGCCAGTCTACTATAGAAAACCCAAACAAGACCAAACTTTGTGATTGTTTGTAGATGAGTTCACACTTCAAGAATTGACTATGAGTATATTGTAGATGCCTTCAAATTCTCTGCTATAGAACTGTGTGTATATGCCTTTAGATGCCTTCAGACCGTTCAATCAGTAACCATCACAAAACTCATACTTTGCAAGCACTAGGACTGTTCAAATAAGTCTGCTCTCATCATCAAAGTTTGATCAAGGTCTGCTCATCGCTAAAGGTTGATCATCACATAGGGTTTGCATCAAGAATAAGGTATACATCATCACTAGAGTGCATAGTGTAGCATGCATCAAAACACCACCATCATCATGGAAAATCTTCACATCTCACTGTACTGTATCTACCATTGTATACATCATCATTAATCACTTCATACCTTAATGTTGTGGATGACCTTCAAAAATTGGGTTGTGTATGAATGCACAAAGTTCAGGACTAAGTGTACTGTGGAAAGGCCAAACTAGGGACTATTTGTTGTGCTATGCCCAAACAAGTGCTGGTAACAATCCCAAATAAGTCCAAGATAGGACTGTTAAATACCCTTCCAAAGACACCTTCAATCGTCAATCCATTGTTTCTACTACCATTCGAAAAATCTCAGTTTGCTTCTGCAAATATTTCGGGAATACTCCTCCACCTCAGTCTATTGCTGAAAATGTTTTTTTAGGACTGCTCCTCCACCTCAGCAAAACTGAATTTTCCACACTCCTATTTTTGCTAGCGAGCTCTTCTTCATTGGATATGTGCTTGTAAAAACACAAAAGATAAAATAAGAAAGAAGTTGTTAGCTACCTCAGTCCACGAATTTCCTCAGTCGAATTACCTTAGTCCAAACTCCAACGAAATTCACACCAAAATGAATAACTCTTCATTTGTATTTATACTAGTTTTTCCATAAACTTTGGGGGCCGACCTGTCATCAAATATTTTATATTTTTATTTCTTTTTGAAATATTTTGTGGAGCTGACTTCATCATGAACTTGTTTATTTTTAATTTAGAGGAGCTGAGCTATTTGAGATATATTAAATTTCAATTTTAGGTGAGGTCGACCTTGCTTCCTTTTGACATGCAAGGATGCCACCATCAACCTTGCGAACTTATTAAATATGTAGACTTTCATTACCACGAGCTTGTGGACTGGAAGACCATGTTCAATAGAAATCCACCATTATGTAATAGTAAACATCATCATTATTACAACCTTGTCAACTTATTAAATATGTAGACTTTCATTACCACAAGCTTGTGGACTGGAAGACCATGTTCAACAAGAAATATACCATTATGCAACAGTAAACATCATCATTATTATCAACAGGCTGCAAGTATATGGGTTCAAGGCCCAAGGTACCACATACCAACGTTTTAAGGGTTCAAGCCCATCATCATCAAGCAACCAAGTGTGTTCCAAGACCCCATCAAGTCATAGAATGGGTCATTTGCCCATTCATACCATTCATGGCTTCCAATGCCCAAGCTGTCATGTCTCCTTGCCATCAACATTGGTCATTTCATGAACCTTTAATAACTCCTCTCGCCATATCATCAATTTTTCCCATAACATCAACCTTTGTCTTCCTTTGTTATTTTGTATTTTCATTTTATCACGCAAACCCTTCTGTTTGTCTTGGGTTTTTTCTAGCCTTAGTTGATTGTTTACCTTAGACTCTCTCTTGTTCTTGAGTTTTTTTTAAAATATTTCTTTAAAACTCTAGGTTAGTTCTCCTTTTATTTCATGCATTACATATATATTAAGTTTCTTTAGCCAAGCTCCAATAGATGATTAAGTCTTCATTTAAAAAACATTATATATGGTTATTAATATATGCTGGCAGTACATGTTATTCATTATGCTGCCAGCTCGCCGACTTTGGAGTATGTGTGCAGGCATACTCATATAAAAGATCAAGTTTTTAAGTTTGATCCAGTTATTATGGCTTGGATGCCCTTTGCACATTCTCTCTCAATGTGTTAATACTGTTGATCATCTAGGCACTGTTGCTTACAAGCTCAACGACCTCCTCAGTCAGTAAAATACAGAACTATCATCCACATAACTTAAGATAGCTTGTCTTGATCAGAGGTTTCACACTTATCAAGAGTATGGGCAGTTTGCAGAGCAAATTATTCGCAACTATACACGACAGATTCTTGCGGAATTGGTGTATTTGCATGGAAAAAGTACTGTACACAGGGAAATCAAAGGAGACAATATGTTGGTGTATCCCAATGGTCAAGTAAAGCTGGAAGACTTTGGCATGGCTAAACATATCACTACACACTCCTGCCCTTTTTTCATTCAGAGGAAGTCCATATTGGATGGCCCCTGAGGTTACCAAAAATTCAAATGGATATAATTTGGTTGTGGACATTTGGAGCCTTGGCTGCATAGTTCTAGAGATGGCTACCACAAAGCCACCCTGAAGTGAATATGAGGGGATTGCTGCATTATTCAAAATTGGGAATAGTAAGAAGCTTCCCACAATTCTTGACTTCCTTTCAGACGAAGGTAAGGAATTTGTGAGGCTTTGTTTGCAACGCAACCCAACAAATCGTCTTGCAGCTGCGCAACTTTTAGAACACCCTTTTTTGTAAAAAATACCGCACCATATGTAAAATTAGATGTTGCCACACAAAGTGATGAGGTGTTGTCTTTGCCAACTAATGCTGATCGATCTATGAATGTCACACAAGGTGTTGAACACATGAGGAATCTTTCGTCTCTTGATATAGACTATGAAGCAACACAGTTAAAGGTAAAGTTTCCCTTTCATTCATCAAGTGAGCATTCCAATGTATAGAAGAACATATCTTTGCCAGTATCTCCATCAGGAAGTCCATTAATCCAGCCACTATTCCCACATTATAGAAGCGGAATGATGTCTCCTTCTCCTATATCAACCCCACTTGTTAAGTCTGGTTCTTCGACTCCTTTGATTGGAGGTCATGGTGCCATCTCATTCCAAGTAAATGGAGCTCTGAGACAATCCTCATATGCAGATGAAGGTTTTAGAAGCTTGCCAAGATCACCTATGGATCATGTTTGAATGGTCTTTATCATGATTGCAGACAAAATATTTACCTTGGAACAAAGGCAGTCCATACTCCAGAAGGATCCATTAGACTGCGAGATCAAATAACAACAAATGTCGATATTCTAGGGAAAGCATGTTGCAAAATAACTTGTGAACCTTTGAATAAATGAAGTGGCAAAATCTTAGAGATAGGATATATAAATAATTAAAGAAACATCCTACTTGAAGAAAGTCAAAGATTAACCAAGATTTCGAGCATACAAGTGGCAAGGCACTCTACAACAAATAATCAACTATCAAAGAATCATTTCCAGATTATATGGAAGTCATTATCATCTCCAGATTTTTGGGAAAAAGATCAATAATCGAGATTTCAAGTTGAGAAATTCCAACATATAATCAGCTATCAAATAACTAGTTCCAGATCTCTGCTGATAGATTGACATTTATTCTGTTTTTTGAACTTCAATGATAAGATTTTATTGGTTGATTGCATACTTTTATATATTCACACATTTTGAATGTAAAAAGGGGACACAGATGGGAGTCGAGAGACTGGAACTTATGCAGACCTACAATACTTTATGTGTAAGATCTTTTTGTTTTATGAATGATTAATGTCTATCTGGAGCTAGGTTTTGGACTGATATAATGTTTATGTTCATTGGTACTATTTGAACCCTGGTTTATATTGCAGTTATGTAGATGTCTTCTATATAGAAGTTGTATTTACTTGTGAATGTTTATGTTTGCATGAGATTTGGAATGTTATTTCAAATGTCTGTACTTTCATATATGTTACAATAATAAACTTTCTTTTTATTACTTGTTTATATATATTCCTAAAACCTTGTTTCAATTGCTTAAAACTGTGCCATCATTCGTACTACAAATTTGCTTCCTTATACATATTTGTACCTGATGTTATCAGATCATTGTATCTCTGTGTATGGTTTTTACTATATCTGATTCTTATATTGTTATCCCAAAAACCTAAAAACAATCATTTATTTACTGAGGTGCCTGAACACTGCTGACCCCATAGTCTAGGTAGCAGACTTTAGGGAAAACATCTTTTGGCAACTCCACTAGGGAGGAAGCATCAATTTCTTCCTTGGTTTGATAACGATTAAGATCCAGTCTTTGATGGTGAACAAGGGCTGGTCACACACTTTAGACTACAATTCTTTCACTGGGCAGCTCCATGATTAAAGGGCTCCACTAGAGGAAGGAACCCATTGATAAAAAAGAGATGAAGAGACTAAATGGAAATACTAGGTATCAACTTACTTGTTTCCTCTATGAACTTTTGCTTTTCTTCATCAGCTCACTCCTTCTTTTCCCTTCACACATTAAGAGGATCATCTTATGTTTTTTTTATTCTGATGATCATCAACCCACTTTTGTACATCCATCTTTAGAAGAATAAAATTTGCAGCCTCCTCATGTTATTGATGTTGATCCTATATCTTCACCCCAGCCTGCTCGTAAGGATGAGCTTTGTATTCAAATCCTTTCTGAGTTTAATCAGCCATGTAACCTCGAGGAGATTAAAATTGATTCGAAGCCTTCTCAGATCTCAACACCTTATACCATTGAAAATGAACCTTGCCATCAACCTGTTATTCTCATGTTCAGACTACTACTTTTCAAGCTCAAATTAGAAATAAGTTGTTTAAACCTATGAGGCTTCCATATCACCTTAATCCTTATCCTCTTGATTTCTGTGAGTATCTTCCTTGGTTTTCTGGAGAAGATCGTGTTTCAGCTGAAAAGCACTTGAAAGATTTTCACAATTTCATTGATAATTTTGAAATAATACATGAGGATGTTGTTTTGAGGTTGTTTTCCAAATCTTTGGTGGGGGATGTTGTAGTGTGGTTTAAAAATCTAGAAGCTGGTTCTATTGGTTCATGGGCTGAGTTATTAATACTTTTTCAGGATCTTGGGGAGAGAACAGGTCTTTTGATCAATACCTCACTGAGTTTTTCACTTTGAAGGGAGGAAAGGAAGAAGCTTTGGTTGTCTTCAACAGAAGGTTTTATAGTGTTTATCATAGTATGCCCTTGGAGATTAGGTCCACTGAGACTGCTGCCATGGTATATTATGTTATGGCTCAACATTTAGATCTTGTTATTTTCCTATTAGAGAGGAAATCATCATCTTTAAGACAATTGTTTGAATATGCTAAAGGAGTGGAGGAGAACATCCATTCTTCCAAAGGGATTCAATATCCAGTTTACTATGAAGATCTTCATGGGAAGGAGCAGGAAGACTGTCAGTATGGATCAGATCTAGAACAACAGCAGGGATGTAAGTATATTTCAGAGTTGGATAAGAGTTCTTTACAGATTATTATATGGACAGGTATGCATATCAAGTTTATGATAAGTGTTCAAACCATATTGATTATACAGTAACCAATGATTGCTTGGATAATTACATCTTTTTAGCTAATCATAATCAGTGTGTTTCAAACACTACTTCATCATTATTTTATGATCATTTTTATGAAGAGGAAGTTGCTGCTCCTCAGCATCTTAATGTTGATATGGGAACCCAGTTCCCATTCTTGACTTATGATGAGTTTAGGGAACATAAAAAAGGATATTATTTACAAAGAATGAAGTTGAAAATATCTATATAAATCATATGCATGAAGAAATATTTCAGCAGAACACAAAATTTGAGGTTGTCTTTGATCGTAATAAAACAAGTAATGTCCATGGGTTGTTTCAAGAGGATTATGGGACTATGAATGAAACAAAAATTGTAGATCAGTCGTATGGTCTTCTATATCAACTAAAACTCTGTCATGTTTTTTGGGACCTAGCGGCCATTTACATGGACTTAGAGGTTTCAAAAGGTTTCAACCTTCTAGAATTTGAAATCAAAGTAGAATATGCTTTGCAAATTAATTTTCTACTTCGAATGATAAATTCTTCTTTGATTTTTATCTACCTGCAAGAAGTTGTTACAGTGGGATGGATGCTATCATGGCTTCACTGGAAGTATGATTACAATTGATTGGGATGTTTCCACTGGTAGAAGTAGGAGTAAGCAGGAGAATAAGATCACTGTGCGAGCATGTAGATTCTTTTTAGTATGTTGGCTTGCAGCCATATATATTTTTTTATTTCAGAGGTGTGCTCAGAGTTCAAAAAAATTTCAGAGATTTGGTATAAGACTCCATAGCCCAATGGGTCAGCATTGTTGATAGAAAATAAGGCACTTGGTCTTCAGTTCTTGGAAAATCACAAGGAAATGCCATCCCCCAGTTGGAGCCAGTGTTTGTCTTAGGTTTTTTTTAGCCTTAGTTGATTGTTTACCTTAGACTCTCTCTTGTTCTTGAGTTTTTTTAAAATCTTTCTTTAAAACTTTATGTTAGTTCTCCTTTTATTCCATGCATTACATATATATTAAGTTTCTTTAGCCAAGATCCAATAGATGATTAACTCTTCATTTAAAAAACATTATATATGGTTATTAATGTATGCTGGCAGTACATGTTATTCATTATGCTTCTAGCTCGCTGATTTTGGAGTATGTGTGCATGCATACTCATATAAAAGATCAGGTTTTGAAGTTTGATCCAGTTATTGTGGCCTGGATGCCCTTTGCACGTTTTCTCTCAATGTGTTAATAATGTTGATCATCTAGGCACTATTGCTTTCAAGCTCAACGGCCTCCTTAGTCAGTAAACTATAGAACTATAATCCACAGAACTTAAGATAGCTTGTCTTGATCAGAGGTTTCTCACTTATCAAGAGTATGGGCAGTTTGGAGAGCAAATTATTCGCAATCATACACGACAGATTCTTGCGGAATTGGTGTATTTTCATGGCAAAAGTAATGTACACAGGGACATCAAAGGAGCCAGTATGTTGGTGTATCCCAATGGTCAAGTAAAGCTAGCAGACTTTGGCATGGCTAAACATATCACTGCACACTCCTGCCCTTTTGTCATTCAGAGGAAGTCCATATTGGATGGCCCCTGAGGTTACCAAAAATTCGAATGGATATAATTTGGTTGTGGAAATTTGGGGCCTTGGTTGGAGATGGCTAGCAAAAAGCCACCCTGAAGTGAATATGAGGGGATTGCTGCAATGTTCAAAATTGGGAATAGTAAGGAGCTTCCCACAATTCCTGACTTCCTTTCAGATGAAGGTAAGGAATTTGTGAGGCTTTGTTTGCAATGCAACCCAACAAATCGTCTTGCAGCTGCGCAACTTTTAGAAGACCCTTTTTTGTAAAAAATACCGCACCATATGTAAAATTCGATGTTGCCACACATAGTGACGAGGTGTTGTCTTTGCCAACTAATGCTGACCGATCTATGAATGTCACACAAGGTGTTGAACACATGAGGAATCTTTCATCTCTTGATATAGACTATGTAGCAACATAGTCAAAGGTAAAGTTTCCCTTTCATTCATCAAGTGAGCATTCCAATGTACAGACGAACATATCTTTGCCAGTATCTCCATCAGGAATTCCATTAATGCAGCCATGATTCCCACATTATAGAAGCGACATGATGTATCCTTCTCCTATATCAACCCCACTTGTTAACTCTGGTTCTTAGAATCCTTTGACTAGAGGTCATGGTGCCATCTCATTCCAAGTAAATGGAGCTCTGAGACAGTCCTCATATGTAGATGAAGGTTTTAGAAGCTTTCCAAGATCACCTATGGGCCATGTTTGAATGGTCTTTATCATGATCGTAGACAAAATATTTACCTTGGAACAAAGGTAGTCCATACTCCAAAAGGATCCCCTAGAATGCAAGATCAAATAGCAACAAATGGTGATATTCTAGGGAAAGCATGTGGCAAAATAACTCGTGAACCTTTGAATAAATGAAGTGGCAAAATCCTAGAGTTAGGATATATAAATAATTAAAGAAACATCCTGCTTGAAGAAAGTCAAATATTAACCAAGTTTCGAGCATACAAGTGGTAGGGCACTCTATAACAAATAATCAACTATCAAAGAATCATTTCCAGATTATATGGTAGTCACGATCATCTCCATATTTTTGGGCAAAAGATCAGTAATAAAGATTTCAAGTTGAGAAATTCCAGCATATAATCAGCTATCAAATAACTAGTTCCAGATCTCTGGTGACAGATTGAGATTTATTTTGTATTTTGAACTTGATGATAAGATTTTATTGGTTGATTGCATACTTTTATATATTCACACATTTTGAATGTAAAAAGGGGACACAGATGGGAGTCGAGAGACTGGAACTTATGCAGACCTACAATACTTTATGTGTAAGATGTTTTTGTTTTATGAATGATTAATGTCTATCTGGAGCTAGGTTTTGGACTTATATAATGTTTATGTTCATTGGTACTATTTGAACCCTGGTTTATATTGCAGTTATGTAGATGTATTCTATATAGATGTTGTATTTACTTGTGAATGTTTATGTTTGCATGAGATTTGGAATGTTATTTCAAATGTCTGTACTTTCATATATGTTACAATAATAAAATGTCTGTTTATTACTTGTTTATATATATTCCTAAAACCTTGTTTCAATTGCTTAAAACTGTGCCATCATTCGTACTACAAATTTGCTTCCTTATACATATTTGTACCTGATGTTATCAGATCATTGTATCTCTGTGTATGGTTTTTACTATATCTGATTCTTATATTGTTATCCCAAAAACCTAAAAACAGTCATTTATTTACTAAGGTGCTTGAACACTGCTGACCTTGTAGTATTGGTAGCAGACTTTAGGGAAAACACCTTCCAAGTCAATCTTAGGGTTTGTTGTACTCCAACAAGTTCCCAAAAGCAAGGGTGTCATCCACACTTAGGGTTTGTTGCAACAAGTTGTATGTATTTTTATTTTGTTGTTACCCCACACTTCTTCAATAGTGGGTCATCTTGGTGCCATAGGGCATGCAAGCAAGTATCCAAGTGCTATCATGCCACCCTATGTGGGTGGCAAGTCTTCCTCATGCCCTAGGATCATTTCCAAGTGTTCCAGGACTCCATCAAGCCCTACATGACCACTTCATCTCCTTCAAGAAGACAAGAACCATTAAACCATCAAGTGTGGGTCAAAGGACCTCTTCATCAAGCAGGAGACTTCATGAGCTTCTTTAACCACCTTAACCACACAAAGGGGGCCTCCAAAGGTCAAGATCCATCATGACATCACCTTTGGGGTTGCCAAACCTTCTCCTAGGGTATCATGACATCATCAGTTCATGAATGACCACATAATGGGTCATTAATGCTTCTTCAACCCATCAAGGGATTCTTCATCATCCACAAGGGCTTCAGTACAATCTCCAGGGTATTTAGCATCATCATCATCGTCTTCAGCATCATTAACAAGGTGGTGGCTTCAAGACCCAACCTTGTGGGTATAGGGACCTTGTTAACTGGATACAAGGTGCTCCAAAGTACAAACCATCTCTATAAGAGCTCCAAGGCACCGGATGTGAGTGTACTGAGAGCATCCATACCTATGTATTGCAAGAGGGACTTTGTGACATCAATGACAACCTGTGGGGCCATTGCAAGTCCATATTGGCATCAATGACAATTCAATCAATAGGGGTATCTAGATATGTATGCCAGACTTTTACATCACCTGTAATTTTTCAAGAGGCTTTATAATGGTCTCCACACCCATTATCATTGATAGATTTTTCTCATAAATTACCTATATGTATATAATTGCTTGTTGTTTGATTAGCAGCTTATAATACATAAAGACTAAAATAATTGTTTGCCATGTTGCACTGGAATCATTTTTAGTTTGTAATTTTGATGAAGGGGAGTTGTTTCACCTCCTTTACCATTTTTGGTTTTGTTTTTGTTTTCATTGTTGTTGTAGTTGGGTCAATTTAGATTTGTTTGGAAGTGACAAAAGCTTGCTTTCTCCAAATCCCTCAAGGATAATGGTAATGCCCTATCCTTCTATGTTTCTCACACACTTGTGAGGTTTAATATGCAAAACAATTGTTAAATTCTCACATACATGGGTTTTATCATGTTTTGATTTCTTGGTAAGTTTTCTCTCTCTTCCTGTCTTGTAAAAAATGTTTGTGTAATTTTGAATACTCCCTCATGGATAACAACCATGAGACAAGGGTGATTTGTGAGGCATTATCCTCACCAAAAGCATTGGTAATTAGAAGTGTTCTTTGGGCTGCAACTTGCAAGTTCCTAGGTTGATGTGATAGCATTTTCCCTCACTCCAGTGCTAACATCATAAGCAGTATAGATGTCATTCCTTGTGTGCCCTATCTAGCTTACATCCTCCCTCCCTCCCTCCAGTGCTAACATTGTAAGCAGTATAGATGTCATGCCTTGTGTGCCCTATCTAGCGTGCAATTGTTACCTATGTGATGTCTTACGAGCTATTATTAAATGTCATAATATCTAGCTTGCAATTGCTACCTATGTGATGTGTTACGAGCTATTATTAAATGTCATATTGCTATGGAGGGTTTTGCTTCCACATTAATACCCTATTAACATTTTCAATGTATTTATATTTAAGGTATTTCACATAAAGAGCTATGTGTGTCCACCATAAGCTGGAGTAAAGCAAGCTTAAAAGCCAAGAAAGCTATCAAGATTACTCTAGATCACCCGCGAAAAATATACTGCCATACTATTAATTGAATGCCTGAAAAAAGCCACTTGGCCATCCAAAATAAAATCTCAAGATCCTTAAAAAAGATTCCCATTAAGGCATGAAATGGATTGATAGCAAACATCAAGATGATTCATTATTGTTGCCACTGATATCAGACCCTCATTGGGAAAATAATTAATTATATCATTCTCAACGGAACCCCACACATCATTCACTGACTCTAGGTTAGGTAAAGCAATGTCATAGCCATCGTTTTTAGGTTGTTTCTCACTCTCATAAATTATAATAGCACAAGAGCAGGGGATTTATCATTTAATGTTTGTGTAGGAGGGTTGCGTGCCTTGCTTTAGCAACACTATATTGTTAAAGTTAGTGCAGTTGTGAGACCCATTCTCAGAGAGGATGGTACCCTAGTTAGTTGACTAGGGTAGTGTAAGACCCTAGAAGGTACCCTAGGGCCCCCAGTAGTCTCCTAGGGTTCTTTGTTTAGGACCAAGCAGGTTGATACCATGGCAAAGCCCCTAACATGTGGCTAGGGCCCCTATGTGCCTCTAGGGTATTCTGGTCTAGGAACAGGGACACAATGTCCTAGTAGATCCTGCAGATAGAGGCAGAGACATTCTAGTCTGGGACTAGGGACGCGATGTCCAAGAAAGTCCTGCAAGTAGTCGTTTAACTTTCAGTGTGACACTAAAACTCAGCTTAGTACTGTGAACCATTCTCTGAGAGAATGGAGGACCTGGTTAGGGTCTAGGGTTGATCAACATGATTCAGTGTGAGACTGAAACTCAACCTAGGGTTGAAAGCTATTCGTTAATAATGGAAGATAATGATGTGTGATGTCCCCTCTCCTAATCGATTATTGCTAGGTTTCTTCTCAAGGGCATGGCCACCCTTTGACGATGTCCCTAGCACCTAACCCTTAGGAGCAGTGTTGAGGATTGTACAATCTGATTGGATCTTTCCCTTATACAATGATGACAAAATATATAAAACTATGTACCTTGAGAGAGAGAAACGTTTACTGGTTTGTTGGTCCTAAAGAACTCGTTTGTCCACCTTTTATGCTTCACCTTATCCTATGGGTATGTGGGTTGCTATGACCCTCTTGGTTGACACTTGGTCCTTTATCTTACTTGGTCCTGACACTCTTACTTGTGCGTACCTTTGATTATGATGACTCCTACTTTATGGATTTTATCTTAAGTGTATTTACCTTATGTTTTTTATTAATGGACCATTGGACCATTTATTGTTATGGTCACTTTATATTTTATTAAAGGATTTTCGACCCACTTTTGGTTTTTGGACTATTTAGTATTCACTTTATTCACCTTATTATAAAACCATTTATTTTATGGTTTTAGACTTACCTTTGGACCATTTACTTACCTTATGATTTTATTATTATAAAATCATCGGACCATACTTTTACTATTATCTATCATAACCTTATAAATGAATGAGGCTAACCTTCATGTTATGATTGACTTGAAACTATCCTTCTCACCTCTGCTATCGATTACCTACGTGGATCTTCAATGTGTCTTACCTCTGTTGTCTGTCGTGCTGTCGGTTGCGACTCCAATGCCTGTGAAACTTATCCTTGCGTGTGTTACCCTCTACCTGCATGGATTGCAACATCCACATGACCTTTCACTTTCACGACTCTTCTGTCTGCTGCTTCATCTATTTGCCGGCTGCCTGTCCGCTTGATCTACACCACTTCACTTGTCTGCTGACTGCTTCATCTGTTTGTCGACTGCCTATCTGCCGGATCCACACTACAACTTTTCCTGTCGGCTGCCTATTTTTTGGCTGCTCCATTGTGACCTTGTCTGTTGGATCTGCACTTACCGAATCCTCCACAGAGACTGACTACGTGTCTCTCCTGCTCCGTAGGGGATGTCTCTAGCTCCTGGTTTATTCTAAGCTTCACGTGAGATCTACCTCCTGCATATTGTGACTGCGAGATCCTTCGCCATGACACTTCTGTGATCCTACACCATGATTGTGTACACACTAGGGCGTTTCTCCTTCTCTTACATGCGGTCTCTATCCTATCTTGTGTGTGTACACACCAACTTGACCTCATACTTGTCCTGCAGTGTGATTTCACTCCCAATCAATGTGAGCTACTTTCATCTTGACTGTGTAAATCATTATCATCAGTATGACTACGTGTCAGTGTGACTAAACTGCTATTTTGATAGGAGAATCTGAGGTTTGTTCACTTCTACCTAAACTCTCTCTCTCAGGGTATGTAACATGTATACCCAGTTTGACTTGTTCCTTCGGTGCCAAGATCAAACTTAGAACTATCTGAGTATAAGGCAATTCAAATAATGGTTATGATTCTTTAATGCTGTATTTCCTGCACATTAATTTTTTTTTTGTACATGGCATTTGGTGAAACATCTCAATGACCAACTTTAATGCAGTGACCAGTAGAGCGTTAAAGTTAGTGTAGTGACCAGCAGAGCATTAAGTTGAAAGAGATAAAAATTATGTTGTTTTGTTTTATTACAGTTTACATTTAATTAAGCAGTACAATTGTTTATATGTTTTTGTATTTAGTTTATTACTGGTGATAAAAACACATCTAACCTTTAAATTTAAACATGGTATCAGAGCTTAGGATGTAGCTAACTCTGTTTTGTAGCCAACAGAAACTACATCGATCCTAAGATGAGATTTATATCTTGCAGAAGCTTACTCTTCAAGATTGACAAGTAAAGGTTAAGATGACTACTCCTTCAGTAAAATCCGAAGATAGGATTCAGGGAGCCTCCAACTTCAATGCATGGAAGGATAGGGTTCTAAATATCCTAGAAGAAAGTGATCTTAATGATTTAGTTACTAGAGTTGTTGAAGAGCCCACTACAATCCAAGGAAGAGCAACATTCAAGAGGAATCAAGCCAAGGCAAAGAGAGTCATCTTTGACTCAGTTAAATATAATCTGATGGCTGTGTTGGCTCCTTTAAGGACAACCAAAGAATGCTTTGATAATCTAGCTAATCTTTATGAGAATAAATCTCCTACTAAGAGAAGAAACTTAGATCACCTTAATATGGAGAAATATGAGATTGTTGCAACCTT
Organism: Pseudotsuga menziesii; assembly: GCA_001517045.1. Lineage (NCBI taxonomy): Eukaryota > Viridiplantae > Streptophyta > Pinopsida > Pinales > Pinaceae > Pseudotsuga > Pseudotsuga menziesii. The sequence goes on along the minus strand of LPNX010000285.1, from coordinate 123,433 downwards.
CTTTTCTAGGATCTCTCAAATAAGAGATCGACTCATGGCCATTGGAGATAAAGTAGAAGATGATGATCTTGTGCAGACAATGTTCAATGGCCTTCCTACAACTTGGGAGACATTCTTGGCTTCAGTAAATGGAAGAGAGGTTCAACCCAACTTTGAAAGGCTATGGCATGATTGTTTAGATGAAGAAAGTAGGACCCATAGTAGATATGAGCGTCCACCTAATAATAATCAAGCTCTAGTCATTAAAACAAATAAAGTAAAGAATCCCCCACCACACAAGGACAATAGTAAGGAACCTCAAGGTAAGTGTTCTTTTAAATCAAGGGTTAAGTGTTATAAATGTGGTAATCTTGGTCATTATGCATGGGAGTGTAGAAAATCATCTAACAAGAAATGGCATAGAAAGAAACATCATGTTTTAGTTGCTATAGAAGAAGAGCAACCTCAACAAAAGAATCAAATGTCAAGGATTGAGACCAAGAATCTAGATCAAGGAAAATAATATTACTTGGCTTCAACACTTTCAAGTTCCATCTCCAACCAATCAGATTCCTGGTGGATAGACAGTGGAGCCACCAAGCATATGACTGGATTAAAGAAGACCTTGGCAACTATCAAGGCCAATAAGTTCCACAAGAAAGTGGAACTTGGAGATGGAAGTACCTTTGACATTAAAGGGGTTGGTTCAACCAACTTACAGCTTGATTCAGGTACATTGATTAATGTTGAGGAGATTTTATATGTTCCTGGTCTAAAGAATAATGCTATTTCAGTGACAGTTTTGGAAGACAAGGGGTTCTCTGTAACTTTCTTAGAAGGAAAGGTTTTTATATGGTCTAAATATAGAAGCATAAGGTCAACCATTGTGATTGGAGTTTGTGAAGGTAACCTTTATAAGGTGCCATGACATGTTGTTAAAGCTTTATACCCCAGTCAAGATTCAAAGATCAAGAGGGAGCTAACCATACTCTTTAAATCCCAACCAAGTGGGGTTGCAGAAAGTGAAAGTGTGATCTTCCATCTGTCCTCCAATGACTCAAAGATGGAAGCCTATAATACTTCTCGCTTAGAGAAGCAGAGGGAGAAGGCCAAGAAGCCTTCTTTTGATCTCTTTAATAAGTCTATTGAAAATATTCAAGTTTGCTCCAGTGAGAGCCATGTCACTGATTCAGTTTACTCTCATTATGGGGAGTTAGCCAAAAAACCGGTTTGGAAAGATAATATGTGGAAAGTGATTCTCAACCATCAAGGGAAGTAAACTATAACCTCCAAGAGGATCTATGAGATCATGCTTTGTGCTGAGAGGGAGAGTTGTCTGAATCTCTCAAGAAACCCTATATTTGATGATAGGTTGATAGACATTGAGCTGAGTTATTACCATGTAAGGTGCAATATGTTATCGATGTGCTGAGAATGTCCCTCTTGTTGAGAGGGAGTGTTAAAGCTAGTGCAGCTGCGAGACCCATTCTTAGAGAGGATGGTACCCTAGTCAGTTGACTAGGGAAGAGTAAGACCCTAGAAGGTACCCTAGGCCCCCCATTAATCTCGTGGGGTTCTTGGTCTAGGACCAAGCAGGTTGATGCCATGGAAAATCCCCTAGCATGTGGCTAGGGCCCTTATGTGCCTCTAGGATATTCTGTTCTGGGACTAGGGATGCGATTTCCAAGTAGATCTTGCAGGTTGAGCCAGAGACATATTCTAGTATGGGACTAGGAACACGATGCACAAGAAAGTCCTGCAGGTAGTTGATCAACTTTCAGTGTGACGTTGAAACTCAGCTTAGTATTGAGAACCATTCTCTGAGAGAATGGAGGACTCGGTTAGGGTCCAGGGTTGATCAACGTGATTCAGTGTGAGACTAAAACTTAGCCTAGGGTTGAATGCCATTTGTCAAGAATGGAAGATAATGACGTGTGATGTCCCCTCTCCTAATTGGTTATTGCTAGGTTGCTTCTCAAGGGACTGGCCACCCCTTGACGATGTCCCTAACACCTAACCCTTAGGAGCAGTGTTGAGGATTGTACCATCCATTTGGATCTTTCCCTTATACAGTGATGACAAAATATATAAAACTATGTACCTTGAGAGAGAGAAAAGTTTACTGGGTTGTTGGTCCTACAGAAGTCGTTTGTCCACCTTTTATGGTTCACCTTATCCTATGGGTATGTGGGTTGTTGTGACCCTCTTGGTTGACACCTGGTCCTCTACCTTACTTGGTCCTAGCACTCTTACTTGTGTGTACCTTTGATTAGGATGACTCGTACTTTATGGATTTTATCCTAAGTGTATTTACCTTATGATTTTTATTAAAGGACCAATGGACCATTTATTGTTATGGTAACTTTATATTTTATTAAAGGACCTTTGACCCACTTTTGGTTTTTGGACTATTTACTTTATTGACCTTACTATAAACACATTTATTTTATGGTTTTATGTTTACCTTTGGATAATTTAATTACCTTATGTTTTTATTATTATAAAATCATCGGACCATACTTTTACTATTACCTTTCATAACCTTACAAATGAATGAGGCTAACCTTCATGCTATGATCGAATTGAAACTATCCTTCTCACCTCTGTTTCCCGTTACCTGTGTGGATCTCTAGCGTGTCTTACCTCTACTGTCTGTCATGTTGTTGGTTGCGACTCCACTGCCCGCGCGACTTATCCTCATGTGTGTTACCCTCTACTTGCATGGCTTGCAACATCCACGTGAACTTCCGCTTTCATGACTCTTCTGCTGGCTGCTTCATCTATTTTCCTACTGCTTGTCCGTCAGATCTACACCACTTCACTTGTCCGCCAGTTGCTTCATCTGTTTGCTGGCTTCCTGTTCGTCGGATCCGCACCACAACTCTTCCTGCCAGTTTCTCCATCGTGACCTTGTTTGCGACTGGTCGATGAATCGGGAATACACATTCAATTGTGTGGGAAGCCAACTGGTAGAAGAAGAGATCTGTGCTTGTTATTGCACCATGTTCATTCAAGCTTCCATGAATGTTCGCTGAGATTTACCATTAGAAACCCTATTCGTCGTTATTCCATTGTTAAACTTTTATTAGGTAGTGGATCCTATGCAGATATACCCGGATTTGGATTTGAATAGATATCCAATTTGGGGATCTGCAGTTCCATGCCGGAGGGTTGACGGATGCGGTAACACAGGGAAGATGTTACGACAAATATGGACACATGCATAACAACACATTAATTGAAACAAAACTAAGTACAAGATATATTGTTGACCTTGGTATTAGTGCCCTTAAACTATTTGAAAGATCTATTCCTAGGAAAGTGCCCCCACTAGAAGAGGGTGCAAGTATGCACACATCTCTCTCTTCTAGGGATCTAGATTCTACATCCCATTTATTCTTGGAATGTTCTCACATGCAAAGTGCTTCAACTAACTTTGCATGCAACTACTAATTAAATCAAAACTTAGAAATAGAACTAAAGTACTAATATGAAAGAACATCGAAACTGGAATTAAATTGATAATGTTGCATACTTTGGCATGCATGCACCCTCTATCTCTCTCCTCTATAAATGCCCTTGTGCCCTCATTCACATTGTATGGATCTGTTGAAGGAGGGCATACTATTGTTGTTGTTATCAAGGCAATGTATTGAATATCTACTGGATTATCTTCTCTACATGTACCTATATCTTCTCCACTAGCTGTTTCCATCAATGGTGCTTTGCTAGACACTTTACAAGGTATTAAAAAGTCCAACACTTCCTCTTATCTAGGAAAGTGTTCTCATCCAAACACGAGATACTTCCTTTGCATTTGGAATCTCCCCTTTTCTAGGGGCTTGGTCAAATAGTTGACCATCAACAAACGTGAAGAAACATGAATTTGAATATTTGCTTCACTTTGTACTTTGAACACTATTTAAATCTTCAAGGTAAAAACTACATGTACAAGGAAATCTATATTGAGAACCTGCCAACCTCCTTTGTCTTCATGCCATATTTATTGGTCAAAATCTGTTCACACCAAATCATGAACTGTTCAAGACTTCTTGCAATATATTCATCTGTAGACAGCGCTGTTACCGGGAAAATTAGTAGGGCTAGTGCCTAGTAAGCATATGCATGGACTTGTGACCCAATGTAACCTCGATCACAAATCCTTAACCTCTTTGGAGTGTCTTGACCTCCAAGGGGAGAGCCCTTATCTGAGTGCCTTTCAATAATCATGCCAAATACCCTCCACAACCTCAAGTAATGGATCAGTGCCTTTATGGAGTCAAACAGAGAATGAAGAAGACATATCAAAGTGAAACTACAATTATGATTGGGCAATAAATTGGAGTGTGAATGGCAACAGTTTGTGTATGTATTCAACTTGATGTAAAACAATCTTGCTTCCAAATTCATCTAATACCCATCATTTAGTAGTTAGAGTTGATAAAAAGAAGCATTTTATCAGTAAATATACCAAATCACAAGGTTATATCAGCACATGACATTTCACTCTAGGAATGATGTATTAGTTAGCATGGGCATTTACTGAGTGCATTGTATAGATTAGTAGACCATATCACAATATTATATCAGCCTATGAGTTTGTGTTACAATCCTTGCAAATAGATCAGTAATTCAGCATGACACTAGTGAGTTCAAAGTAAGAGTGTTTATAACACTTTTCTAAGACATTCAACGTTAGCATTTAGCATCAATTACTTCAACAATGCAGAACCATTAGCAACAACGTTCAAATAAAGTATTAATCCATTGATTCAACAAGTGCTGACTACTATTCAAAGGTTTTGTAGGTCTGAGTTAATGAGTAGCAGGGGTCTGAGCCTTAGGAAGTCGCATCAAAGAGGCCTTTAAGCCTCGTTTTGGGGTTCAAGGAGTTTCTCTTGGGAAGAGAGAGGTAGCAGGTCTGTTTTAGGAGCAGTAAGGGAAAGTTAACAGGCTACCCTAAAGGGCAGGCCTAGGGCAGCCTAAAATGATGAAAATGGAAATGAACAAAGGCTGTTATAGCCTTGGAAGAATGCAGCCAAGGAAGGAGAAGGGGAGGCTGAGGGTTGGAAGAGGGGATAGAAGGAGGCCGTAACCCTTTAGGGCTGCAAATTTTACAAAAAATTTAATTTTTTTGGTTTTTTTAAAGAATTTTGAAATTTGAGGGCTTCCACTAATTTCGGGTTAGGGTTTTTATGGTCTAAAAGGAAAGCCGAATTTGTAGGGGAGAGGGACAAAATTTTATGGAGGTCAAAATTTGAAAAAAAATAAAAATTTATTTTTAGGGTTTTAGACATAAAATTGCAGACCTACTTCTAACCCTAATTCTACCATGAAAATGCAATTTTTACACATGTAAATGCATGAATTTGATAAAAAGAATGAAAAGAATAGGGATATGATTTCTTCTCTCAATCCCAGGTCATAAGGGATTGATTTTTAGCATCGCTATGAGAAGAGTTCCTCTAGACTTGTAACGTTAGGGCATCACCAAAAACCTTAAGGGTTCATTAGGAGAGCCTATCTAAAGCAAAGTAGAGATACAAGACCATTCATGAAGAAGACATTCCTCAAGGGAATGTCTTCAAACCATACAAAATTGACAAAATATTGATAATTAGACCCTAATCAACAAGTAGAATGCACTTACCTAGCACCATTCAACAGAGAGTAGAGATATTCTTGCCAAGATTTAACAAAGATGAGCAAAACATAAACCCTAGATCACCTTTGTGCATAAGTTTGTCCAACTATTCTAGCATCAACATGCATGAGCAAAGAAAACCCTAGCATTCATCCACAATCCACTTCACAAGCCAAAGAGAAAGCTCTCCAAGAGGTACGCCTCACATCATAAACCCATATAACAAGAGAAAAAGTAGAAGTATCATGTTTGATCCCCAAGTCATATGTTTCAAATGAAGTGAGGAGAGGCTTATTTATAGCCTTCTCACACTCATTTTACAAATATAACCAGCATGACATGCCTTTAAAATGTCAATTTGAAATTATAAAATTCCAACTTAAAATTATAACATAAATAATTTAAAATAATCAAATATGTGGGTAACTTGGGGCATCTTCTCCAGAGTTTACCCAAAAATGACTAAAATAGCTAAAAATCAGCAAATTACTTTGAACTAAAAGTTGGAGTAAGCAGGGGGGTTGTCATGTCCCATCTAACCCCAACAATGCTGATAATCCCTCAACGACCCCCCCAAAACAAGCAGTACGACCGAGTGAGGATGATGACGTCATCTTTGGGAGGTTCAAGGAGATAAGATAAGATAAGATAAGATAATTTTATTTATGTCCAAATAATGACCACAAAGTAGGTCAATGGAACTGCTTGTTACAATGATGTCCGCACAATGTGGCAGGACCAAACTGTCTCCTTTTTAAAAAGAAATACAATGCAGAAGGTGATAGTGAACAATGCGAGCTGGGCTGAAGTATGAGAGAGCTCAAACTGCAACCACAAATCTGGAAACCCACAATGGGATGGAGATGGTTCGACAGAGAAGATCTGGAAGCGAATCATACTGACCAAGGTCTAGTACTCCTAACATCCAAGGTTGAATGAAGAAAACCGAGGGAAGTTCAATAAAGTCTGTTGGCCCGATGAGGATGTGGGTCATCCACTAAGTTGTCGTCTGGAAGATTTTGCATGATGTCGAGGTTTGGAGGACCTAGTTTGTCTCTCAGGGAGAGATTTGGTACGGACATGCTTCTGAGATCTCGTGGGTCGAGATGTGGTTCCATGGATCTTCATTGATCTACAAACTGGCTCAGTATGCATGTCGGTTTGTCTGTTGGTGCCCCTAGATGGTGATAGCACACTGAAGAATGTCGTGATCTTTTGTATGGTTTCTGGTCTAGTGGGAGGCTAAAGAATATGTGCTCAAAACCTGAGAGAAGGCGTTAGGTTGCAAAGGCATCAGGAGGGTGTTTGAGGTGACCTGGAAGAGAGGCAAGATCCTCACAGCTGAAACACTGTCACTGGAGTAATAAACAAGGAAGGGGGTCATGTGGCCCAGTGGCCTACCCCTAGGACCCCAAAACACCAACCCTAGGGTTAAAGAACCCCAACAATGTGCAGTCAAAAGTGCCATTAAGCCATAATACTCCTAAAGGAAGGACCAAAGGGTCCAACCATAACCATTCCTTAGAAACTGTTGGATAACACCCCTCATGGTCTAAAAAAGTGACCTTCTCTTCTTGGGGACACATCTAAAGGTGCATTGGTACTGGTACCGCGTAACACTCGCTCCAACTGTGGTATGAGTGCTCTTCTCAGGAGTACTCGAGAACCTGTGAATATTTTAGTACCTGTAGACCTACACACATTAAATATCCAAGGAGATCAATAACATCATGAGGCAGAAACTTTCATCTTGCCTTGCTCAATATATAGATACGAAAAACAAATTGAATAACAAGTAGACTAAATGTAGACAATATGCAAACATGAAACAATGACAAATGCAATGCAACAATATATGAAACTAAACCTACCTATGGTAAACATGATAACCATAATGGGTTAAGTGAAATCATACCACCTATGTAGCCAACTTAGTAAGCAATTCATACATGATCCCTTTCCTTTGTCTTTAGAGACAATCCAAGATAAGATCTCATTGATGATATGTTGAGTACGTACTGGGATATTCATTTGGATGGGGAAGGAAAGCTGAAACAATATAGGAACCTGTAAGGATTGAAATTGTTGCCACATAGAAGGATTGATTTCACAGGATTCATTTATCCATGCCTCTATTAGGCTTGTGTATGGGTTATCTCCATCATACATTTCCTTTGAGATTTTTTTTTCAATATTTTTACCGAAACTTGTCCACAAATCTTGAACTTGGGAGACAAGTTGCTAAGGTGGCCCTCACAAATATTCATATGCTATATCTAACCTATTCCTCCAACTGCTTTAACACTTCTTCAGATACACAAATACCTTGTGCATCTTTGTAGTGATCATGTTAGTATCCCAAATAATATTTAAAATTTTGAAATGGTCAGCCACAAAATTTATACCTTAACATTTCAAGCGAAAAGATAAACATCCCAACAATGTGAAATGAATATCATACCTGTCCACATACTTGTATTGGTTTTCTTGAAATGCATCATTGGAAACTTACCGATATTGGCCATAAAGGGCTAATCAACTTCTGCAAAAGTTGCCGCAAGATAGTGTTGGAAGTACTGATTTGGGGACATCATAGACTGGAATGTAGTGGGAACCTTTTTCATATGGCAATCAACAACCTGAACCACACCTCATACCACTGCATTATTAGGCAAGGCAACAAAAGGGTTGATCCATTCTTCATTAATGACAAAGAATACTTTTTTTTTGCACACATGTGCGAGGGAGAGCGTCCACTATGGTGCTGCAAGATCTTGAAGAATCCTATATCAGTGGAACAAAGAACTCCCAGTAATTGTTGTCTTCTATACCATTGTAATTTTATTCCAAGAGAGACAAAATATCATAAGAAAGCACAACCTGAGGATATGGAGAACTCACCAATTCTTCAGTTTCTTCAACTAGGGATTCTTGGTCTTCATTTTTTGGAGGAATTTCACTTTCATCTTCAGGAATGCCTTCCTTCATCTTCGGACAAAAGGGGCATGATGTCAGTGGCCTAGTCTTCAACAACGACTTCTTCAAGCAAACCTTTCGAACATTGATCTTCATCGTAAAGTTCATAATCGAGGAGTGCTTCATGCTCTTCTAAGACATGTTCGTCAATATGCTCATCCTTTATAATCTTCAATATTTCTTCCTTAGCGTTAGGATCCCACCGATCGTAGAATGCTTCAACCATTTGTATATAGGAGGATATCCCCTTTGGAGAGAGTCCATCGTACCAAACGTTCACATATCGATTCCCTCCCAGACTGAAGGACATTACAAATAATTGCATCATGTTATCATCAGCTGTGATATCCCATGTCACAAGAACTTCTTTGAACTTTTTAATGTGGGCTGTAATGGTACCTTCACCCTTGTGGAATGTCGGAATGGATTTAAAACAATGATGATTGCCAAACTTATTCAAGTATCCTGGAATGTTTGAGAAGTCAAACGGATCAAGAATCCCCATATTTTCTGCTCGAGAATGCTTGTTTTGAACTTCTTTATCTTTTCTTTAGTGGAGTCGCCTGCAAAGTTAGCCTTCGACAACAAATTATTAAAGCAAAGCTTACCTCTTGGTATTGTTCTTGTAGAGCACTTCTTGCAATAATGAACTCATTTGTAGATAGAACCAAGACCAGTGTATCAGGTATATCAAATAACAAAGTGAAATTTGCACTCAACTTAGAACCACCCAACATGAGTACAATCTCATTGATATTGAAATCCAAAATTGATTGTGCATGCATCAACCCATTTAGGGAAACCCCTTTTCTTATCCTTTGACAATTGAAGTAAGAGTTTCATTAAGGCCAACTACCTCTTATGGAGAGAATTCGTTTGTAACAATCTTATTATGCTATTCTTCCATACTCCCATCAATTGCAATTGCAATCAAGGAATCAATTGCTAATTCCACGGTTGGATTTGTAATTGTTTCCTTGAGGCTAGGGAAACCCTCTTCCATCATGGAATCCTACCATACCTGCTCAATTAGCCCATCATTAGCCTGTAAAGACCACCTTCTCCCACACCTTTTGTTGATGTTTGTAGCTTGGACAAGAACTTATGCATAGTTTTTGTCTTGAATATGTGTTAAATTGTCGAAGTCAAATCCATTTTGCAATTCACTTTATTTATAAGGTGAAAGTCTTTTATTCAGTTGTTAAGTCTAATAGTGTATTTTTAATACACTAGTGAGTTAGACTAATGTCAACCGCTGATCTCACCTTAAAATTAGGGTTTTAGCTAATAAGGGAAAGTCAAGGTAGAGAGAAAAGACACATTTATTATCACTTGAAGACAATTTGGTGAAAGATGAAGAAATTCATCTGAATAGAAAAATTAGAGCTGAGCTCGGTCAACAACTAGGTAGATTTTAGAAAGCAAGCAATAAGATGGACAAATCTGTATAGTTGTATGGAGATATACCAACATAGATCCATCTTAAAAAGGATCTACCAAGTGCTGAAAGGGATCAAGTCTCTCTAACAACAAACCCCTTTTTTAGAGTGGAAATGTTGAGGAAATGTGAACGGAATGTTTATAGTTTTAATTTGTAGTCATACATATGTGGTTCTATTTTTTTTTTTAAATCTAAATTGAGTCAACATGTTATTTTTATAACATTTAATTATTTTTTATGAAATACATGTGTTAGCTATAGGATGAGTACGGAAGAAGGATTTACACATCTCCCCCTACTAGGCTGTAGAAGGTGCCTCTTTGACGCAATAACAAATATGTACAGTCATACTAACCAGTACAATAATTCCATATAGTTGTATGGATCCATACAATAAATCAAAATAGTTGTAGGGATCTGTACAGACAGGTTTGTACAATTGTGCAGACAATATGTACAACAACCAACTTCGCTTTAGATTGATTGATGACAATTTTCCTCAGTAAGTTTGTCGTGTTTCGTTCCATTTTGAGTGTACCATACAATTGTAAGCTTTTGCAGCTATGGAGGTTTACTTGTAAGCCTAGATCTATTAATGAAAGGTTGATATGAAGGTGTAATTGTCTGTGTAATGTGTTTTGCTTGTGCTATTCATTTTCAACTATATGTGTGATTGTTGCATGTGCATAAATATTGATTTTTGTGATTAATTAAGTTTATATTTGATTTGTTGAATTAAAGAGAAACATAAGACATCAATCACCTATGGTCTAAAAATTTACATGGTATTAGAGCATCTCTGATTCAAAAGATCAGAACAGTAGGAGTTTGTGTGCAGATTAGAGATGCCATTAGCTAGCCTTAGGTTTGAGGATAGGTTCGACGATGCCTTGAATTTCCAAGCATGGAAAATCAGGGTAACTATGCTATTAGAATAGAATGACCTCAGGGATATCGACAAGGGCATGATAAGCTTGTCGATTGATCTACAACTTTTAGCAGCTCACAAAAAGAAAGAAGTGAGAGCTAAGTAGATGATCATGGATGCTATAAAGGATCATATGATCCCTCTTATATACAAGAAGAAGACGACGAAGGATATGTTCAATGCTTTGGTTAGCCTTTACAAGAGTGAGAACATTAACATGAAGATCATATTCCACAACAAGCTCAAATATATGGAGATGACCAGATAAGATATCGTCACTATTTACCTGATGAAGGTTACACAGATTTGTGATAAACTAGCAACAATTGGTGAAAAGGTTGAAGACAAAGAGTGTTAGTAAACAAGGCATTGAATGGGTTCCCACCTCAATGGGAAACATTTGTCTAGGGAACTTGTGCTTGGGAAAACCTTCCCTTTTTGGAAAAACTATGGGATGACTGTATCCAGGAGGAAACTTGAATGGAGTCAAAGTCCAATAGACAGAGAGTTGATAGTGAACATGCTCTCATTGGTCAAACAAAGAAGGGAAAAGATGAAGGACCCAACAAGAGTAAGGTGAAGAGTGAGGAAGCAAACTCATATCTAGGGAAGGGCTTGAGTAGGATCAAGTGCTTCATATGTCACAAGAGAGAACATTATGCATAACAGTCTCAGAAGAAGAAAGAAGAAGGTTAAAGTGAAGCAACAACAAAATTAAGTAGCAGCCTCAGCTAAAGCGTAGATGAACGAGTTTGACTCCAAATTAGAGAAGGATTTCTTGATGGTATATTTCCTTTCTTCCAACATTGTTTTAAATAAGTCGTGTTATGTGGACAATGGAGTATTCAGGCATATGACATCAGCCCGAGAACTATTTTGAAGTCTAACATAGTACATCTTAGGAGTTCAGGTCAAGCGTGGTGATGATGCCAAGCATCCAGTAGCAAGAATTGGTACCATTCCTTTCCAACTCTAGTTAGGTAACTCTTTAGACTTCGAGGATGAGGTATTTGTTCCAGATATTAAGAAGATTTTACTTTTAGTTTTGGTCATGGAATATACAAGGTTTATTCAGTAGAGTTCAAGAACCAAGAAGTCCTCATAAGATTGAAGGAGCCTAGCCCAGGATCAATTCAGGTTATGGGGGTTATGGAATGCAATTTATACAGGTTACAGGATGAACCATTCTTAGCCCTGTTGCCGCCTTTCACACATCTTGGGGGGTTAGCGTGGCAGAAATATTCAAGCCACTGGGTGCATCCTTGTGGGAAAGTCTCGAGTTGAGATACTCTCACTCAACACTCAACTCCTTTGTCTAGGACAACTCCTAGTGAAGCCATGGGGGGTGGTCCTTGTAAAAGAATCCAAGGTTTTTAAACTTATGAAACAAAGGATGAAAGAGTTTGAAATGAATTATTGAAACAAGACTTGCACATAATTTAGATAACCTCAACAACATACAATAATATATTCTGTCATCACGATATTTACTTAAATAAAAGTATGATTATTGCAAGTATACCAATGCTAATGGAGCCAAATAATGCTGTAAGGGAAATGTTGTGCAAGTGTATCTTGGTCAATTTTAGTTATTATGGATGAAATGATTAAGGGAAAATGCGATTCTTGATATACCATGAGGTATAGGGAATGTGTTTGGATTTTGACAGAAGTGGCTCCTCGCAAGAAGATGTCGGCTAGATGGAGTCAGTGGGGTGTGTCCAACACTACACCAAACAAGGGTGTAGCCTGACAGGGCCCCACCATCACTTTCTAGTTGTTCCCGCCTTCTTCGAAAATTTGCCCACAAATGACAAACTTCGTGTAATCTAGATTTTAGTATGTTTTCAAGGGGTTGATTATATTAATGGTGAGTTTTTATTAGATACGAAACGTATTTGAATGCAACAAACTTTGTTTCTAGGTATCCCAAAGCTCAGGCAAGCCTGTGATGGGTACAACATATGCGGGGGTTTGTGAAAAATGTTTGTTCTAGTTTAAGATTGTGAAAGCTAAAAAAGATAAAATGTGAGACTAATTACTACAACCAAGAGTCTCTTTTCGGTCTAGTACTCGGGCAAGCACTTGTCCGTGAACCGTACTCGGGAAAGCAGGGTTGGGTTAATATTCGTTACTTTACAAAAATAAACCTTTGAAAGAAAAAGATAAACAAACCAAAGAAAAAAGGAAACTAAGTTAAAACAATAATGATATAGAAAGAACAAAAAAGCAATCCATCAAGGAGACGACACGAATCCCTCCAGAGAGGAAGGGGTGCGGGCGCTTGGAAGGCCCACTTGCTTTTATTCTTCTTTTAATTATATTACAAGTGAAAATGGTGGCTGCCTTTGGTCCTTACAGATCTGGATCCAAAGGATTAACAAAAAAGAGGAAGTTTAATTACAAAAGTGAAGTAAATAAGGGAAAAGGAAATTCCCAAGCCCAATGCTCAAATCTAAGGAATCCAGCGGTGGGAAGTAGAGAGACTATGTATGTCTTGAAAGTGCTTGAAGAGTGGTAGATTCGACCGAGATCATCCACTCCAATCAAGCTAAGAAACCTCTATCACTAACAATACTTGCAAAAAGGGGATCAAATCTAGTATTTCAACAAATGAAGATTGAGAGAGCATAATTACAACCTAGTACAGTCTGCCACTCCTAGATCTTTACAAGCAAAAAATAGTAAATGAAATCAAACTAGAATCATTTACCCTATATGTTAACAACAATCTTAAGGCCAAATAGATCACCACAATAATCAAAGCAAAACACAACAATATAGATACCTCATGTGCCAGTGACAATATTCATCCACACACTAATGCAACACCCCATGAACCTCCAAAGTCTTTCTATTAATAAAAAAGAGTTACAGTACAAAGCTTCATAGGTTGGGCGGAACCTTTGGTCCTCTGAGCATGCCAAAACAATTAGCAAAAGCTCTGCTTAAATAGCAAAAAAAGTCCCAGGGGGGATGGATCACCAATTGGAGTTTGAAGTCGAGTTTGATAATGAATAGTGGATCTTGTTAGGTGTTGATTTCATGAGAGGGCACCACCACATACCAAGTGATGCAATATATCTTGGAGAGATCTCCATCCCAAAGAAATAATGCCACGTATGTCAATGCGTCACCTCTCGTCATCTCTCAAACGTTCACCACTCAAGTCACTAATAATAAGGGATAACTCATTTTATTCATTGGTTACAATTGCCAAGTATGCCAATTATTCATATTCCCACACATTAGCTTTTTAAGAGGGGGCACATATCTTACCTTAGATTAACTTGCTAACCTCCAAATATTTATTTAAAACTCACTCTTTAAGCTTAAGATGAGTTGACCTCCTCTAAAGGACAAACTTGCCACCTTTTTTGACTTTTACAGTAAGTTTGACATGTCCCCACATGATTTGGACTTTTGTCATTTTGTGTCTTCTTTAGCATTTTTTGACCCTTCTGTTGTCTCTTTAAGGAAAAATGCTGAAAATGATGATTTAGTCAGCTGAAGCATAGAGAAAAATGGTTCCAGGGTAAAGAGAATGCTCCGAGTGTGAAAACGAGCATCCCCACGCCAAAATCGGACTCTGGACCACACTTTTATTAATATATGACTTTTTCCATTTAAACCATTAAAAATGGCCTAATTTTGCTGGAAAAATTATTTTTCTTGAAATTTAGAAAGGCATAGGGGTCCTAGCACATGTCCATATGAATTAATATTGATGCCTAGCATGCTTATATACATTGACACGTGAACTTTAATAACCTCATAAGGCCTAACCACCAAGTCGACCATTCCATCTTTGGAGGAGCGGTGAAAAAATACATTTGCTTATTCAACATTGCATAATTGACAAGCGAAAAAACACCTTGGAATGATCGGATTGACGTCTAAGTCATAGTAAGACAAGTCCTTTACAAATAGTTTGCCATTCTAGTACATTTATTACAATTCCCCCAACGGGGTATGGACATGTGGTACAAAAAATAAAAGGGCTATGAAGGCTTGATGGACTTCTGAACTCTAATATGACTAAGTGTACTTTATCATTCTTTGCTGGCTCTCCTGAAAGTCCAACTAGGTGCAACTTAGTTGGTAACAAGCCCTTAACCATTTCGAGACCCAATTCATAGCACATATAACTTGTGTGAGTTATGGCACAAGAGGATGCATCATCGGGCATTACCCTTTTTAAGGGATATTTTCACAGGTCTTTTGTTAATTTTCACACAAGATTTGATCTTCATTCTCAATGATTCAATGCTTAAATTATAAACAAAAATACACTGGTGTTCTAACAAATTACACAGTGGAAAGTACAGGAATTCACACACACGTTTGACACTTAGATTTACCCTCGAAAACCTCAATTGGGGAAAAACCAACTAGCAATAGATTTTATTACTATTATCTCTTAGTGGGATAATGGTCCACTGAGGAATATACAAATCAACAACTAGCTAATCCTGCAAACCTCAAGTTCAACCCTTCTATCTTGCTGGTTAGTTGCTATTTTCCTTGTTTCCCCTTTGCTCCATTCCTTGAACCCTACCCACACACTTGAATGGAAGTCATTCTCCATCCATTTAGTAAGATCCCCTCACTATGTGTGACTGTCATATCTCATCCTCTCATTAGGCTTCTTTTTATAACATCTCAATGAAAAAATACATTGGGCTAATACCATGAATTGTCAAATACCATGGGGCTTAAGTCACTTTTTAGTCATTATCCAACATTAAGTTAATAATGTTAGGAAAGAGATACAAAAAGTCTCTTGCTCCTCAAGCAAGCTTCTAGAGAGGTCTTCTATACAACTTATGCATGGCAGACGCTTGGCCTATGCAAAAGTACTTGTCCGATGGTACAAAAATCAACACTCCCTCTTAGCGAAGAAGGTACTTTTGGAAGAACCTCCACTTGGATTTATCTTCAATCCCACCACACCATCCACTGCTGTAGTTGCTCCCTTTGAACTAGTAGACTTCCTTGCTTCCTGATTTGGAATTTGCAATAAAGTTTTGTTGTTCCTAACTATACTCCTAGGAGCTTGCTGCTCCTGGTCATTCTGTATGGTCATTTCAGACCATGACTCCTTGATAGACTTGGAAAGTTGCTCGTTCCCACTCGAACGTGAAGGATGACTCCCTCTGAGTTGCTCAACTTCACAGCTAACTGCTCCTTATTCTCTGCCATCTTGATGCTTGCCAAATCTTTTGTTTCCCAAACTAATGTTTGGGGTTGCCTTGACCTTTTGCCTGCTGCTCGGATACGCTTCCCACTGCTACCCAAGTTACTGTAACTGTTTGCTGTTGTCGGGGGATTGACTTGGGCTACTCGAGCTTTCTTTTTGTTGCCTAGACCTTTCTCGGCGAGCCGATTTTTTTGGGCAACTGCCCAGTCATATTCGAGGTTGCCCAAAGTCCTTTTGAGCTTGCCAAAGTCCTTTTGAGCTTGCTGCACAATTATTTTTTCCTTTGGCCAGGGCCTGAACATGACTACCTGACGGCCTCCTCGCAGTCGTCGAACTGCCCTCGGTGGTCTCATGACGACTCAACAAACGGTTGGCTTGCGGCACCCTCCAAGCGGCTTCGTGGCTATCATCCCATACTATTGGC
The DNA here is from genome assembly GCA_001517045.1 of Pseudotsuga menziesii. NCBI lineage: Eukaryota > Viridiplantae > Streptophyta > Pinopsida > Pinales > Pinaceae > Pseudotsuga > Pseudotsuga menziesii. The sequence continues at coordinate 106,841 of LPNX010000285.1, read as the reverse complement.
GGTTGATCCTCACGGGCCGTCTGTTGGTGTCACCCTTGCCATGGAGGCTCCTTTGTTTAGCTAATGATACCACACAACCCACACTCCTCTGCTGTTGTCCACCCATCTCCCATGCAACACCCACGATGTTGATGCGCTCGTGTTCTTGGCTTTTGGCGACGCTCTGCTCGCCTTTTCCCTCACTCATTCTTCCAGCACTCTAGTGTCAGCTCTATGTCTTGTTGTTCGTGGCTGCTTCACCCTCCATGTCCATGACCGGGCTCACTTGCAGGCCGCCTCTTACTTTTGCCGGCCCGACTTATAACTCCTGCACATTGACCGCACGTCAATGCTAGCGGCTTGCTGTCGCCTTGATTAGCCCCGTCCACGACCAACTTAGCCTGCGATTTGTTGGCTGTCCATGTTGGCTTGGACTCTTGCTGTATAACTGCTACCTGCAATTCCTAGTTCATGCATTCACTCTATTAGCAGTTTCCATATCACGGCGACTCATTTCACACTGCATCGAGCTCGGTCGCCAACTGACCTGCTTTTCCCTTAGCTGCCAACGATTCGCGTGATTGGACGTCGCGCTGTTCAACTCGATGCACCTGTTCATGACTCCTTCGATGTCACAACAACAATTTGTTGTTCACTTTGCCAATCTGGCTTTGTGGCGAGCTCGACTCGATCTATCATGACCTACCGTTGCTGCCACCACTGCCTGTAGCTATAGTCGACAAACCCTCCTTTCATGCTAATGGACCACGACCTCCTTGATTTGTACGTGCTAGTCGTATGACGTATGGTGCTCGTACAACCTGTACTGTGGCTGTATGGTCTTCCTTTTAAAAAAGGTTCTCGTAAATCCTATTTTACCAAATGCAATTCCTACTTAGAGAAACCTCAACATTGGTACAATGTTAATTTTCAGATACTAGATTTGATCTCCATTCTCAATAATTTAATGCTTAAATTATAACAAAATTTACATTGGCGTTCTCACAAAAAAAACTATGCGGTGGAAAGTATACGAAAACACACACATATTTGACACTTAGATTTACTTTGAAAAACCTCAACGAGGGAAAGACCAACAAACAATAGATTTTAATAATATAAAAAGTTGGGCTCCCTTCCTAGGATAATGGCTCATGGAAGAATATATAAATCAACAAATAGCCAAGCTTGCAAACCTCAAGATCAACCCTTCTATCTTGCTAGTTGGATTCTATCTTACTTGCTTCCACTTTGCTTTTTACCTTGAACCATGCCCACACACTTGGATGGAGGTCCTCTACCCACTTAGTGAGATCCCGTCACTTTGCGTGACCGTCATATCTCATCCTCTCCTTAGGATTCCTTTTATAACATCTTAATGACCAAGATACCTTTGGCCAATACCATGGGCCCTTAGTCACTTTTTAGTCATTCTTCAACATTAAGTTAATACTGTGCTTTTCCTAAGTTTGACTTTGTAAATAGATACAAAAAGTCTCTTGCTCCTTAGGCAAGCTCCTAGAGAGGTCTTCTAGACAACTCCTATGTGCTAGACATTTGGCCTATGCAAAAGTTATTGTTCAATGCTACAAATATCAACGTCTTTGAGGGTGATTCGTTGACTACTAATATTAGCCAAACATTGTGAAAATGTCGTGTTAGAAATTTAAAACAAAGTCTTCATTAAATTAGGAAATACAAGACAACATCTAAATCAAGAACAACACTTGAAGGCATTTAGACAAATATGAGCCCAATCTCTTTTGAGGATATGTTGTATCATCACACAACTACATCAACACTCCTTCTTGCTCTTGAAACATGTTGAAGACGTTTATATCAAAAGTCATATGTCTCAAAGTTCCATTCTCCACATGCCATCTAGCTTGGTAGTCAAATCTTCATAGTAGAGGCATTTGAGCTACCTGCAAACTTTTGTTGTTGTTGCTTAGTCTTTCCCTTCTTCCTCTAAAGACATTGAGAGGAATTGTGACCATTCTTGTTGCACTTGAAGCACTTGATATGTCTTAATTATTTCTTGTGTTGACATGAAGAATCTGATTCTTCTTTCTTGCCCTTTTCATCCCTCTCATGTCCTCATTTCCTACCTCCTTTGCTCACCTTATCAGTGAGTGTTAGGTTTGTTCCTTCATCATCATCCTTGTAAGTAGTTGAGACTTGCTCTAGTCTCATCTCCTCTCCATTGAAAGCATCTGACGACTGCTTAAGTCATGTGACTTCTCTTGACCATAGATAACTTGGACAACGTTGTGCCAAGATGAGTTGCAACCATTTAGAGGAGTCTGAACTAGCTCAACATCTTTAACTTCATCACCACTGCACAAAGTTGGTCTCCGAACTTTGTTAGCTTCATCAAATAGCTAGATACTACGTTTATGTCAAAAGTCATGTCTCGAAGCTCCATTCTCCATATGCCATCTAGCTTGGTAGTCAAATCTTCATATTAGAGGCATTTGAACTACCTGCAAACTTATGTTGTTGTTGCTTAGTCTTTCCCTTCTTCCTTTAAATACATTGAGAGGCATTGTGACCATGCTTGTTACACTTGAGGCAGTTGATATGTCTTAATTATTTCTTGTGTTGACATGAAGAATCCGATTCTTCTTGCTTTCCCTTTTAACCCCTCTCGTGCCCTCATTTCCCACCTCCTTTGCTCACCTTATCGGTGAGGGTTAAGTTTGTTCCTTCATCATCATCCTTGTAAGTAGTTAAGACTTGCTCTAGTCTCATCTCCTCTCCATTGAAAGCATCCCACGACTGCTTGAAGTCACACGATTTCTCATGACCATAGATAACTTGGAAAAAGTTGTGCTAAGATGAATTGCAACCATTTAGAGGAGTGTGAACTAGCTCAACATCTTTAATTTCATCACCACTGCACCAAGTTGGTCTCCCAACTTTGCTAGCTTCATCAAATAGCTAGCTACTACATTTGTCTTGCACACACGAGTTGTGGTGAGCCTGTTCCTTACGAACATCTTTCTGGATAGATTCATACTTTGGTATAGAGTTCCCAAGGCATTTTCGATCTCCTTGGCATTGATCTTCCCATTGATTTGGGGGATCATGTAATCCTTCATCGAATCCAATAGAATTCGTTTCCCAATCATTATATTTTGGTTGTACTATGCGAGATCTTTAGAATATGTAAGAGGTTCGACCTCTGCTTTGAGGAGGTTTTGCAGTTTGCACTTCCACATCACTAAGTTTCAATAGGTGACTCTCTTGCATACTGGAAATAGCCATTACTGCAACTCTGTTGAATAAGATTAAATCTCTATGCATTGGATGAACTAGGGTTGCACACCCCACAATCCTTCTTAGGTCCACATGTTGATCACTGTCATAGATATGCTTTAGTCACTAAATCTTGGATATAGTACTTGTCAAAACCCTTTGACAACTCTCATTCCTTCAAGGTTTATCTCTCCATACACATAATTTATAAGGCTTTGGATACACTGCACTTATATCATGTTAAAATTCTTTAGCACATGGTAACAATGCTAGTCTAATTTCTAACCTATGTACGTAGGAAAACATAAAACAAAAATCTCTATCAAAGCCACAATTCGATTTTTATTAGGAATTGAAACATGTTAAGTTAAATAAAGTAGTAGCAAGTACATAGATCTAAAACTCAAGTCACATCATTGTTTATTACTCTTGAAAACATTAATTACATTGAAAGCTTCAAACTCCACTTTTCACCCACTGCTTCCTACTTTGAAAAATTGAATGAATAAAGCCTATGCCCTAGCCTTCTCCTATATAGATTAGGAAGAAGGTAAAATGAATTTGGACACATGCACACTAGCGTCTTGACTAAAACAAACCTAAACCTTATATCTATTGCTAGGCTTGAGATTAGTGACCTTAGCTTCAACCTTATATCTATTACAAGGCTTGAGATTAGCGACCTCAAGCTGTATGAAGGATCTATTCCTAGGAAATTGTTCCCACTATAAGAGAGTGCAAGTATGCATGCATGCATCTCTTTCTTCTAGGGATCTACACCCCATATATTCTTAAACCTTTCTACATACAAAATTTCCTAACTAACTATGCATGAAACTACTAACTAAAGCACAAATAAAAACATGGAACTAATTGCTAAATATGAAACAACATTGAAACTAGTACTGAAGTGATGATGGTGCATGCATGCACTCTCTATCTCCATCTCCTCCATAAATTACCTTGTGCCCTCATTCATTGCTATATGGATCTATTGAAGGAGGGCATACTTTATTATTGTTGTTAACGCCCTTGTATGGAATATCAACTAGAGTACCTTCTTTATATGTGTCCAAATCATCTATGCTTTCTGTTGCCATTAATGGTACTTTGTTGGACACTTAATGAGTTACTAAAAATCAAACATGCTTAGATAAATCATTTGGCATTCAGAGCTGGGGCTTGATTGGTAACTTTGATGATCGCCATTACACCCCAATCCTTGAGTGTGCAAGAAATATTCCAGTTAACTTTATGAAAGGAATTACCATCTTAAATGTTTGACAGGGTGTAGATCGACTGGTTGAGATTTGAAATGATATGACATATTGTAAAAGAGGTCAAAAGTTCAAACCTCGATTAACTTGTGCACTGTACTTGTGGGCATTATGGTGCACCTAGGGGTATAGTAGTAGCGGACGAGAATTGACCCCGTGTCACATGAGTACGAGAATTGCCCTAGTTGTTGATGCCCCTAGTATAAAAAAGTTACCATCTTAAATATTTTCCCAAAAGGAAGATATTGAGAGATTTTTCAATTCTTTGGTAGGCACTAGCTGAGGAAATAATAGGAGTAGTAAACAACATATGCAACCCAATTCTTAGTGCATATTTGAAACTTGAGAAACAAGGATAAGTGACTGGACATCCAATTTTCATTTTTTTTCCACCTTCAAAATAACCATTTCCCACAATTTCCTTGGCAACGTTAGGAAGGCAAAGTGAATGTCTAGGAAGTTGGATCCAGGACCAACATTGGTTTGACAACCATTAAGGCATAACGTGAGGAGCTTGCTTGTATCATTGGGTTTGGCCCATTGAGTTTTGAACACATACATTATGAAAAAAGTTTAGATGCTCCAAAGTTATCCTTCAATTCATTCTCCTCAAGGTGGTGATGAAGGTGTCATTAGTTAAGTGACCATTAACAAGTTAACCTATCTTTAGGGCCAGGGAGAGGAATACCGTTAATGCAAATTAAAGAGATCGACATTGTAGGACTCAAGATAATGGATACCATGTTTCAGGAATTCGACATGAAGGCCTTCTTCATCTACTGCTTTGTTGTTACTCATTGATTTGACTGCATTCTTGATATCCTGTTCCGAGAAGAGGTGACAAGAGGAAGGAGGAGAGGGAATGCGTGTTGGAGGTTGTCCGTGAATGTCATAGAGGGAGGTGGTATGGGAAAACAAGGAGTTGGAGGTCAAGGTTAGGGGGGATACCCTGGTGTCAAGGAAAAGGGAATGCTATAAAGCCTTCGAGGAGTGGCACAGGGCTACACAAAGTTCACGTCTTCTTTGGGAAAGAAAACTTTGCTTTTTACAACGAAGTAGTTTATGGTAAGTTGTGCGGAGGTGGGTGAATGATGAGGGGTCATGCATGATAGTGAAACATAGTTGTTTGTGGAGGGATATGAATTCAGCATTGAACCAACGATTCATGGGGCAAGAGTCGGGGGTGGGTTTATGGGCGTGCTTGCGGATAGAATAGGGGTAGGAATCAAGGGTTGCCTCCTCAAGGACTATAGAGAACATCTCGTACTTGGTTGTGGTTGTGGTTAAGGATTTGAAGTGGGAAATGGGGTGGTGCAACTCTTTGGGGTGGTTGGTATAGGAGATTGCATATTCTTTGTCGAAAATGAAGGTGGTGTGGGGGGTGGAGGAATGGGTTGGGGGATGGAGGGAGGGGGCAGGGATATAGAGAGAGAAAAAGTGAGGAGGGCATGGTCTCCTAAGGGAAGGCGAGATACCAAAAAATGTTGGATGTGTGGGAGAAGATCTTGGTTGGTCAGAATATAATCCACTACACTACCCCCCCACTGTTGGGAAAGCAAGTAAAGTATCCTGAACTTGGGAAGCAAGAGAGCCCATTCAGAATCAGTAAGCCATGTGACTCCCCTAAATGCAAAATGTGTCTCCCATATCCTGTGAGGGGACCATGTTTGTCTTGTGAACAACGATGAAGACCCATGAACTCTGATTCTATCTCTTGGAGGCTTAGTGCATTATCCACTCTATCATGAAGGGGTATTTGTAGAATTCTGAGTGTTGAAGTTAACCCAAAGAATGACTTCCCCAAGAATAGAATAGTGTGAGATGTGTGTATAAAGATCCAGAAAGGTGTCCCCCTCAGACTCATTGTGGAGTGTAAAGTGTGACGAGGCTGGGGAAAGTAGCAAACTACAATGTAACTATCGTGAAGCAGGGTACTATTCTGATGGATCGAGACCCACAAGTATCCATCGTGCTGATTTGATGATATCATAGTAGTGTGACTCTTTAGGGAATCTCGTACAAGACAAACAACCCCCTTGATCCTCTAACATTATCAGATTACGTCTATTTTCTGCAAGACCATATCTAGTGGTATCCTTAGATGGGGGGTGGTGTCATGCTACCCCTGTGAGGCTACAAGTGCTCGCATGCCTCTATGAAGAAAAGAAGGTCATGGGATTCAATAGCATCACAGAGTGTGCCCGGTGAAGACCAAAACATGCTATTGCAATTCCAACAACTAATGGAGATGGTGCTCATGCTACCCCTAACCTTTCCACCAACTAAAAGAGAGTGTCATTTGAACCAAGGTTGGGAGTATCTCGGGGGTGGGGGGGATGAATCATGGATGACTGCTTTGAGATCCCGGATAACTGCCCACTTTCCTTCCTTCCCTGTAATTGTTACCTTGTCTCTAGCTTGCTTGAATTCCAACTGTTGGATTTTGATGAGGTCAACTTCTAGAAAGATCCTCTGTGTGGGTGGGAGTGAAGTCAACCTTTTCTTAGACTGAAGGGCTATAAGTCGGTCCTCCAAGGTATGAAAGTGAAGGTAGAGTGTGGAGTTGGACCCCACCCACACCCTGTCAATAATTATGCCTTTCAAATCTAAGGTGTCATGAAGGAATGAAGTGGCAATATGTAAGGGATCTAAAGTGAGCGAGAGCCCTAACAATAGATGCACCATCACAACCAATGTGCTTAAGGTCAACAAATAACATGCAACCCTTATAATGAATGATCTAGTCCATGATATTATAAAGAAAAGGACCAAGGAAGTCAATCTTCAAAGGAGTGGACAACCCAAGCTATGAGTCACATCTTCAATAACGATCTCATAGGATTAAATGAGCTACTAGCATGTGCCACATCAAATCATTTATTGCATTATAAATCTTCCCCATTATTTAGTATTACATCAAGGGCTAAGGAGGGATAAAATCCTCACACTTAGTCCCTTCTCCTATGCAAGGAATTGCCCTAAAAGAGATAATTTACAACAATAAAACACTAGGCACTCTGGCATAGTACCATATTTTCCAAGATGAAAGAGATGAATGAAGAGAGCCTCACATATGCTTGCTTGTACCTTCACTTCTGAGGTATAGCTCAATCTCCTCATAAAATAAAATTAGAATAGTGGTTCTATACCTACAAATCTAGGATATGTAATTACTTTGCCACATTGATCTGGACTTGTACTAAATTACCTTGCCGCTTCTTAGATCCATGTTTTCCTCCAAGGGATACAATAAAATAATGTGAGTGCTTTCTAGATCCATTCTTTTCTCCAAGGATGATCATAACATATACCGGATCTGCAAATTTAGGAGTACATAACAATTAAGAACATCTCAAAGATGGACATTCTTCCCTCCTTTGAATGCCGAGTGTCTTCCTTGAGGATAGGGTGTCCTCCATTCATGCTAATCAAATTCATCAAAGGTGGCTCTGATATCTTGCCCAACTTCACAAATCTGCATAAACACATACCAACACTTGGGAGACAAAATTGTTGGCACAAGATGAAAATGGAACCCCTTCTCATTGAAAATAACATCTCTGGATCAAGTAAGATCCTTTTGTTGCATGAATTCCACAGGTAGTTTATTAGAAGAGTTTTGGGGAATTTCTCCCAGTGTTATGTGCTGTCAATGCAGTAGGGTTAACATCATCCAAATTCAATTCAGGAATGTTATCAATGTTGTGGAATTCTAATTTTTCTAAGGACTGGCTGAAGATGCTCCCAACGTTGTTGCAATTGCTTATGTAATGGATTTTCTGTGACTCAAGTAGCCAAATTATCCCACAAATCTTTTTACCCAAAAGTAAGTGTGGATTTTTGCCTCCTTAAAGTGATAATGACTGCTAATTTGATTAAGGAAGGTTTGCTATGATCAACACCAAAAAAACTCAAGTCTAGCAGCTGTAAATTCACATTGTGTAGATCATATTGCTCCACTACTGTAGATCATATCTAGGGTGAAATATCCATTCATTCATATATTATCATCATTTTGCTATCTACTACTATGTGAAATTGAATAAGTCTAGATTTGGTAAAAGGAATACTTAGGCATGAAAACATGCTTAAAAGGGAATTGCACAGTGCTCAAGGTAAATTAGAAATATCATAATCCTGAAGCATATGCTTCTACAAGAAATTGAATAAGTCTAGATTTGGTAAAAGGAATACTTAGGCATGAAAACATGCTTAAAAGGGAATTGCACAGTGCTCAAGGAAAATTAGAGATATCATAATCCTGAAGCATATACTTCTATAGGAAGTGCCCCTAAGCCATATTGGAAAATCTTCGGTAAACTGCAATTTTATGGAGTCAATATATGCTATCATTGGTCCATAAAATTTATGATTTTGACTATAAAATGTGTATCTGTTTCTTCTAACTGTCATACTTAACACCAACCAGTGATCATGCTTTAGCAAAAGTTTTGGTAGAATTTCCTCTCATTCCTTCCATTCAGTGATATGCATCAGATTCATCTTTTCCATCTCTTGATAATTTTGTGGTTTGACTCCAAGGCTGTCACCTCTTGATCATCAACATCTGCTATTTAAATTCTATACGACTACTCCAAACTATGCATAAAGACAATGTCCATAAATCTCATGAATTTCTTTATTACAAGATATCCATGGGATTTGGTTCCCTCGAGACAAATGCCCTTGTTGCTATTCAAAATTCAGTTGTGCCATAGGAGTTGAAACCTCAAATTCTATTTGGCTAAGTTGCCAGGAAACATGGGTACAGGGACAAGCANGAGAGAGAGAGAGAGATTTATATTAAAAATATTTTAAATTATAATACATATGAAATTTAAATAATTTTCACTGCAGATATATATTCATGTGCATCCATATGGATCCAAACCATTATACACAAGTTTCTCATGTATATAGCAAGGGTGTGTACAACTAAAAAAACATCAAGTGCAATCCAACTTTGACCCAAAATACATAAACAAAGAGGTCAAATGGCCTATAGAGTCCAAAAAATTTCATGGTACAACAAATAGTTACATATCAAAATCCTTTCCTATATTGGGTAGCACCTTGTGCCCCCTCCTCTAGGCTCTATCCCTTGCCTCTACCTTGAACCTCGAAGTTGGTCCTCCAAGGACATTAGTCAACACCCTATGATTTTGATGAAACTTCGTAATCCAAGTGATAAAATAAGGTAGAAAAATATTCGCTTGCATAATAAGTGATTTCACTTGAGAGAAGGGCAACTTTTTGTTAAGGTCTTAACATAGGAGTTCAACAAGAAGCACCACCAACATCAAGGTACATAGATAGGTTGATGTGCTTGATTAAATGCGAATCCCATACCCTCAGCCATGATAGAATATGGTGGAAACGTCGCAATCTTGAAATTCTGAAAATTGTTAAGTCTGTTGAATTCTAAATGAGATCTAAAATTCTTCTTTTTGCATATGAAGTTCAAATATGGTTGAAACCACTCTTAGACATCTTGAAACAATTAATGCTAATGAAATTTAAGTAATGAAAGATAATGATAACGCCACTTTTACTTTTTGAATTTAATATTACCATTTAATATTACTGACTTTAGTGTCACTTGTACAAAAGTGTCTTGGATGGTACCAAATTGGTCTCTAGGCGTCCTTAGGCATTTCCAAAACAAGGGTACCCCATACAAAATTGGTTCCTGGGCGTCCCCAGGCATCCCCAAAATAGGGGTACCTTGTCCCTTCTGCAATTGATGTCCTCTGAATCCGACAAATCTTAGGTACTTCAGCCAAGTTTTGAGTATGATAGGGTACATTGGGACATGCATTTTGGTGACTCTAGTATAAAAAAACAAATATTCTCTACCAATCCATCGTTATCACTGAATAGTTGCAAACAGTTTCTCAAATTTACATCATCTTGAGAGGTAGTAGGAGGAAGCAATCTGATTTTTGAGGTTAGGAATTATGGTTCAAGGGAGGGGATGGGTAGTGTTTCCCACCTATATCGACAGGTGGCAACGTCATGTACATTGCAGATGTACATATTGTACAATTTGCACCATGGAAAAATCCTAGGGATTTTTCACTCAGCAGGGCAATTCTGCCCCTTTTGTACACGAAATGTCCGCTCCCTTGCGTGGGATAGTTAATGTAGCTTTATATGTTAGCATGGGTCATTTGTCACCACGGAATTTATTATCAGGGAAGTCCTCTTCACTGAGTGTTTTTTTCCCCTTCCAGTTAATTTTGTTAATTAACAATTTTAATTGGTTGGGTTTTTCACTTACCAATCCTCCAAAGTGGTGAATTGGTGTTCTGATAATCAAGACCATGAGGTGGCTAAGGTTTCAAGTTGTTGTCCATGACCGTGCTAGCTATATCTTGTAGTTTTGCGGATTTTTGTTAGGATTTTTAATTTTTTTTTAATTTTTTCATAATTAATTAACTTTACCATTTTGTGGTTAATTAATTAAGTTTTGATGTAATAATGTAATCTCTTGAACCTTGGAATTTTGTAATAGGGGCTATGAATGAAAATGAAAATTCTATGACACCCCCTAAGCCATTGGTTCAAGTCCCATGTCATTCTGACAAGGGGTTAGGAAGTTAGACCAATTTTGGTTAAGACAAGGTATTTTTTCCTAGGAAATTAAATTAATTTCCTAGGTTGAAAAATTAAATTATTTGATTTTGAAGGAAAAAATCAAATAAGGCCATGATAATTAAGTTTGGGGGGTGGCTAAGCATAGTCAATTTTTATTTAAATAAACCACCCCCCCCATGGTCAAAATAAAAATTTGAAGATCTCCTAAGTGGGGTTCCCCTCTTGTCTTAATAAAAAATAAAAGATAAAAATAGAAAATCAAAATTTGATTCAAAGGAGGCGCCACATAAAAGATAAATAAAAGATTAAAAATAAAAGATAAAAAATAAAAGATTAAAAATAAAAGATTAAAAAATAAAAGATTAAATAAAAGTTTAAAAATAAAAGTTAAAAATAAAAATAAAAATAAAAATATTTTGAGTCAAAGGAACGACTCCCAAGGTGGGTGCCTAGTCATGAAAATCCTAGATCTAAGGGTTAAGCTTCATTGTGACATGGATCTATCTTTTTGATCATTGATTTGAAGAGGTTCCCTTGCTTTTGATTGGTGGATGGCTTGCAAAGTCAACAAACCTAGATCTAAGGGTGGAGGAGATCCAGAGTTTAGATCTATATTTTGGACCCTTGATTTAGGAGTGGGTTTGGGATCTTTTCAACTATAAAAGAGAGGCCCCTTCTCTCATGTTCTCATGATTCTAGGGAGCATGGTTATGCTGCCAAAATACTCTCTCTTCTCCCTCTCTTCTCTATTCTTCTCTCTCAGGTTTTCAAAGCCTTTGGCTATTGTAATGTTGTTTCCCTACTGGGGTTCTTAATACAAGTAATCTTTGGAGGAATTCTTGGTGGCTCTCTTCTAAATTTCATGCATATTTTGGTGAGGTATCTTGCATGTGTATTTATTTGATTTGCATTTGTATTAGCTTAGATAGTTCTCCACAAAGTATTTTGTGGAGAGATTTGTAAGTAGAAGTATTTCTGCTTCCATTTGTGAGTTTTTAATAAGATTTATCAAAGTATTTTGGTAGATTTTTTGGGTACTCACCTATTTGCTTGCATTTTGCAGCTCTCATAAGTTTATTTGCAGGGATCTAAAAGAAATGAACATCTTCCTCCAAGGGTTATTTTGTTGTTTTCCATTTTCGCTCATCTGTTTACATGGGTTTTAAAACTCAGTTTTTATCATTGTATAGTGATGAAAACCTTGGTTTTAAGGCCCTAACCCTTAGTATATTAGTTAAATGCTTCAGATCTACTGTTTCAAAATCTTTGTAAATCTATTATAAGTAGATTAGATTAGAGATAGAGTAGCTCACTAGTTGCTAGTTTTCTTTTCTTGCAAGTAGATCTAGATTTTCCATTTTTACCCACCTTCTCTTTCGAAGATATTGTTGTGTGGTTAGCATAGTAGCTTTAGTTTAGTTTCAAGTCTTTCATTTCATTTCAAGCACTTAACTTAGATTTCTTTCTTTCTTTTGTTTTTACTACAAAGAGAGTAATATACAACCCTAGATCCACCGTGTATCCTCTGTCCCTTCTCGTTATCTCCCTTTAGTGAACTCAGGTCGGGTATGAAAAGCAGAAGGGTTAGGGGGTTTAGGACTTAATTAGATAACTTCTATTTCTGCTACAATCTTTTGCTTTACAATCTACACACATTTACTTTCAAGGTCCAGGGTTCAAGTACCAGCACCTCCCATAATGGATACCGTTTGGTTGACTCCGTTGATTATTTTAAAATAAAATTTGCACATCATCAATATTAACAAGATTTAAAATAAACCCCTAAAATAAACCAACATCTGTTTAGCCCCTCCTCCTCTACTTGTTCATCACTCTTCAGAGTATTCCGAGAAACGACGAGAGGTTGGATAAGCTCTTAGTAATAGAAATCCACCATATATTGTCTATTGCTGACTAAAAATGGTGACCTCAGAGGATAGAAGGGCTAGAAGACTGTGGGGGGTCTCTAGGCGTTTTACGTCCCTCTTGTTGAGTGTCGGGGCAACGAGGTTTGATTTGCGAGCTACAGGTGGACTAATTTCCACTATTTTGAGCACAACAACATCCCCTCTTTGGATTTGGAGGATATGTGGTAGGGGTAGTCACATCCTTGGTTCTAAGAATTAAATCAAGATTAATACACCCTCAAAATTTATTAAAATAAACCAAGGGACACTGCAAAACATCCTACAAACAGGTTACTACAAAGCGTTTCACTCCATTTCACAGAAGGGATTTCATTTTACATTTCAAGTAATTGTTTCATCTTTTGCAATCTCATGTGTTGAATGGTTTAACAACTGTAATTATTTCACAGCATTTGTTTATCTCGCTGATAACCTATTCATAATTTGCGGATATTGTTTATGATGTACAATTGATTGATACTATTCATATGTTCATTTGTATATATCGCTGAATTGACTACCATTGCTTTAACTGTTTAGGTAATCATTCATTTCTGTGCATATTGTCCATAGTATTCAACTTATTTCATTTGTAGTCTCATTCGGTTAGAAAACACTTAAACTATGGATTAATTAACCTATATTTGCATTTTATCTGAAAGTTGCATTTGTCTTGACTCCATTTCATTTATAGGAACTGGTTTTGTTAATCTAAAAGGTCTAACTGTCATTGAAAGTGAAAATTTGCATTGCATTGGCTGCTTGTCATCCTTTAGATAGTGCAAGACCTTAGCCTACACACCTTAATAAAGATCCCATTAACTAAATTCTTAATAAACTTAGGAACTTAGTATTCCCTAGGGACTACCCCCCTTTGCTCTGTTAGGATCTTGCCTAAACGGAGGAGTTGTGGACTGTGGTGATAGTGGTCCCCAACTCTCACTTGCCCCGAAGGACACACATAGCAGGTTATTGACTTTCTTGTGTCATAAAGTGTGTATTAGGCGACAACGGGTAGAATTAGGATGAGAGACTGAGTCAAGAATGGAGTAAAACCCAATTGGTTTTGTCAGCACCATTGGGTCATTGCATCACTGAACCACAACCATTCCTTGATTGCCACATTAAGGAAGTTAGATTTAGGGATTTTCCAATATGGAATTGGGTTGCAAATTTTGTGATTAATAACTTTGAAGCTTGTAACTTGTTGAAATCTGAGCTTGGAGTGATGGTTGACTGGAGAAAAACCATAGAAAAATAATGATGGCATGGTGGCCATATGGGTGCGTGATTAGTGTTGTGTCTGCCAATAAATGGAAGTTACAAGGTTCGAGGTAACAAACCACTACACAATCTTGGCATACGGGTCTCAACTTAAGAGAAATAGAGCGTGGATGGGATAAGGGAGAAAGATTGAATGTGTGACAAGGGAGCCTCAATCCTATAGAGCTATTAGATTAGTCGGGTCAATATGATCATCAAAAAATGCAAGCTTGAGCCATAAGCCATGGCAGATTGAAGTTAGAGCTAATGTTAAAGCTGAGAGTTAAGTGAGCTAAACTTTAGAGCCAAGAGCCAAGAGGGAGGAACTAACGTCGAGGCAGAGACAAGCATAGTAGGGTAGATGAAAGCTCCAAATCCAATTGAGGGAAGTGCATGATTGTAGGAGGATATATCCCAATGTAGGAATGATGTGCAACATTGTAATGCAAAACGAACAATTAATGCCATTTGAATTTTCTACTCGATGAGGATTCTCTAGTTAAAAATGTTTGGTTTAGTGCTTGAACGTTTCATGTTGCGTGTTAATTGATTATTTTCTTTTACCAGTTTTGTTAACAAATCGAGCAATAGAATTGGATATAATTTTAAAGTTCTGAAATGTGATTAAAAAATTCATTTTGGGTGCAATTAGGTCATCTTTCTTTCCCACTAGATACATATCAATGACAACACTATTTCTTGGAGTGCTAGGTTTTTTCACTTCTTGGACTTACTAACAAGGAATATCCTCACATTGTAGCTCACCATATAGTGAATAAGATAAGGCACACCGACCATATGGTGAAGAAGATAAGGCACACTGATCGCAAATCTAATGGCAACCACACAGTTGGTTACAAACTACCACTTCTTTTGTGATGATCTTCCATGTTAGATTAATGGTCAAATTCATTATGGATAGCAAAGTAGTTTTAGATTTTTCAAATCTTGACAAAATTAATTGGCAAATTGCTTATTTCTTATTTCTAAGGTTTTGATCCAAAGAAAGATATTTCCTTATCCTTATTTGCTTTGGAATTGATTGCAAACTTGGGCTGAAGTTCTTGAGATTTAGTAGGATCCACCCTTTGAGCTTTGGGAGACAAATCTCCACCCTCTTGATGATGAGAAGCATTTTTCCCAGTGGGATCATCCTTTCCATTTCATTACATTTCCCATGTCTTGCATTCTTTAATGAGGATAGCCATTGTTTTTTTTATTAGGGGAAGAACCTTTTTGAGGATGATTAATTAAATGGATAAATCTAGAGTTATTTTACTTGGAGAATACACAGTTATATTCCTAGACATAGAAATGGTTTATTTGAATGAAGAGATTTATTTCAGATTGGATCTTTGTAGCCTTAGTAACAATAGATTAAACGAAAAATTTGTTTCATGAGATGAGATATTACTTTAGGAATTTGTAAAACTACTTCCGTTGGAATTCATTATTAAACATCTTGTGATCGTCAAATTCCAATATTTGGATCATCAAAGTAAGCTTTGTAATTATCAATATAAGTTTGACATACTTTAGTTAAATTATTTTGATCTTATCATGCATTATCATGGTCCCAAGTTGTTAGTAAACTGAGCTTGGAGAATCTAGCTAGGTGGCTTAGTGAATTGCAAATAAATGAGTAGTTAGTATTTTGTTGATTGTTTTATAAATTGGACTTCGGTAATCATTCTAATTTTTTGTTTCTACTTGGACACCTTTCAAGGGTTTTAGCATGTAACATTTGGCATTCATTTGTGGGGTTGTTCGGTGTTTGTTCTCCTAAATATGTGCAATTTGAAAGGTGTTATCAGTGTAGTATGGAAGATGGCATGGCAAAGGTGATGCCTACTTCCCTTCATCTCTTAGTATATCTTATGGGGGTTGTTGGTGTGTACTATTTAAGCCAATTAATTCTACATAAAAATAATTATTTATGTGCCTTGTGATCATTAAAAATCAACATTGGGATCATTGAGATCAAGGTTTGTAACTATCAAGATAAGGTTGACACACATTAGTTAACCTATCTTTTTCTTCTCGTGCATTGACATGATAATGAGTTGTGAATAACCTTAAATTGGGGAATTGTGCTAGGGGTCTTTGTGCACAACAAATAAGTGAGTAGTTAGCGTTTAGTTGTGTGCTCTATAAATTGGACCCAGGTTGTCGTTATTTTATGTTGATTGAGATGAGAGAATATTTGATCCTTTGCTTTGTGGAGGTTTAATTTATGAGGGTTTTAGCATGTAATATTTGGAATTCATTTATGGGGTTGTTCAATGTTTGTTCTCCTAAACATGTGCAATTTCAAATGTGTTATCAGTGTCGTATGGAAGAT
The DNA here is from genome assembly GCA_001517045.1 of Pseudotsuga menziesii. Taxonomy (NCBI): domain Eukaryota; kingdom Viridiplantae; phylum Streptophyta; class Pinopsida; order Pinales; family Pinaceae; genus Pseudotsuga; species Pseudotsuga menziesii. The sequence continues at coordinate 90,219 of LPNX010000285.1, read as the reverse complement.
AGCATGGCGAAGGTGATACCTACTTCCCTTCATCTCTTAGTCTATCTTGTGGGGGCTGTTGGTGTGTACTAATTGAGCCAATTAATTCTGGACAAAAATAATTATTTATGTTCCTTGTGATCATCAAAAATCAACATTGGGATCATTGAGATCAAGGTTTGTAACTATCAATATAAGGTTGACACACATTAGTTAACCTATCTTTTTCTTCTCGTGCATTGACATGATAATGAGTTGTGAATAACCTTAACTTGGAGAATAATGCTAGGGGTCTTTGTGCACAACAAATAAGTGAGCAGTTAGTGTTTAGTTGTGTGCTCTATAAATTGGAACCTGGTCCTTGTTATTTTATGTTGATTGAGATGAGAGAATATTTGATCCTTTGCTTTGTGGAGGTTTCATTTCTGAGGGTTTTAGCTTGTAATATTTGGTGTTCATTTGTGGGCTTGCTATTTATTCATGTGACAATTCACACTTTTAAGCATGGTATCAAATTTATTTGATATGTGCTTTGATCAACGATCCAAAGAGAGATCCTTATGCTCCCATCAAAAAGCTCAAGATCTCTTCTTCTGGATATGAAATTTACTTTTAGTGCCTTACAAATATGATCTCGAAGATTTGTGGGTGCCCTTAGCTCTACACAAATTGATGCATGTTTGGGGCTGATTTGATTGTTCACCAAAGTCAACCTTGATTATTGGGGATTTTCTTCAACTGACACATATCTTTCGAAAGGATAAAAATTTGAATTTCTATTCGCTAATTTGGTTAGGAGAATAAATTAAAGCTTTTGTTTCAATGAGGTCTTGAGTTCAAAACCCATAGCTTGACCCTCCCAACTTTTTTTATGTTGAACAACCTTGGCCACCTCATTCAATGGACTTGCCATGTGCCTTGGTGAAGTACTGGACCTCCCATGTGCTCCAGTGAAGTAATGACATGCAACATGTGTTCCATGTCACTACCGTGTGGCATAGCCACAAATTACTGCATAAGCATTATATTGTTGCTTTGGATGCCACCTCAACACCAACTTGGTTTCCATGTCAGTTCTTTTCCAACTTAGCAAGACATATGGCTTTTGCATGTAGGATAAAGTAACTTAACATGGTAACTTTATAACTAAGGTTGTTCATAAAGCTACCTTATTCAACTATCATCTTAACCCTAATGACCCTTGATACCCAATATGTTGGCCCTTGTAATACAAAATCTGGTTTTTTTTACTCATTTCCAATATTCCTTCTTCAATCTTTGGGTATAATGATAGTTCCCTCTCTTTGAATTGCCTTTCCCCAACACAATTGCAATGTTGGATGTTGATATTGCCAAGCAAATTGTGGCATAAACAATAAGGGAAATAATTATGCAGTTAAAGATATGATCATCTACCCCTATTTATAGATGCTTTATTGACTTTCCTTCATTCAACAACTTATCAATTTTCGACTAGTCTTTTATTTTGACATTTTGTACAGAAATTGCTCACAATTTCTCCAACACACATGTACATGTCTTTCTCAAACTTGGTAACCATAAAGTAAATGTGCATGATATTAGAATCAAGTCATTGTGAAAGATGCACAACATAAACAATTAATCTTCTATTTTTAATCATTGGGAGAAGCTTATAAAGTTATGTATTAAATTTTGAAACTTCATTGACTGTGCTTTGATCCACAATGAGTTCTTTCACTACAACATTTTGGAATGTTGAAGCATTCATGAGCTCACTTGTTAATCTTTTTTCTATTGAGCATTCATTTGTAAAATATGAAGCATAGTTTGAATTCACTTCCCCTAGGAATTCACTTTGTAGCTCCACAATCTCTAGGTAGGGAGTGAGAAACAAAGTTAAAAAATCTCCCTTCTTTTAGAAGAAAATGTAGTGTTCGTATGCAATAGCAATATTATCGTGGGTGCTAGTACTTTTCCCTAGTTGATCAATTATTACAAGTGAGTGAGTTGTAGATTTTTGGAGGATTGATGATGTGTCACAAAACTCCTATAAGGGGTACGTGAACTATGTTGATTTATTAGATGCTCCAAATTTGGTGAAAATTGATTCGAAATCATGTAGCTTGGCTGGTATCTTAGTTGCAAGCAAACGAATTGGGGCCATAATTATAGTAAATCCCCTTGCCATATTTAACGACTTTTCCCAGCCCATGTTTGCAGTAATAAGTTGACAGTGCTCAATGCTGCTATTCAACTAGGTATTGTTTTTCATGTAACTCTCTTGTAGAGCTAATTATAATATGGGGTTTCAACTAGTGCAAATAGAAAATTGAGATGAATCACTTGTTAAGAATGATTGGTTGCACATAACCTTGTTTATGTGATAAGAAGCGTGAGTAATGATGTAGACAAAGATTACATATAACTCAAAAATTTGTATAGTGAACCGCAAAATCTGCAAGAAAGGTATGCTAGGCCTTCACACATGCAACAATAAATTCCTGTTTAGTGATAGCTAGCTTATTTAGTTCTACTAGAACTTCAGGTGGATGATATTGAGTTGTCTTTTTGGGTGGTTGATTTTGATCCAACTTAAAGGTACTCTTGTAGTTGATGGTTGTTATATCAAATGAGTAATGCCAAACACTATGTAGTACTCTAGCGTTGGGTTTTTAGTGCTTTTGATAGGTGAGAAGCAAATCTATTTTTTCTTCAATTCCTTCAATTCCTTCAATTTCTACATGACATGCAACAAATAAAGAAATTGGTCATCACGAATAAAGAGATTTTTTTCATCTCCTTGCTATGTTGCATCCTTTCTTTATGTTGATAAATTTCATGGCATGCTCTCTAGAAATAGAGGTTGATGCTACCACAATTAATTGACTTCATAAATGTGATTAAACCCTTTGATGATGCATTTGGGAGGGGTCATCTGACATGATTTTACTCTCATCAAGACAATCAGATCTTTGTAGTTTTTTGGCTCTAGTGATGAGGAATGAATGAAAAAACAAACTCAATGGTTTAGATGTTTAATGAAAAATCCTAGTTTTCTAGTTTCTATGCTAGATGTTGGCCATCTTACCTAAAGAGATCAAAACAAAAGCAAGCCTTGGCATCCATCTTCCTATATCCAATCACAATCCACTTCCCTAGAAACTGCACTTTTATTCTTTACCCCTTCTAGGAAATGTATCTTCAAGTTGTAACCATCTAGAACTACCCTACAATTTAAGAATCCCCCTCAAGACAAGCTATAATCATGTTTTATTACATAATGTTGAGTTACCTAGTGTTATGAGCTAAGTCACGTGACACGAAAATCCGAGTGTCCAATATGGACACGGTGACCCCCGAAATCACGACACATAGGACACATTATATATATATATATATATATATATTAAAAATTATATATATATATAAAATATAGGCACATAGCTCCAATTTTTTTAGAAACTAGAACATTTACAAATATTCGATAGAAATTGTCAAATTACTATTACGAATCAATACACAATACACATTTTGTCATTCACAAATCTCAATGAGACACAAATATGATAGGATATTCATATAGCTCAAGATATCTAAACCACATTTCTCGTTAAGTCATCAAAATCAAAATGTATTACATAGATGTTGGAATGCCAATGGAAACTAGTGGTAGTAAATAGTAAATACAAAAAGGGGTAGATCGTAGATAATAGATGAGATCAAGATGGAATAATCTCATTTTTCAATACTCCTCCTCCATGCCCGAATTGAAAAATTCATCACTGGCACTACCCTCCTCCTCCTCCTCTTCTCTGCCCATCTGCATCTGGTGGTGTGGAGGATGGCCCCTCCATAGGATCACCATCATCAAAAGTGACTGGCTCTACGAGTGGATCATTAAGATCCATGTTGGCTAATGCCAACTTAGTAGTGTTTTCCAAACCCATATCATTAGGAAAGACATCTCACATCTTTGTATTTCCCTTCACCCACTCCTCCCTCTTCCTATAAATAAGACAAAGGTTGGAGTACATATACAACATTGAATCTTCCCTAGACTGCTCAAGACTGCTCTTCTTCAAACTGTACAAGTTCCCATATGTGCTCTAATTCCTCTCACAACAAGAGGATGAAGTAACTTGAGGGATGACCCTCAAGGATATCTTCTGTAGAAGAGGGAATGCTCCCCATGAGTTTCCCACCAAAAATAGGGTTTCTTAACCCCCTATCTCTAAGCACCTCATAGCCCCAAATCTCCCAATGGCAATGGAAAAATTTGCAAAGCCCTCCTCCACCTCCTAAAGCATGTCTATATCTTGAAGTAGTCGTCTAAATGTTGTCTTCCTCTCCTATGAAATCTCTCCATCCATGTGAGGAGGGACTTTGTGTGAGGGCCTTTCCCCACCATTGAGCTCATCATGACTGTATTACTTGGGGTTCAATAAGTGGGCCAAGTAATGCAAATGTGTGCAATTCTTATCCCACATGGAGATAAGAATATCCTATATGATGGACCATAAGTTCTCTACCAATGTATCATACTCCACATGCTCATTCTGCATAATGATATTCCTCATAGACTCAATCATGGAATCCCACCCCTCATAAACATTTTTGCTAGGATGGGTTGGTTTGTTTTTGCAAACCGCAAAAAAGAAATGATCAGGTCCATGATCTTAATGGTAAGATCTGTCCTCTCCCACCAACCATCATCTAGCATTGTGTCCTTTACCTTTTTTGAAGCAATCTTATCCACTTTTCTCCAAAAGGACCAAAAATTTGAAATAATCATGGACCCAAGAGCGGTTTTGACCTCCCTCAATCTCTTGAGGATGATAAATGAGGATGCAAACTGAGTATCTGCAACCTTCAACAATGAAAGATGTGTGTACTCTTTGTAGATTGTGAGGGCATTGGCATGGTTTTGTACAAAGTTACAGATATGGTGTGCATCCTCAACAAGTTTTCCAATCCATGTCACATCTGAAGCAATAGATTTTAGTGCTAAATTCAAAGAATGGACAATGCAAGGTGTCCAAAATACATGTTAGATCAATAAAAGAAAGTATAAATGAATCTAAAATCTAGACTCTATAAGACTACAACTAACAACTCAAATGAAAATCTATGAAAATCTAAATACATGTGGATAAATAGCTTCCACAATCATGGCAACAACCTTGCATACAGGTGCATTGTCCATGATGATTTGTACACAAGGTTCAACACCTACATCTTTGTTACAATTATAAAATAATAAATAATAGACAAGCATTAATAATAGTAATTAATAATATTAAATAGAGTTTATGAAGAGAAGTGTGTCTTCAATAATTGATGGCCAAGCCATATTTAAGACGACCATATCCATTGTAATCAATTATCCATTCATATATGAATTATTTATTCATTCATATTTTGAAGATGGAACATCTTCCTCCTTAACCTGGATACAGGCTAGCTGATTACACTCGGATACGGTGTAACATTGGTACTAGAGGGGTTGCTCCTCCCCTAACCTCAGATTCAGATCCTCCCACCTTTGAGCTCAGTTTCAACTCAACTTCTTTCTATCTCTCAATTCACACTAATTCCCTCCTCTCTAGTCCCTTCAAATCTCACACACCAGTCTTCCATTCCTCCAAGCATTCATGCCCTCCTGATTTTCCATTCATACCAAATCCACCCACCAATTATCCTACACTCCCCATCCCTCTTCACTCTCCCACTTCGCCCTCCACATACAACCCTGTGTCATTTCCCACCTTCCCATTCCTGATCCTAATCACCCGATCCAAAATCCTATCTGACCCCATGGGCCTGATATACACTCTATGGTCTCAGAACTTCACTTGAAATCCCTTGTCCTCCAGAGTGGAAATAGATATGAGGTTCTTGGTCAACCTCGAAACATACAACACATCAGCAAAGCTGAGGGGTTTTCCAGACTCCCTCTGAAATGAAATAGTGCCAACTCCCTGCGCTTCATACCACGCATCATCACCCAGCTCAACGTGGATACCTGTTCCATCCTCATGCAAGTACTTGAAGAATATTTTTTGTCCAGTCATATGACTAGATGCTCCACTTTCAATGTACCAAATACTCCTATCTGTGGTGCTTGCCATGCAAGCTATCAGACAAAACTCCTCATCGAATTTTCTGCTAAACTTCTCCACCTCTGCAGAACTTGCCATTTGGGTATTGCTCTTCTTCTTTTTGTCTGGGCACTAGGAGGAAAAGTGTCCCTGCTTGTGGCAGATAAAACACTTGACCTTTGACATATCAAGGTTCTTCTTACCACCCTTCTTCCTTTTTGCCTTACCATTGCTCTTCCGTGTCAAGGCTAGAGCCTCCTCATCCACAATCTGTGGGGCACTGTTGGATGAGCCTGATCCTTGACCCATGAAGCCTCCTCTTGCATAATCATCCCACAACCTTTGCCAATCAGGGAGCTTCTCCCTAGACACAACACGTTTGACAAAGGCGTCCCATGGTTTAGAAAATCCATTGAGGGCTATCTGAACTAGATCCTCATCCTCAGTCTTAGAGCCAACTGCTCCAAGCTCATCTCTGATCAGTATGAGCCTTGTGAGATAAGGCACCACTCCTTCACCCTTGGCCATATTGGTATTGCGTATCCTCTTTGTAGCACCATATTTCGGTTTTTGTTCTTGCTTTGGTACAGACTTTCCAAATCCTTCCACATCTCAGATGAGGTCTTCTTCCCAGAGAGATGAGGGATTATGTGGTCCTTTACTCCATCCAAGATAATAAACATGGATCTGGAATCAATCTTCTTCCAAGCTACCAACTCTGCTGTATCTATGGGAGCAAACTTCGTGGAGTCAATGTGATCCTCTGCATCATTGACATCCAGGATCCTTGTGATCCTTTCTTTCAATGTAGGAAAGTTTTGAGCCCCTTGGAGTCTATCATCGACTCTCAATTGCATGACCATACTGAAGTGTACCTATAAAAACCTAGATATGAATTCTAGGTTTGTGTCTTCAATAGATCTACCCCTCATCTATCACTGTTGTCGCAAGTCTCCCAGATTTAGCTCAACTGAGCTCTGATACCATGTGATTTTTCCTTTAAAGCTCAAACAAGGGCTAAACAATATATTTAAATGTTTTATTGAAATAACCACACATGAACTTCTTTACTAGTATCGTAACAAAATATAAATACTGAGAAACATTCACACCATCACATCAAATATATAGACACAAATATTTTGGTTATGGAAACCCCCAGATAAAACCCAAGATGAGAAAATTGATGCAGCATTCAGATATAGAATTTATATTATGAAGATATGGAGAATTTACAACTAGTCAGTAAAATACACCCAACCTGACGAATGGAAAACCTCAACAAAATCGCTGAATAACCCAACAACAAGGTACGACCACCCTACGTAGTTGTACGACCCAGTGCCAGCAGTATGGATCTATATGGTGTTGTATGAAAACTGTATGACCCTCCTTTTGTGTATGACGCTTCTCCTCTACTTGATCTATACGAACCCTGCTTAGCTTGGTGAATCTGTCAGGTAGATGCTCCTCTGTCTTTTCTGTAAACTCCTCCATCTAGCTTCTCTTTGTATGTATCTCTCATGTGTACGTGTTATCTGCACCAAATCTCCATTTAACTCAATGGATAAGTGAAAACCCTAACCCTCATTATGGATCAATGGATGTGATATTCCGGTGAGATCAATGGCCAAGATCATATTAGCCATCACTTAAGTTTATTTCACTTTAATAAAGGATTCCATTAAATCAAAATCAAATTAGAATAATATAGTATTTTCCTAAGCCAAAACTTAGGAAAATCACTTTAATACATTTGGATTCTTGTTTAATGTCTCTCTAGCATGCGAGGACACATGCAATGCTAGAAGACCTTCCTTGTTTCCACTTTCTAACATCCTCATCTTTAAACTCTGTAGCACTTGCTTGTGTCTTTTTATTGTTGTAATTATCTTTTTTCTCTATCCACGTGTCCAAGAAAATGTTATGAAAGTTTGCTATAGAATATTTGGAATTAGGAGGAAAGCTCCTCACCCATTCTTTGGCGTCTCCCTCTAATGAATCGTTTAGCATCCTCATGAACACATCCTCATGTTCAACCCATAGATCATCAGTGCAGTCTTGAAAGGTTGAGACATGCTTTTCAGCTATGATTTGATAATTTCCATAAAATTTAGGAAGGAAATCATCAAAATCCTTGTAGCCCATGCAACAACTGAATTCACCATTGAAACAATGTGGAGTTTCCAAGTGAATCTTCGATTGAATAATCTTCATGAAAAACAAAACATCCCTGTCGGGCACCCAATATGCAAGTGAATTACAACTAACATACAGAGTGTGCAATATTTATTGTCAACTCGGGAAAGTCTTGTATTTCAAGGATAACATGCACAGTATATGCTTAAACATGAAATCACTGTAATTGAACAATACTATCCTCTGTTCGGCTATGCTCATCCCAAGAATCGAATTAATCTAGTTACCTTCTAAGGAATGCAATCACAATTACCTTTTGCTATGGCTTGGTCTAAGAATGGAAAAATTCACATCTAAATTACAATTGCAGATAAGGGAAAATCCTGTTCACACTACTTAATGATTAACTCGACTACCTAATCTGATTGTCCTAGGAATCCAAAAACATAAATTGAATATTGATCTAGGAATTCAAAATACAGATATTGAGTTCAGGTGTTCTAGGAAATTGAAGTACAGGAATGAAATTCTGTAATCATAAAAATAAGAGACAAGCTGCAAAGATTCATGGAAATGACAACTAAAAGATCTAAGGTTGAACAGAGCTGTTACAGTTACCACACAATTTGCATAAGAAATAATTACCTACTCAGTCTACTGTCACACTATGCCACTACAGATCTCCAAGGAATGCAATCACGACACACTGTAAATCCACACTTGTTACAGCTTCCTATGAAGAAGTAAAATTAGCATAACATCACACAACAAAATAATTAAAAATACCTAATTTAACTCAGCGATCCCTGTGGAAGGCGGGCCCAGCCTTCACACAGAGATGCTGGCTGAACACACGTAAAAACCTTTAGATCAGAAGTAACTCCTTGTATTAAAAGACAGAGTGATTACACAATTCCTCCTCACAGCTAATACAATGAATTGATTATATGTTCAGCAACCCCTGGCTCGAAACAGTTCTCCATATTTATACAATGTAAATCATAACATCCTATCATATTATGGGGCAGCCATGAAGATATCTGATCTTCAGGCACCCTAAATGACAACGGCTGTTACAAATGTGGCAGGATGAAAAATAGGAAACATAGGAAAACTGTTAATCGCCCTAGGAGTGACGATATCTTCAGATTATGGCTACACAGAAGCAGCAACACATTGTTGACCTCCAAGTCTGACGCATTCTATTACAGCTACCTTGAAACAGCTTTGTCCGGGATATCGCACTGGAGCCGCATTCCTTGGGTGATGATAGGATGGATGGGGATCAGCTTAAGCGGTGAATGCCCCTTCTTTTCGTAGCCTATTCAGTCCAATCTTCCTGCAGTCCATATACCTCAAAATACCTTTATAAACCATAATATGTTAGCACATTGAGAGATACGAAGCCTTAATTATCACAATCATAAGTATTAATAAAATAAAACAATGACCAATCATACCTTGGTGGTTTGAAGAGTAGAGTGGGGTTAAAACGTTTAATTGGCATGATGAATAGGGTAGGATAGAACAAGAAGAGGTAATTAAGGGTGGTCAAAAGAGGCCATTTCTGGGCCCAACATCTCCCCCCAACTATCTTGTTGCATCTCCTCATGCAACAACCTCCATTATTCTGAATCCAAATCTTGTACTAAGCTCTGTTCATGAAGAGAAGAGAAGTTGTAGGGGAACTCAGGCACCCCTTCTTTTTCTATGAACCCTCTATGAGCAATCCAATATCTCCAGCATCGCTGCTCCTCTGCCTTGGTTAGTGAGAAGTCCACCCTATATGGTTTTTCCGGTCACTAGATGAGGGGGAATTTAAATTTCAGGCCCAACCAATTAGCCCCACATTCCCTGATACATCCAACATAGCCCTTGACCCTGGAAAGTGCCTGTTCAAAATTCCTAAAACAATAGGGGTCTCTGCTCCTGAGTATAGGAGAGGCAACCTACCATCTGTGATTACTTCCTTCCAATGATGCTTGTTGGTGCATAGAAATATGGTTGGTACAAGTAGAAATAAATTCCTCTTGCAGTTCCATTATGTGTCGAGTCTGGATGGGGCATGAAAGAAAACTCCTATATCGAGTAAGAAGAATACCCAGATTCTGAGGCTCACTTCGAACCCACAGGTTAGAGTGAGCTTCATTGCGAGAAAAGGTTTGAAAATACCTTTCCCACTGAGCATGATTGCTCACAAAAGAAGCAAAAGCCCTCAACTGAACATCCCCTGAAAAAGGGACAGGATTTGAATGGCAGTCCAGAGGGCAAGCCATCTCATGCAAATATAATTCGCACAACAAATTTTGATCTTCAAAATTACTTCTAAAAAATGTTTCCAAAATTTTTGCTGAGGTCGTTATCTCAAATGACCTCCTCACTCCAATGCATATCAGGAATGACATCCACTTCAGGGTTAATTTCTTGTTGCTTCAAGAGTCCCTACTGCAACCTTCAAGGATGTTGGTTCTTGTGTGACAACATCCTGGCTCACTTATTCATCTCCCTGCTGTTGTGGCTTCTCTTCTATGATTTCTGTCTCATGGGACAATTCTGGAGTTGTAGTATAGAATTCTTTATTAAACTCCAGAGTGCCCTCAATCCCTGGTTCTCCTCCCATCTGGTCAGCCACTTGGACAAGCACATTCAGGGATGCTGGTTCTTGTGTGGCAGCACCCTGTTCAATCTCATCATTGCCTTGCTGTTGTGGTTCCAATTCTATAATTTCCGTCTCATGGGAGGACTCCGGGGTCATCGTGAAATATTCATCCCCACAATCAGGAATAACTTCATCCCTTGGTTCTTCTGTCCCAGAGTTAGTGGCAACTTCAACAAGAATATTTAAAGATGTTGGTTGTTGTGTGAAAACATCTTCTTTCTCTGCAACTTCCTCCATGCAGGTGCAGACTGTTGTGTTATAAAGGCATGAATTACAATCTTGTGGCATGCTTCCTTAAAGATTTCTCCACAGGTGGGACATACCACTCTTTCTTCCTCATTGCTAGGCTCGGTAGAATTTGGTCCCTCCAATTGGTCTGCAGCCTCCACTAATGTGTGCAGCTTCCTTTCACCCTGTTTTCTGCATGCTTCTTTCCAATTTTCCAATTCCCTTCTGAGTGTTTGGACTTCCTCTTTTAATAGCCTATTTTTGAACAGAAGTCCTTCAATTTGGGGTTCTTCTTCGACCGGCCCTTGTGGGGCATCAATTGGCTTGGGTTCAAGAATGGGGAAATCAATTTGTGCTTCTAAGGTTGCCCATATTTTCCTTGTTGCTTCTGCTGCTGCAACCGACCTGGTTCTTTTCCTTCTTATTGGTGGAGATATCTTAATTTCATCATTTGATCTCTTCCTTTTTCTTTGTGGTGCTAGAGTTTCTGGATTCACAGCTGAAGTAGAAGGAATGTTCCCAGTTCCAACATTTTCTTATTCCTCGGGCTGTTTTTCCTCAATCAAAGTTCCTCCCCACTCGGGTGAGGATTCAATGGTCACCAGCTCGATATTTTCTTCCATTTCCATGGCTCTATCATCTTCGGGTTTAATTGTCGTAGCATCTAATGCTGTTCCAATTTCACCCTCTGCTGTCAGAGGTACCCTATTATTTGGTTCTTCCACAGGGTTTTTATGTACATCTTCTCTCAATTGTTCTGCTTGTGCCCTTGGTTGATCCTCTGATCCAGTTTCATCTCCCCCCACAACTATATTGGAGGGGCTCCGATCCTCCTGTTGTGCTTCATGTCCCCCCAACTGTGGATGGACCTGCTCTTCTTCTATTGGGACACCGGGCAAAGAAGCGGGTTCCTGAACTTGAGCTGTAAATTGCTCCCAGGTTATATTGTGTTGAGCAAGGGTTCTTAAGATAATTAATTTAATGAGGCCATGGTGGGTCAGTGAGGCGAGTGGATGCTTGGAAACTCGAAAAAACCCCGCCATATGATACAAATCATTAAGCAAATAATATGGAATATTTAACAGAATCCTATGGTGGAGATGAGATAGTAAAGGGAATTCAGAATTATAAACGGTTTGGTACCTACCTTCACAAGTGATATATTTCTTGAGAAAAAAAGGGACTTGATTCCATGGCTGTGGCAATGACTGCAGTACTATCGCCCTTTTTGTCATTTGAACTTGCTCCCCCTCTATTAGAAAGTCCTGTACTACTGCAGTAGTGGGGACTCGACGTCCAAACCAATCCCTTCCCACCTGAGGAATACCAATGACCTCAGCTATAATGGCTTCAGAAACTTCAATGCGCAATCCCCAAACCTCTGAGTGATTTTCAGTGAGGTTCAGAGCAAACTGTAAGGCTGCTTCTTGGTGAAATCCATTCAGACATTTGAAAAATTCTTTCCAACTGGTAGCTTGAAAGATAGCAAAGACTGCAGGGTTTCTCCTGAGCTCTCGTGTGTTTGAAGGTTCATAACGAGCCAGAATCCCCATGTTTCTGACTCCAGAATTAGTTTGCTGTTCAACAGATTACAGACTCCGACAATGGATGTTATGGCACAGAGTATGCATGGACGCTGAGAGGAGAGTTAGGCAAATTTGGAAAGTTTCAGCACACCGAATTATTTGAAATTTTATTCCAAATTGGGAAAGGTGGCGGTTATCAAGTAGCATAATTAGTCTTTACGTCGCATGGGCAGAGAGTTAATCGGGGCAATAATGGGCATAAAAAGGGAGGTACGACTGACATTGTTAAATCATATTGATACTTAATCACGTGGTTAATCAAAGCCATACCTTCGAAACTATGCCCTGGATGTCCTTAAGAGAATAATAGAACGCGTGGTTGCAGACATTGCGGAAGCCGAACTTGTGCAGTGTGCAGTCATTAAATATAATCATTATAATAGAGATGCTGCAATAATTCTTTTCGCCGGTGAAGCAAAAACCATCGCGTTAAAATGGTCAGAACTATGAGAAATATCACATTATGAGTCAGATTGCCAGCATGAGGAATCAAAGCCATATCTAGAGGAGTTGATGGCATGCAAAAAGATCTGCTAATAACACAGGAGTCACAGCCATAGGTCATAAAGAAATTGAAGCAAAGACGCGGCCTTTAATGCTAGAAAAATTAGCTAAATATAGTGGAGTTGCAGTTACCGAAGGAGTTGTCGCAGCCGTCGAAAAAGATGTCACAGCCGCCGAAAAAGATGTCACAGCCGCCAAAAAAGAGAAGGAAAATGTTAAGCGGATGGAAAGTGACTACGCTGGAGCGACGGGAAACGGGTTTTATGGTCAAAAGTGAAACGGGGTCACAACGTGTGGGAATGGAAGAAGGCGGAGTTTCATGATGCGGCGGCTGCCGGAAACAGTGTTGCAGCCATCGGAAAACGGTGTCGCAGCTACCGGAAAAGGTGTTGCAGCTACCGGAAAATGGGTGTCGCAGCTGTCGGAAAAGGGTGTCGTAGCTGCCGGAAAATGGGTGTTGTAGCTACCAAAAAATGGGTGTCACAGCTACTGTAAAATGTGTGTCGCTGTTGCCGGAAAATGGCTGGCGGCTACCGGAAAATGGTGTCGTAGCTGCTGGACAAGGTGTTGCAGATGCGACAAATTTATTTAAATAAAAATAAAAAGAAGTCGTGGTGTGGGAAGGCACAAAAAAATGACTTTCGGTCGACAGGCCCGATCTGACCCTCATACTTGGGCGCTTCCCTACAAATATTGGAAAAACAACAGAAAAAAAAATCAAGTGCAAAAAGATAAGATAACATAACGAAAGAAATAAAAAAAACAACAATTATTTATGTACAATGATTCATGCGCGATTTACAGTGATTAATTAAAGATTGACAGCGGCAGAGAGAAATTCCTGCCCTTATGCTAGCTGGTAATCTGGGTCAACAGCAATTTGTGAGATAAATGCATCCTTTGAAATTGGTTTACGGTACAGTCGCAGCCTGTGACCATTAGCAAATAATGGTACATGGTTTTCATCAATAGTTACCAGGCGGACTATGCCGTTATCAAATACCTTGTCTACTAGGTATGGGCCTAGCCATCTTGTGTGTAATTTGCCCTTGAAATCTCTTTTGAATCTGGAATCATATAATAATGCTTAGTCTCCCTCACAGAAGACCTTCTTTTTAATGAATCGGTCATGCCAATTGAATCTCTGTTGTTGAATTAACACTGTCTGGTCCACTGCAGCTAACCGATTCTTGTCCAGTTCATTCAATTGATTTAATCTTCTTTTCTGGGCTTCAATTACATCCAGGTTTACTTCGGTGGCCGTCTTCAGGGTCTTGATTTCAAATTCAATTGGGAAGTTGACACTTTTTCCATACACTAAATCGTAAGGAGAGAAACCTATGGTGTTACGCCAAGTGGTGCGATATGCCCATAGTGCTTCTGGAAGCCTGTCAGCCCAATCTCTACGATGGCTCTTAACTGTCTTGGTAAGGATGGCTTCAATAACTTTATTAGTGCTTTCCATCTTGCCATTGGCTTGGGGATGGTAAGGTGAAGCTACCCTATGCTTCACATGATACTTCCATAGCAGAGCTTCAAATTGATGCGACATAAACTGCAGTCCCCCATCAGTAATTGCTTCCTTAGGTACCCCAAAACGGGTAAAGATTTCACTATATAGAAAGTCGATCACAGCCTGGTCATTAGCCTTCGCCAGAGCTACTGCTTCTACCCATTTGGTCATATAATCGGTACAGACCAAGATGTAAGCTTTCTGTTTGGAATGAGAGCTGATAGGGCCAACGAAATCCAGAGCCCATCTATCAAATGGTTCAATTACTGATTGAGGTTGCAGAGGCATTTGATCTAATCTGTTGGGCTGACCCATCCTTTGGCAGCTATCACAAGACTGAACATATCTTTTTGCATCCCTGAAAAGAGTTGGCCAATAGTATCCCATCCTCAGCGCTTTGTGTCCTGTCCTTCTGTCTGCAAAGTGTCCCCCACAAGGTTCATCATGGAAGGCCTTCAATATATGAAAGATTTCATCTGCCCGCACACATCTTCTGATTTCAAGATCAGGACCTGTGTAAAAGAGATAACCGTTTACCCAACAATACCTGGCACTTTGCTGGATGATCTTTCTCTTTTCTCTTTTATACACATGTGCCGGAAGCTTCCCTGCAACCAAGTAATTAGCGACATCTGCATACCAAGAGGAATGGGCTGAAACTGCGAATAAATGTTCATCTGGAAAAGAGTCCTCAACAAGCAAATTATCATCACTGTTAGTGAAACGAGATAAAAAATCAGCGACAACATTTTCTTTTCCAGGTTTATCTATGATGGTAATATCAAATTCCTGTAATAATAAGAGCCATCTAGTCACTCTGGCATTAGTGACGGGTTTGTTCATTAGATATTTAATGGCAGAGTGGTCAGTGTGCACAAATGTAGGATACCCAGTAATGTAATGTCGAAATTTGTTAATGGAGTAGACAATAGCTAAGAATTCCTTCTCGGTGACAGTATAATTAAGTTCAACAGGGGCTAAGTTTTTACTAATATAATAAATTGCATAAGGTACTTGACCATCTTGTTGTCCTAAAACTACTCCAATAGTGATATCAGAAGCATCTGAAGAAATGTGAAAGGGCAGGGTCCAATTGGGCCCTCTTAAGATAGGAGCTATGGACAGCTTCTCCTTAAGCTTAACAAACGCTGTCTGGCATGCTTCACTCCAAACAAACTGCACATCCTTCATTAACAATGAAAACAAAGGAGAAGCAAGTTTGGAAAATTTTTATATAAATCTTCGGTAGTATCCAGCATGTCCCAGAAAACTTCGCACCTCTTTTTGAGTTGCAGGAGTAGGTATATTTTTTATCACCTTGATTTTTGAGGGGTCCACCTGAATGTCATCAACAAAGATGAAGTGCCCCAATACTACTCCCTCACTCATCATATATCACTTTTCAGTGCTTAAAGAGAGTTGGGTCTGTTCACAGTGAGTTAAAACTCTTTTTAAATTTTCCAATGCTTCTTCAAAATCCTTGCCATAAGGAGTGAAATCATCCATAAAAATTTCCATACTGTCATTAACTAATTCAGAAAATATGCTGATTATAGCTCTTTGAAATGTTGCTGGTGCATTACATAAACCAAAGGGAAGTGCTCTGTAAGCAAACGTTCCCCACAGACAAGTGAAGATAGTTTTATCTTGGTCTTTAGGAGCAATCTGAATCTGATTGTACTCGCTAAACCCATCCAAGAAGGAGAATAAATTATTCCCTGATAGGGTGTCGAGTACTTGATCAATAAAGGGCAAGGGAAAGTGGTCTTTTTGTGTGGCTTTGTTCATCTCCCTATAGTCGACACATACTCTCCATTT
>LPNX010000285.1:17444-68818 GCA_001517045.1 Pseudotsuga menziesii | reverse complement strand
AATAATTTAGAGTAGAAGCGGTTCTGTATTTAACAAGAGGCAAATTTGTTAGATCAGGAGAATCTCAGGAATACATTAATCTGTATCGAAATTTCTACACATTTACCATTTTTCTTGGGTACAATTACGAGCGGGGAAACCCACTCACTGTCTGAAATAGGATATATAAATCCTGCTTCCAAGAGTTTCTGGATTTCTTCCTTCACTATGTCCCTAAGATTGGGGTTCATTCATTTTTGAGGCTGACACATAGGCTGAGAGTCACTTTTAATATAAATATGATGGGTGCACAGGTTAGAGGGAATACCCCTCATGTCTGTATACTCCCAGGCAAATGCCCCCTTGTGTTCTTTCAAGAGACTGATCAGGCGCTTCTATTCATCTAAGGAGAGGCTGGGGTTAATATTCAAGGTTTTTCCGGACTCTACCTCAATAGGAATACTTTTCAAATTTTTCAATACTGGGATTATGTGTGTGTCACCGACTAGTGCTTCTTCTGTGAGATTTTCTTGTTCTTCCTTACCCTGAGTAATGTTCAGGATTTGATAAACTTATTTATTGACTGAAAGGGGTTCACCGATGAAGTTATTAATGGCATCGTCTTCAGTTTCATCTTTAAAAGTTAAGGCTTTCCCTATGGTTAATAATGGTTGAACGCCCTCCTCTTCCTCTGGCTCCATCCAAAAAGAGGTTCAGCTTCTAGACTCGGCCGAGCTGGAGGATAGAGAGTGAGGTTCTTAGTCTCGGTGCCATCGGATATGGTCATAGACCCAGATCGAGAGCTGATGCAAGCATCAGCTGTGGCCAACCAAGGCCTTCCCAGGATCAATGGGTTTCCTCCCAGCCGCGACTTCGGTTGTAAAAACAAAAAGTCAGCAGGATACTCCCATGAATCAACAGAGATGACGAGATCATCTAGAATTCCTTCAGGTTTAATGGTGGATCTATCTGCCAGTTCTAAAACAGTGGGGGTCGGCCTAAGATTAGTGAGCCCAAGTTTTCTTACAATCTCAATTGTCATGACATTAATCACTGCTCCTAAATCTACTACTACATTGGGTATCTGGGTATGCCCAATCTGCACAGTGACAGTGGGATTCCCAGGGTCGTCATACTTGGCCAATAGGGTTTTAACTGTTATTAATGCAGATAATTTTCCTATGACATGGATAGTGGGAGGATCTCTGGGCTTCCTCCTTGGTTTCTTTGTGCACAGGTCCCGAACAGTTCTAGCATAGATAGGTACGTCTTGAAGAGCTTGAAGGAGGGGGATTTTAACATAAAGATTCTTTAACTCTCCTAAGAGGTTAAACTGAGGTTGTCCCGCTGCCCTTGGTAGTATTAATCTCTCAGGATACGATGGTTGCCTAATCAGCTAGGTAGGTTGCGTATCGTTGGATTTATCATTTTGTGTTTCAGCCATCCCATTTGTGGGATGTTCATCATCTTCAATAATGGGAATTGTATCGGATAGATGCTGGGGATTCACCCCTTCTTCATGTACAGAGGGTGGAACATCTTCTATGATCACAGGCTCTACTATTTTCCCTGACTGTAAAAGAATATCGTTGCAAGGCATAGGAGAAAGGGAGTAGGCGGGCATGTTGACAGTCTCAAATTGATGGACTGTTTTATTGTTTGGGTTAGGATTAGGTTGAGTAGGCAGCTGCGGTCGTATTGGTGCATTACGGGCAGAATTGTTCTGCAACTGCAGCTGTGACTACTGATGAGGGTATTGAGGATATTGAGGATATTGAGGAGGATATGGTGGCCGTTGATGTGGAGGTTGTTGAGGAAACTGATTCCCTGGATGGAAATTTCTCCATCCAGGAGACCAAGAAGGAGGTTGGTGTGGTGGCTGTGTCCAGGGATTCCATGGGTTATAATTTTGTATTGAAGGTTGAGAATGGTTCCACTGAGAATAAGTTGAAGGGAATTGTGTATTCACATTTTGCATATTATTCCAATGGCTCATATTATTAAAAAATGGAAACGAGTCCTGGGTCATACCTTGGTTTCAAGGCTGCCAAGGTTTCTTCTGTGCAATGAAGTAGGCCGGTTCCACCTCTAGAGTTGATGCCTGCAGAGCAGCCTTCACTTGGGGAAGTGAGGTACATTCTTTTGTGTCATGTTTCAGCTCGCACAGCTGACACACCTCTACCTTGTCAAGCGGGCACTCCCTCAGAGGATGGTTCTTTCTACATCGAGGGCAGAACACACCTAGTGTGAGGTCCTCTACTGCCTGTTTTTGTTTTTCCTTCAGGACGTCGATTTCCGAGATGATAGAGCTCATCATTTCTGTTTTAAAATTTTCAAGGAGATTCCCTATCTCTGCATAGGTGGCTCCTCCATTAGATGACTTATGAGTTATATCGAAGACATTGCGTTCTAGCTTAACACGTTTGTCTCGCCTATTATTCCTAGAAGATCCCCTGGAGTACCTTTTACATAATTCCACAATCTTCTCAAAAGATTCCTTGGAGATATCCCCCTTTCCTAACAGGTTTAACATATCTAGGAAGTCATCCCTAATCCCGCGAAGAAGGATTATCTTGAGCACATCTAACCCCATGTTCGTCTGTCCAGCTCTTTGCACATTGTATAAGAGTCTTTCTACAAAATCTTCCAGACTCTCGTCTTCCTTCTGCACCATTTTGAACAATTCTTCTCTTTTGTCCTTGGTGTTGCAATATTCCTGATATTTCTCCAGGAACACCTGTTTCATCCTATCCCAATTAGTGACAGTTCCACCTCCTAGGCTCATGAACCAGCGTAATGCATTGTCCTTCAGAGTTGCAGGGAAGAGCTTCAGCTTTTGTGCATCGGTGACATAGTTGTAGCTGCGACAGAGGATATCAAACTCGAAAATAAATTCGTTTGGGTCCTCTGTCGCTTTTCCATGGAAGCGAGGCAACACCGATGGTGATATATTTTTCATAGGAGATGTCCCTTCTGGCTGTCGAATCGGGAATTGAAGTGTAGCCACCTTTCCTTCAGGCAGGGAATAATTTTCATGATGATGGTTTTCCCCCATTGCCTCTTCTTCATCAGATTTGTGTCTGTTACTCATTCCTTCTTCTATTTTCTCTTCCTCTTTTCTCTCTTCGTTCGTTCCTTCGTTCCTCTCCTCGTTATTTCCTTCGTTCTTTTCTTCGTTATTGTCCTCGTTCTTTTCTTCGTTCTTCCACTGATTAGCAATCTTCTGGTGGAACTGTGTCCACTCTTCTTCAGTTACAACCTTCCCGTAAATGTGGTAGATCGGGCTTCTACCAGCAGGTCTGGTTGTACCAGCTTTATCCTCTCCTGTAGGGATATTTGAGGAAGTTGCGGCTGCTCATGTGTTCTCCACTGTGGTCCCTGACGTTGGCACCCCAGGATCGGCAGGGCTTCTTCTGATAGGCATTTCCTGATGGCAAGCGATGAATCAGTTTTGTCAACAAGATCGTCAATGAATGTTCTTCTGCCCAATTGTGGACCTCGACCGTGACCCAAACCACCTGCACTGTTACTATTTTGTGGGGTTTTGGGAGTCGAAAGATGATCACGCTTTACCCTTCTTGTATTCATGAAACCCAAATCATTACAGCGGTTTTTTTTTTTTAAAAGACTGAATAGAAACAATTACAGGATGCAACTAATGATGGTGTTTAATCTTTATCCTTCCTCGGCAACGACGCCAAAATGTTGGGCACCCAATATGCAAGTGAATTACAACTAACATATAGAGTGTGCAATATTTATTGTCAACCCCGGAAAGTGTTGTATTTCAAGGATAACATGCATAGTATATG
Source organism: Pseudotsuga menziesii (assembly GCA_001517045.1). Taxonomy (NCBI): domain Eukaryota; kingdom Viridiplantae; phylum Streptophyta; class Pinopsida; order Pinales; family Pinaceae; genus Pseudotsuga; species Pseudotsuga menziesii. Next base: position 65,027 of record LPNX010000285.1, on the reverse strand, counting down.
CTTAAACACGAAATCACTGTAATTGAACAATACTATCCTCTGTTCGGCTATGCTCATCCCAAGAATTGAATTAATCTAGTTACCTTCTAAGGAATGCAATCACAATTACCTTCTGCTATGGCTTGGTCTAAGAATGGAAAAAGTCACATCTAAATTACAATTGCAGATAAGGGAAAATATTGTTCACACCACTTAATGATTAACTCGACTACCTAATCTGATTGTCCTAGGAATCCAAAAACATAAATTGAATATTGATCTAGGAATTCAAAATACAGAGATTGAGTTCAGCTGTTCTAGGAAATTGAAGTACAGGAATGAAATTCTGTAATCATAAAAATAAGAGACAAGCTGCAAAGATTCATGGAAATGACAACTAAAAGATCTAAGGATGAACAGAGCTGTTACAGTTACCACACAATTTGCATAAGAAATAATTACCTACTCAGTCGACTGTCACACTATGCCACTACAAATCTCCAAGGAATGCAATCACGACACACTGTAAATCCACACTTGTTACAGCTTCCTATGAATAAGTAAAATTAGCATAACATCCCACAACAAAATAATTAAAAAGACCTGATTTAACTCAGTGATTCCTGTGGAAGGCAGGCCCAGCCTTCACACAGAGATGCTGGATGAAAACACGTAAAAACCTTTAGATCAGAAGTAACCCCTTGTATTAAAAGACAGAGTGATTACACAATTCCTCCTCATAGCTAATACAATGAATTGATTATATGTTCAGCAACCCCTGGCTCGAAACAGTTCTCCATATTTATACAATGTAAATCATAACATCCTATCCTATTATGGGGCATCCATGAAGATCTTTGATCTTCAGGCGCCCTAAATGACAGCGGCTGTTACAAACGTGGCAGGATGAAAAATAGGAAACATAGGAAAACTATTAATCGCCCCAGGAGTGATGATATATTTAGATTATGGCTACACATAAGCAACAACGCACTGTTGACCTCCAGGTCTGACGCATTTTGTTATAGCTACCTTGACATAGCTTTGTCCGGGATATCGCATTGGAGCTGCATTCCTTGGGTGATGATAGGATGGATGGGGATCAACTTAAGCGGTGAATGCCCCTTCTTTTCATAGCCTGTTCAGCCCAATCTTCCTGCAGTCCATATACCTCAAAATACCTTTATAAACCATAATATGTTAGCGCATTGAGAAATACGAAGCCTTAATTATCACAATCATAAGTATTAATAAAATAAAACAATGACCAATCATAACTTGGTGGTTTGAAGAGTAGAGTGGGGGTAAAACGTTTTATTGGCATGCTGAATAGGGTAGGATAGAACAAGAAGAGGTAATTAAGGGTGGCCAAAATAGGCCATTTCTGGGCCCAACAATCCCGATATCTGATTCTTGTTCACCTTCAAGAGTCAGAACTTGTCTTTGTCGTACCTCAAGGAAAACAGACTTTCAACTCTATTATCGACAATGGCCCCAAAAATATGTTGTTCCTCGAGATGTTCCTAGACGCATAGGAACTATGTCGAGGCATCTAGGACCCGCTTTATGCCTCAATCCAGGTCTTGGACCAGAGAGGGTAACCCTTAGTGAGCTGGCTGCCCATTGTCACCACAGCAGGAGCTCACAATATTAAGCCTAAAATGCTATATTTTAAGTGATAAAAATGTGAATGAAAGGGTTGAAGATAAAGTGACAATTGATTGGAATTACAAAGTAAATATTCAAACCAAATGCCTTTCCATTGGGCACAATCATAAATAACTAAGCGCAATAGCTCAAAATGGAAGGTGGAATAAAAATGATATTGAATCTTGGGTTTAATAGTGAGTAAGGAAGTCTTTGAAAACCTAACATGAAGAAAGAATGGTTTTGCTGGGTGTTACACTGCACCTGTCCTCAGTGCACCTTCAGATGTTCCCCAGTGAGAGAGGCCATTTTTTTAACTAGGAGGAGTGTTATTAAGTAGTGGTGGTCATGGTTGGGCCCCTTTGGTCCTTCCTTTAGGAGTACTATGGCTTAATGGCACCATTGACTGCACTTTGTTGGGTTTTTTAACCCTGAGGTTGGTGTTCAGGGATGCTAGGGGTTGATCACTAGGTTAGATGACCCCACACCTTGTTTCCTTGCACTGGATCTTGGTCTCCATTCACATTTACAAGACCTTGGTCTCCCTTCACAACCACCTCAGACACCCTCCTAACGCTTCATGTAACTGGCGCTCTTTCTCCTTGGGCTAGTTCCTCAGAGGACGTCATCCTTCCTCCTAGTCAGTATTGCTGCTTTGAGGGGGGCGTTGAGGGATTTCTCGCATTTTCAAGGTTAGATGGGGCCTGGATATATTTGTAAAGTGAGTGTGAGAGGATATTTATAAGCATCTCCTCACTTTATTTTTACATAAGACAAATGGGATAAAACAATATGCACTTATTTTACCTTGCTAGGGCTCTTTGGAAGTGAGGCACCCCTCTTGAGGAAGATGTTTCCTAGGTTTTGATGGAAATATATTGAATTATCTTTGGTTCAATGCTCTTGCGAAGGTGATGCTATGATTTGTTGGTTAAACACTTGCACAAGGATGTATCTAGGGTTTTTATTGATCTCTCTTTGTTAAATGTTGATGAATGATTTATGTTTATGGATTGAATGGTAGCCATTGGGGCTGCATTTTGTCTTGGTTAGGTTTTTCGTCAAATTTTAGTCACTTTAGTTGTAGAAGTATGTCCTTATAGTAGTCCTTCTAGGGTTTTTAAAAAAACCTAGAATAAGCTTCTCAAGAGGTAGGTTAAGTGCCTCCTTAGATGCCCTAGGTTAGGGTAAACTTCTCCTCCCTTTGTCCCAAACCATCCTTCTCTTCAAAACCTAGCATCTAGGGTTAGTTTCCTTGCATTTGCATGTTAAGGGATAGATTAAGTTAGTATTAGGCTGCATTTAGTTAATAAAACCCTAGAGCAGTCCTTTCTTTCCCTAGTGGCCTCCTCCTTTCTCCTCTTTACAACCCTCGGGTCTGCTCCCTTGCTGCTGTAACACCTCTTGGCCCTTCTCTTTTGGGCTAGACATGCTTTTCTCCATCCTCCAACTCACCTCGACCTACCCTTTAATAGACCTCGGCCCCTTTCCTTCCCTTCTCCAACACCCTCAACTATCCTCACATCCCTTGGTCATCCTTAAAACCCCCTCGGCCTGCTCATTTGGAGGCTCAACCTCCCTTGTTGGACTATCTCCACACCTCAACCAACCTCATTTAGGCTCAGTCCATCCCTTTTGTGGTTGTCCTAGGTTGTTGCAACCCTCGGTCCCTTGTATTCTAAGGTCTGCCCCAAGCAAAACAACCAAGGGACAACACTTTCAGTGGCTATTCCAGCCTCTAACCCTACATACAAACAACATAAAGTAAACTTTTTCAAAGGATAACTTGGTTGTTAACTAGTTTTGTGGAAACTAACATGAGAAGAATGATATTTATCCTATTTGAACGCATTGTTCAGCCTCAAACACTCACAAACAGTCATCACTTTGCATACATAAATGGTTCTTATTCCTTTGGATGAACTGCTCTGTAGTTGAATAATGCTCACTTTGTACACCTATGTTTCAAATTAAATGATAGTACCTTCTGATTCTTACTTACTGCTATACTAGTGGATTTCATACTGTTTTTTTATATTAGACTTATTGCTTACTGTAAAATGATTGGTTAGTGGTATGCTTACATGTGAATGAGGTTGTATTGTTTTTAAGTTCAAGGTATTGGATTAGTCTTGTTGTTGATGCCTCTTTACTTCACATTATTACACTTATTGCATTCACATATAGCGACAATGTTAATTAGTTAATATAGCTTGAGACACACAGAGTGTTAATACTTCTTGCTATTCCTCATCATTGCACTATTGACTGTCTACTGTTTCATTCTATATCAGACTTGTTATTGCTCATTGGAAAGTAATTGGCTAATTGGATGGATGACACTTCACAATTGTTATATAGGCATGATCTAAGTCTAAAATTGGTTACTTGCTTATCCTAGATGAGACTAATGAAGTTGATATACTAATTGCACTTGCATCATTCATATTCATACATATAGTATGTTTTCTTCATTCCTTGAATTGACTCCATTAAGGCACTGATCACTAACCTTTCAAAAGAATATATTATTTGGTGTTTTAGTGTCCTTACAGGTTCTCTATTACGGCTCTCCTCTAGGAGGTTTCAACTTCCAAAGAAGTTTGGATAAGTGGCTAGGGTGACAGTGGTCACTTTCTCCTTCATATGCTTGCTGGTGACTAGCCCTGCTAGTTCATTTGGTAACACTGGGCATTCAAATAATGAATCCAACAAGATAAAGTGCAATGGACTGAGTACAAATAGTGAATTCAGTAACATAACACTGAAAGTAATTTGAAAGTAGCTTTGAATATATTCTCAAGGTACGGTAAAGAGTAATTAACTGAAATCCTTTTACTGTACTATGTGAATGCATAAATGCTTCATGCAAACATAAATAAATCAAGACTGGACTCTACGAGAAAACTACCTTTCATTAATCTTTAATACGTAAGAACTTGGTCTAAAACTGCAAATCAACATTGATAGCTGAGAAATAATAGATATTAAAAGCATAGAAAGCTTAAAAACTGTAAATAGATAGAGAATAGGGCTCTACACAATGAGAGGTGAATCCATGGATGGTTCCCTTGAATTCAAAATTTTCAAAAATGACCCCTTGGGCTCATTCCAGAGAAAAAACCTTGTCTTCTGAGGAGCTCAAACTGATTTTTGCCGGCTATGTATGGAACCAGCCAGTTTCAATGTCGAATTGGACGTTCCATACAAAATTGGTCGATTTTGTACAACAATGCCACCCCCCCCCAAAAAACAACGATTTGCAAGTTTTTTTAGGAAAATAAAAAAGAGGGTCCATATGTGATTATTATTTGACCCACAACCCCTTCTAACCTTTTAAAAGGAGGATCCCTCTTCCATAGCATGGGGATGTTGACGTTGATGTTGTAGTTGGACAAGTGCCTTCAATCCTAGGGAACTCAAGCCATGCTCATGTTGAGGATGTAGATGATGGCTCTGAATCTAAGCATGAGGACTGATTAGAATCATTAGATTGTAGATTCTAGAGTCTAGACTATAGTCATATGCCTATATTTTGACTTTCGTGGCCATTTATAACAATGTTATCAGAGCCATATTGGTGATCAAACTAATAGAGCCCAAAATGTGAACTAGGCCGAACCGGAGTGGAAGCAGTCGATTAAAAAATACATAAATATTCCTATTTTTTAAAAATACATAATATTCATGTGCATACATATGAATCCAAATCATTAATAGACAAATATGCAAAGTTTATCATATATATAGCAAGTATGGGTGCAAATAACCAAAATAGCATCGAGTGCAATACATCTCTGAAGTTATGAACCAAAATACTTCAACAAAGAGGCCATAAATGGCCCTACATTCCAAAAAACAAGCATAGTACTAATGAATAACTATAATCTGTCCATGTGGATAATGGTTAGACGATTTAGGAGAGATTTTTTTGTTATTTGTTTTTAAATTTCACTTTTGTGGGTCCCTAGTCGCTGCTGTATGGACCGACCGATGTTGTACGGAACCAGGAAAAACAGGGCATTTTGGCAGTTTTGGTTCAGGTCCGTACGAAACGAGTTGGTTTAGGGGTGAATTGAATAAAAAAATTGTTTTTTCTGGTTTAGGCACCAAACCCAATTGGTTGGGCCTATGATCCATTCAGATCGATTGGTTTTACCAGTTTTGGTAACACTGATTTCTAGCCTCCTTGTTGATGTACTTTTCTTCAGATATGTATTTGCAATCAACACTGTTTTGGTTTATACAATATTACTTGCTATATACATGAGAAACTTTGCATATTTGTGTATAATGGTTTCAATTCACATGGATGCACATGAATATATATATATATATATATATATGAATATTTTATGTATTTTTGCTAAGCCGGTTTTTTGATCCAGTTTGTTTCCAGGTTTTGGTCCGGTTCCAATACTGATAACATTCTGTAAGTTTTCCTTTAAAACTCAAACTAGGGCTAAACATTATATTTAATTTTTACTGGTAACAACACATGAATTTGTTTTACTAGTATTGAAGTGGAAAGTAAATACTAAGAAACATCAACAACAATCACATAAATTTAGACAGAGTGTTTTGGGTATGGAAACCCCCAGATAAAACCCAAGATGGGAAAATCAGTGCAACAACTAGATATGAAATTTTATTAAGAAGATATGGAACAATTACAATCTAGCAGATAAATTCACCCAACTTGTCGAAATAGAACCTCTGCACACCAATGGGAAAACCTGACAAAACAGTACGGCCCCTATGTAGTTGTATGACCTCCTGTGTCAGTAATACGACCCTCCTGCACTAATGTACGGAATTTGTATGGCTGCCGTACGATGCTGTACGTATGTCTCTACCGAGTTGTACAACCTCCCTCTGCATGAGTGTGTACGACCCTTCTCTCTACCTGACTTGTTGGTGAATCTCCTGGGTGAGTGCTCCTCCGTCTTCTCTGCAAACTTCTTCTTCTGACTTTTCTTTGTCTTTGTATATGTGTCCTCTCCACCAAATATTCTTTTAACTCAATGGCTAAGCAAAAACCCTAACCCTCACTATGGATCAATGGATGTGATCCTCTGGTAAGATCAATGGCCAAGGTTAGATTAGCCATCACTTAAATTATTTCACTTTTCACTTTATAAAAGTGATTCAATTAAGTCGAAATCAAATTAGATTAATTAATGTATTTTATTAAGTCTAAACTTAGGAAGATCACATTAATACATTTGGCTTCCTTTTTAATGTCTTCTAGCATGCAACGACACATGCAATGATGGAAGACCTTCCTTGTTGCCACTTTCTAACACTCCCTCTCAATGAGGAAGGGATTAGATAACAACCCCAACTTGTCTTTGAACTTCACAAAACTGTGTTTGCAAAGTGCCTTTATGAAAATGTCCGCCACCTACTCATATGTCTGAATGTACTCCAACTGAATGGTTTCTTTCTGTACACAATCTCTTAGGAAGTGGTACCGAACGTCTATGTGTTTGCTTCGGTCATGGAACACTGGATTTTCAGATATCCTGATGCCACTCTAATTGTCACAGTGAAATATTGTAGCCTTTATCTCACACTCGAACAACCCTAAAAGCAACTTCCTCAGCTACATTCCCTCACAAGCATCCAGACTAGCTGCCATATACTCAACCTCTACCGAGCTCAATGCAATTGACTTCTTCTTCCTACTGATCCAAGAGACAACTCTTGATCCAATGCTGAAACAAAAACATGAAGTGCTCTTCCAGTCTTCTACACTCTTAATTTTTCTGAGCAACATCGAGAGCCATTCTCTCAGGAGAATGGGGCCACCTGGTCCAGGACCACGGTGAAGACTCAACCTAGTGTTGAGTGACCATTTATTGAATGGTAGATATTTGGTATGGGACCATGATATAGACCAAGATCTGCCCTAGGTAGAATCAACCCAGTGATTAGTGACTGTTTTGTTGAATGGTAGACATCTAGTCCAGGACCACGATGTGGACCAGTCTAGTATTGGTAGACTCAACTTAGTTATGAGTAGCCATTCCCTTGGAGAATGGAGGCACCTGGTTTGTTACTAGGAAGGCACTGTAAGCCCTAAACTGGGTCTAGGCATTTGTGACACTCTAGCCCTTGATCTATGGGCTTTGTGTACTTCTCCAAGGATTATCTACCCTTGGTAAGTTACCCTAGTACCAGATCTAGGTGTCACACAGAGTGTGAGAGAAAAGCATTAGTAACTCTCTTGGTTTATGATGATGTACTTTTGGACTCAAAATGACCATAGGTAATGACCACAGGGGTACTTGGAAAAATGCTAAAGTCAAAAGTAAAAAATACATAAGGACTGTTGGACCACAGGTGAAAGTCAAAGATAAATAAGGACTTTTGGTAAAAGTGAAAAATACTTAAACGACCTTTTTGGTAAGAAGGTAAAAGTGAAATTAGAAAAAGAATAAAATATTATTATTTGATCTTTTCTAATTTTGGTCCACTTACAAGTGACTAAAGGCTATCAAAAGAAGATCAAGTCAATTCATTATCACACACACTTGCTCTCACAGGTACAATTTCTCAAGGTTGAAGAAAGAAGATTCTGTGATTGTGCCCTAGCACGAATGAGTCTAGCTATGGAATCATCATCCTCCATTGAAGACAAACCCTAAGCTAGGGTTTCTTATCTTTTCTGTTTTAAGGGTTTTATCAAACCCTCATCTTCAACCAAGTTTAGATCTAGGGAAACCATCTTTAGATATGGTCAACCAAGTTCATATCTAGGGCATCCATCTTAAGATATGGGCAACTAAGTTCAAATTTAGGGCAGCCACCTTTAGATCTTCAGATCTGGGCAACCATTCTCCGGATCCGGGAAACCAAGTTCAGATCTAGGGCAGCCATCTTCAAATATGGGCAACCAAGTTCAGATTTAGGGCAACCACCTTCCGATATTCAGATCCAGGCAACCATTCTCCAGATCTAGGCAACCAAGCTCAGATTAGGGCAACCATCTTCAGATCTGGGCAGCCAAGTTCAGATATAGGGAAGCCACCTTCAGATCTTCAGATCCATGCAACCAAGTTCAGATCTAGGGCAGCCATCTTCAGATCTGGGCAGCCAAGTTCAGATCTAGGGAAACCACCTTCAGATCTTTAGATACGGGCAACCATTCTCCAGATCTGACAGCCACAATTTAGATATGGACAGCCACCTTCTTTACGGCTATTCGTCCTTCCATTTTTTGGGAAGATCTATGATTTTCGGGCAGATTTGTGATTTTTAGGCAGAATTTGAGTTTCGAGCAGATCTTATATTTTCGGGTAGTCTAAAATTTATTAGGGCAGGAGAGACAAAGAGGGCATAAGCTCTATTTTTCAGAAAATACCTAATTGGGCATTGTGGTGTAAAATTGGAAAATTTTGATCTTCTGATACTGTGGTTGACCTCATTTGTTTTTGAGGAATTTTTGAAGAATTTAAGTGATCTCATTTACGAGATGAGCCACTAATTCTTTTTGGAATTTTTGACCTTTGAAGGTTTCCCTAGTGAAAAAATCTTGTGACTATTGTGCGGTTGTGATGAATGTGTTTTTGCTGCACTTGTCATTTGTTATTTAAGTTGATCTACAAATTTTTTTAATTATTTATGCTAATGCTAAAATTCAACATACACACCATGCCTAGTCAGCGTCTGTGAAGCCTGCCAACCTAAGTCACCTGACACGAGGACACAAGACACAAAGGACAAAAGGATTCGAGTGTCTGACACGGACACAGTGACCCCCAAAATGACATGTTATATATATATATATATATATATATATATATATATAGAGAGAGAGAGAGAGAGAGAGAGAGAGAGAGAGAGAGAGAGAGAGAGAGAGAGAGAGAGAGAGAGAGAGATCCAAATTTTTACAAATATGCAATAGAAATAAGAATCAATGCACATTTAACATTTAACATTAGTAATTACACATTTACAAATCAGTAATCACAATGAGATTATGAGACACATAGATTATTCATGATACTCATGATAGTCATAGATCAAGATGTCAATACTCAGGAGTTAGAATCATATTTCTCATTAAGTCATCAAAATCAAAATGTATTACATAGATGTCGGAATGCCACTGGAAAATGCCAAATAGACTAACAGTAATAGTAAATACAAAAAGGGGTAGATTAAGATGGAATAATGAACAATCTCATCTATCAATTAGATTTTAGATTATATTTAAATATTATATAGATGCTTTAAATAAGTGGAAGAATCAAGAATCTCTTCTATCTACACACTTTATATTTTAGATTATGCCACTTACGATGACGATGCCACTTAGATTGAATATCATGTGTAGAAATAGAAATAGGGGGTAACCTCTCCTATATGAAATGTATCATGTTATCACATATATAGTAGCCAGGCTACCATATTCTATTTTTTAGATTTCAGTACACTGTTCGGCCAATTCCCCTACATATGAGATGCTGAGATGAGCATTTATGATGGATCATGATTTGATTGATGGACTATAGTATTATCCCATGCCATGACTGAGTCTCAAGACACTCAGATTTGAGGAATGATGTAGTCATTTTAGCCATTTGCAGAGTATTTATTAGTGCCCAGAGTTGTATCAGTGTTTTCTCATTGGACTGATGTGTTAGAATTTCATCATTAAGCTAGCAATACATTAGGATATTTAACTAAGAGAATAACAAGTACAACAATAAAACACAAGAGACAATGAACACAGTGTTTATCCTCGGGGAAACCATAAATGGTGAAAACCCCGCAACTTCCTCAGAGATAGAATCAACACCCAAAGTAGAACCCAAAAGAGTAAGTGATCTCCCGACAGCAGTAACCTTCTTTTTATCTAGCCCCAGTGTCTTCTCCTTCCTCAACTATGTGCTACACTTGAGTGTGTATGAGATGTGTGCTAAATAGAGAGTCCAACTCTCTATTTATACTAATCCCGACATGACTAAAACCCTACTAGGTCCGACCTCTCTAGGAGAGTCTAATAACCCTAGTGCCCCGGAACTGCGGGGACTTTAACCCTTAGACAATAGGAGGGTTACCCATAATGACTTGACATGACTTGTTTACATTATAGATCTTCCTGATAGGAACATCGGGGCATGACATGACTCAAGTACATCCCAAAATAAACATTGGGTTACAATATATAAGAAATACAAGTGGAATACATTCTGAAGTTACATATACATCAACACTCCCTCTTAACTAGGAAGGTATTATTTCGACACAATTTTCAGCACAAGTCTTCTTCTCTGTATCTTCTAGATCATCATCAAGTCCTTGTCATCTTCAATTCATCTTCATCTTCAATTCATCTTCATCATCGGATCTAGATCATCAATGGATCTAGATCATCACTGGATCTGGATCATCACTAGACATCATCACTAGATCTGGATCATCACTGGACATCATCACTAGATCTAGATCATCACTGGATCTGGATCATCACTGCTGGATCATCATCACTAGATCTGGATCATCACTAGGTTATCATCACGGGTGCTATCTCTTGATTCTTCTCGTCATAGGAATCTCTACAGAGCCAACCCTTTTCCATGCTGGATGTACATATACAAAGCCAGTCCTTTTTCAAACTGGATGTATGATCACAGAGCTAGTACTTTTTCATACTAGATGTGGAACACACACAGAGCCAGTCCTTTTTCATACTGGATGAGTCTTCACAGAGCTAGTCCTTTTTCATACTAGATGTGGCACACACACACAGATAGTCCTTTTTCATACTAGATGAGTCTTCACAGAGCTAGTCCTTTTCATACTAGATGAGTATTCACAAAGATAGTCCTTTTTCATACTAGATGTGGCACACACTCAGAGCTAGTCCTTTTTCATACTAGATGAGTCTTCACAGAGCTAGTCCTTTTTCATACTAGATGTGGCACACACTTAGAGCTAGTCCTTTTTCATACTAGATGAGTCTTCACAGAGCTAGTCCTTTTTCATACTAGATGTGGCACACACTTAGAGCTAGTCCTTTTTCATACTAGATGAGTCTTCACATAGCTAGTCCTTTTTCATACTAGATGTGTCTTCCTAGAGCCAGCCATTTTTCATGTTGGATGTGGCATCTACACAGAGCTAGTCCTTTTTCATACTAGATGTGTCTTCACAGAGCCAACCCTTTTTCATGCTGGATGTGGCATCTTCAAATACATATGACAATGGAAGGAACCAATCCTCTCACCATGTCATAGCTCTTACATCCGACCATGGAAGGAACCAATCCTCTCACCATGTCGGAAGGGAACAACACTTATATCTGACCATGGAAGGAACCAATCCTTTCACCATGTCAGAATGGCACACCACTTACATCTGACCATGGAAGGAACCAATCCTCTCACCATGTCAGAAGGGCACAACAATTATATCTGACCATGGAAGGAACCAATCCTCTCACCATGTCAGAATGGCATAGCACTTAAATATAACCATGGAAGGAACCAATCCTCTCACCATGTCAGAAGGGCTCAGCACTGACACATCACTTCCTCTTGGGAGGAATCTCGATCTGGAGAACACCAAGCTTCTCCCTGAAGTACTCAAACTTCACCCTAGCTAATGGCTTAGTCAACACATCAACTATCTGTTCGTCCGTCGAAACATACTGGAGCTTCACTGCTCCTCTCTGCACCATATCCCTGATATAGTGATACTTGATCTCGATATGCTTCGACTTGTCATGGAATACTGGATTCTCTGAAAACTTTACACAACTCTGGTTGTCACAGTATATACAAGTAGCATCTAATTGGAGATCAAATAAATCAGACAGTAGCTTCCTCAGCCATACTGCCTCACAAATAGCTAAACAAGCTGCGACATACTCTGCTTCAGCTGTACTCAGTGCCACACAGGATTGCTTCCTACTAAACCATGAGATCACACATGATCCCATACTGAAGCAACACCCTGAAGTACTCTTCCTATCGATGGCACTGCCTGCCCAATCTGAATCAACATAACCCTCCAGGTTAATCCTTTGATCAGTCTTATACTTGAGCCCATAATCAACCGTACCCTTTAGGTACCTCAGAATATGCTTTGCAGTAGTCAAGTGAACATGTCTTGGATCTATCAAGTATTGGCTCAAGGTGTTCACAGCAAAGCAAATATCTGGTCTCGTGTTTGTCAGGTACATCAATGACCCAATCATATGACGATACATCGTGGAATCAATCGATTCTGATGAAGCATCACTCAATAGCTTCAGATTCGATGCCATAGGTGTGGTTAATGCCTTGCAGTCCATCATCCCAAATCTCTTTAGGATCTCTACTGCATACTTCCCTTGTCCAAGGAATATTCCATCCGTAGTTTGCCACACCTCCATACCTAGAAAATAATGCATCATACCCAAGTCCTTCATTTCGAACTCGGCAGCAAGCTTCCTCTTCGTATCAGCAATCAACCCATCCATACCTGTCACAAACAGATCATCTACATATAGTAGGAGTATCACTGGGTTGCCATATTCAACCTTGTAGTAAAGGTTGGAATCTGCTTTACTCTTGGTAAATCCCAAACTGGATAGAAAGTTGTCAATTCTGCCGTACCATGTCCTAGGTGCCCGTTTCAAAACGTACAGGGCTTTCTTCAATCTACACACATGAGACTCTCTATCATGTGTCTCAAAACCGAGTGGCTACTCCACATACACTTCCTCTTCTACTACACCATTCAAGAAAGAAGTCTTGACATCCATTTGGTGTATCTTCCATTTCATCACTATAGCCAGAGCAAGTATCAATATGATGGAAGTGTATCTGGCTATAGGTGCAAAGGTTTCTTCATAGTCTATTCCTTCTTTCTGTGAGAAAGCATGAGCAACAATTCTTGCTTTATATTTTTCTATGCTACCGTCTGCAGCATGCTTGATCTTGTAGATCCATTTGGAAGTTACAACTGACTTCCCTTCTGGTCTTGGGACAACATCCCAAACATCATTCTTAATGATCGATTGATACTCTTCGATCATCACATCCTTCCATTCTTTCTGTTTTGCCACTTCTTCATATTTGGAAGGTTCTTTATCAATAAAATCACATAGTAAAGCTACATAACTGGAACATGATTTGGTCCTCTCTCTTTCTCTGAGATTCTCTTCTGGAACCCCATATCTTTCTGTACCTTGGATAATCTCTTGTACCCAAGCAGGTTTCCTCTTGTGAGGATTCTTCTCCTGTGGTGGATCTACAGTTCTTTGTGTTTCTGCAAATTCTCGATCTTCTTCTTCAGTTTCTTCGTTCATGATTGTATCATGAATTTTGGGAGCTTCTGCTTCTTTAGGTTCTTCAGTAGGTTTCTTTCTGGATTTGATGTAGGCTGAATCTTCATCAAATGTTACATCCCTGCTGATGTCAATCTTCTTGAACCCTAGGAAGTATATTCTGTAAGCCTTCGAGCTTTCAGAGTATCCCACAAATTTCCTCTTCTTTCCTGAAGGATCTAATTTTGTCCTCTTCTCTTTTGGAATGTGTATGTACACTAGACAACCAAATATTCTGAGATGGTTGACTTCTGGTTTCTTGCTGAAGAAGACTTTTTCAGGAGTCTTGTTCTCGAGTTCTCTGTGTGGAGAACGGTTCTGTACATACACTGCTGTTCTGGCTGCTTATGCCCAAAGATGCATAGGAATATCTTGATCATGAAGCATTGCTCTTGCAGCTTCCATGATGGTTGTATTCTTCCTTTCTGCAATCCCATTCTATTGTGGATTATAAGGGGTGGACAACTCCCTCTTAATGCCTGAGTCTTTACATAGTTCCTTGAACTCATTTGAAGTGAATTCTCCGCCATTGTCTGATAAAAAAGTCTTGATCTTCTTTTCAATGTGGTTCTCGATCAAGGCTTTGAATTCTTTGAACTTGCTAAACACTACATCTTTATTCTTCATGAAGTAAATCCATGTCTTCCTAGAAAAGTCATCAATAAAAGAAACATAGTACACATACCCGCTTAGTGAGCTTGATGACATTGGTCCGCATACATTGAAGTGGATGATTTCCAAGATTCCTTTTGCTTTGCTTTCGCTACTTGGAAATGTCTTCTTTGTGTTCTTTCCTTTTGCACATCCTTTGCAGACCCCTTCATTTTTGCTTGAATTTCTGGAAGACCTTCAACAGCTTTGCTTGCAAGTGGTAGTGCTCTGTAATGCAAATGTGCAAGCCTTCTATGCCAAAGTTCATTTGCTTCTACTGAGCCATGAACCAAAGCTTGTTCTGGTTGGCCCTTCAACTTGTATAGACCTCCTTCTTGTTCTCCAATCACTATTGCATCATCAAAATTCTTTCCCTTTGGCCACATAAGAACTTGGCCATCTACGAAAGCAACCCTCATTCCTTTTGCATCCAATGTAGATATGGAGAGGAGGTTCTTCTTTAGTCCCGGAACAAATAATACATTCTTCATCTTCATAGACTTTCTAGAGTCTAGTATATAGGAGGATTCATCACTACCTTTTATTGGATACTGGTAGTCATCCCCAAGTTTCACCTTGTGAGGTGACTCATGTTTAGATAAATTCACAAATGATTCTTTGAATCCCGTCATATGCTTGGAAGCACCACTGTCTATGAGACAATCATTGCTTCCATGTGAAATAGTTCCCGTAAGAGCGGAGATCAACACATATTCTTCATCACTTGAAGAATCACTTTCTTGTCTGATTCTTTTTGTGGAAGGTTCATCATTTTCTGCAGCATGAGCATGATGTCTTCTCTTTTTTTACTTCTTCTTCTTTAGGCTCCCTTTATTAGGGCAGAATCTAGATATGTGACCTTTCTCATCACATGTGTAACATCTAATGGTAGACAGATCTTTTTTAGGATGTGAGGTCTTACCTTTGGAGTGATGATGGTTCCTTCTGGTT
This sequence comes from Pseudotsuga menziesii, assembly GCA_001517045.1. Lineage (NCBI taxonomy): Eukaryota > Viridiplantae > Streptophyta > Pinopsida > Pinales > Pinaceae > Pseudotsuga > Pseudotsuga menziesii. The sequence continues at coordinate 49,477 of LPNX010000285.1, read as the reverse complement.
CTCTTGGAGTGAAAAGTGAGAGCTTGATCTTCATTTGCCATCTTCTCTTCTCGAGTAGCTATCCGAGCTTCTTCTTGAGAGCATTCTTCCCATAGTATGCTGAACTTGACTAACTTCTTTCTGGCACAGATCCCTTGAATGAAAGATTCCCATGATCTAGGGAGACCATTCAAGGTGGTCATCACAATTTCTGCATTTTCCAGTTCTTCATCTACTGCTTCCAGCTGTTCCTTGATCTGAGATACCCTTGCAAAGTAAGACTGAATAGTCTCAACATTCTATATCTTTACATTCTTCAATTGGTTTCTCAGAGTCATCTTCCTGTTTATGTTCTTCCCTTCAAACAATTTGGTTAGGGCATCAAACATAGCTTTAGGTGTCTTGAGGGAGGACACCTGTGGTATGAGGTGATCCTTGATTGAATCAGCAATGATTCTCTTTTCCATAACCAACTTCTCCTTATGTAAGGTTTTAGCCTCATCTCCCTCTGGAACTGGAACCTCCTCATTGATATAGGAGTCCAACTCATTTTCTTCCAGGACAAGGGAGATCCTATACTTCCAGGCTCGGAAGTTATCAGCTCCCTCAAGATTTTCATCAAGCTTGGTATGATGAGACATCTTAAACTGAGAACCTCAAATGGAAATACAAAATACTTAGATCTTACCAGGTCAAGATGTCAGATTTGGATTTGGAGCTGAAATCCTGCAGTGTTGGTTCAGTAGCAAATTAGGGTTTTGCTTTTCTGGAGTTCTATCCAACCAAATGCTTTCAATTTGATCCCTAACTTCAATTTTGGGGAGGAGATCAATCCAGGCCTGGGCTCACTGAAAAATTCCTCTTGTATGAAAATCCCTAATTTTCGGTAGCAGTGTCGGGTCCAAAACTGAAAAACCTCAGAATTGGATTCTGCTTCGATAGAAAGATGCGCGCCCTAAGGAGGAGAGTTATTCCACTTTTCTTTTGCTGAAAATCTATGGAGGAAGGTCCACAAACTAGGAATCCCTAGTTCCTGCAGCTGCACATTGTCTTCTTGTCAGGTTAGCTCTGATTCCATGTTAGAATTTCATCATTAAGCTAGCAATACATTAGGATCTTTAACTGAGAGAATAACAAGTACATCAGTCAAACACAAGAGACAATGATCATAGTGTTTATCCTCAGGGAAACCATAAATGGTGAAAACCCCGCAACTTCCTCAGAGATAGAATCAACACCAAAAGTAGAAACCAAAATAGTAAGTGATCTCCCGACAGCAGTAACCTTCTTTCTATCTAGCCCCAGTGTCTTCTCCTTCCTCAACTATGCGCTACATTTGAGTGTGTATGAGATGTGTGCTAAATAGAGAGTCCAGCTCTTTATTCATACTAATCCCAACATGACTAAAACCCTACTAGGGCCGACCTCTCTAGGAGAGTCTAATAACCCTAGTGCCCCAGAACTGCGGGGACTTTAACCCTTAGACAATAGGAGGGTTACCCACAATGACTTGACATGACTTGTTTACATTATAGATCTTCTCGATAGGAACATCGGGGCATGACATGACTCAAGTACATCTCGGAATAAACATCGGGTTACAATATATAAGAAATACAAGTGAAATACATTCCGAAGTTACATATACATCAACACGATGTTGATTCAGATGGATTATTTACATGTTTATGAATCGACTTATATTATCTTGTGTTATGGTTATCATTTGCTCTTATAATCATTCATGTGACATGTATTAGCATTTAGTGTCATGATCTGGCGGTCATATAAATATGTGGACTTGGACGTATTGATATTATGTATTGATGTCCCTGCTCATACTTGGAAGTTCTTGATCTATACTCATTGGTTTTACCCTCCTTAGGGAGAATAGAGGTAGTCATTCTCACCATACTTTGGCTTGCTAGTGTTGGTTTCATTATTCATTGTCTCCACCTATCCATTACCTTCTAGTTATGTTTCTTACCTGACCTACTATTTTGACTTGTGGCATGGAGGACCTTTCCCCACTAGAGCCTCTATGATTGGATAATCTTCCTTGTTTATTTGTGTTTCGGCTCTGAGTTACCTAGGTTGTGTTGGCTAAACCTGAAACAAGTAGCACTGCCATCAATACAATGTATTTGGAAATGAATACCTTATGAAAAAATCCCATTCATGAAAAGTAGTGTTTTTAAACATACATGAATGCAAGGAAAGCCTAATGAAATTGGCTTTGAAGTACAATGAAATTAATATCTTAGAACATTCATGAAAAGTAGTGTTTTTCAACCTACATGAATTCATAAAGCCTAAAATAATAAAAAAATATGTGAAATAAATACACGGACCAAGGCTATGAAAAATCCAAGGCCCAAAAAGAAATGTTTCCTAAAGTTATATCTAAGGATTGCTGGCCTCACTTGTATTGGTTTCGATTGTGAGCATTTGTCAAGGTGAATAAGCACCTTCGAAGTAACTCACCCATTTGTGAGACACTGCCATCCCCTGTGTTGTTGCTTGTCCATCATATGCTAGAGTGAGTATTCCCTTTCCATATCCGAAGTGTCACAATGTCGAGTTGGTGGTCATCCTTTTCCCTAGCCTTATGAATTCTTAGCCTTCACTAGCAAACTGATTACAACTATGAAGTGAGTATGATCTTGAAAGTCTGGACTGAGTTATAGTTAATAAATCTAAACCTTATATATTTGGTTGATATATTGCCAGTGAAATGATTGCTACATGTTATGATTATTACTTGAATGATTTGTAGAGCATGTATTGATCTTTGAACACTTGCCGCGGATGGATGTCAGCCTAAGTTATATTATATGGTCATTTACAGATTATTATTATCTATCTAGGTATATTGGATATTGTAGATGATCATGCAGATACCTATAAAGTGTATGAGTATACACCTTAGATGGATTTGGACTCTCTGAGTCCAGTGAGACAACTTGTTTTTAGTTTCGGGCACTTGCAGAGATGATTTGGCTCAATTTACCCTTCTGGTACAATTTTACCATAATGGATGGCCTGTCTAAGCAGGGGGATATTTTTATTGGATCTCCTAGGGCACTATATGAGGCATGGGGGGTCCAACCACTTGTTTGTACCATATTACACCCCTCCTAGAGAGCCTGGTGGGATTAGTTGGATAACGCAGGAACCCTAGGAGGCAGTTTTTGGCATGTCACGTTTCTCGAGGCAGATAAAAAACAATTAAAATGGCTACTGAAGAATTCGATTTGGGCTACTGAAGTAAGGAAATGGCATGGGATGAGTTCTGATGATGAGGGTGATGTCTTCCACTTCTTCGCTAGCAGTTGTAGCACTTGGATGGGCCCACATCTATTTTTTGGGCATATTATATTATTTTATGGAGCTTTTGGAGGCTCACGATTTCCTCAGAGAGGCACAATTTCACAGTTAAAAAATTAAATTATTTTTATTGTGCCATGGGGACACCCAAAGGGAGTTAGTTAACACTCCTTGGACCCACCATGTGCTTCATTTATTTTTTGTTGAGTGGGATCCCCTCTCCTAGGGTGATTTAGTCCACTTTTATATTATATTATGATATTGATCCATGTATTGTATGTTGAGCTCATCTCAACCGTTGATTAGAACATTTGTATATTTTAATCTTAGCCACCCATTTGAAAATTCGTTAAGGTTTTGGTTCTCTCATTCCTATTTAAAGGAGAGAGATTCTCATTTGTAAAGGGTCTTTGGCTCTTGGATCTGGATAATAGAAAAACTTTTATTGTGGAAATTCTTGGATCTCCTTTGCATATGGTGTTCTTAGATGGTGATTGGAAAATATTTTGCTTTCTAGAATTTGGGTATTCGTTGTGAGATCTATATATTTTTCGGGAAACATTGTCTTGTCTACAGGAGGGCGACTTCAACTTGGGTGTTTTTGTAGGGTTTCCTCAACTCGCTTGGCTTGGATGTGTTTTGAATCAGGGGGTTTTCATTACTATCAATGCGATCTATGATTTCATCTCATTATTTTTCTGTAGCTTTTGATTTTTTCTCATGATGTAAAAAATCTAATATGGTTGACATTTATTGTGCAGGAGAGAGGGCGCAGTGGCTTTTTGGGGCAAAACGTTGGGCATAGAAATCACTCAAATCTTCTCAAAATCATCAGGATAGCAGGGATAATCCTCATCAAGGAATCTACAAGGTTTTCCAGGTAAGATATACAAGTTAGTGCTTCTCTTCCAAGATCTCAATCCATTGGCATTTGTACTTCCATTTTTATTCTCAAAACCCAAAATATAAAAAACCTAAAAATATTATGGCTCAATCCGCTAAAGTTCTTGGTAAACAAATTTTTGGGTTATGTGGATCAGGCCCAACCCTAAGCAGGTCTTCCTCAATGCCGAGCTAGAAGTGTCGTTATTTCCCTAGATCTAAAAAACACTGACCTTCAAACCCTAGTGCTACCTTCCATGTTTCCCTCTTTTCTTGAAATTTGATCTTTTCCCGCAAAACCACTTTTTGGGTTTGTATATCGGGTCTAAACCCTGGTGGGTCTTCTTCAACATTGGGCAGAAAATGACTCCATTGTCATAGATCTGAAAGGCACTAATCTCCAACCCTAGCACTACCCCTTGTGTTTTGACCATCTCCGGCTGACTTGGGTGCTTTGAAACTGTCATACCTTCCTTCGAGTCTATCCCTTGGTACTAGATAGCCCCAATCCTGTTCTCACATGTTCTGCATTGGTCACATTTCCCAAGGAAATGGATATCTTCACCTCTTGCTAGTACCTTAACCGTAGATCTAGTATTTACCTCATAGGTCATCTATGTCCCAACTTGGATCGAATCTCATATCTCCTAACCCTGATCCAAAGCCTTGGTTCACCCAGTGACGTCATCCATAAATCTAGGGTTTCCATCACCTTACACCTTACGTACCTCAAGTCCATTTGATTTGATCTGGTGTCTGGGTCTGATCTCTCCTGTTGGGAGTAGATTTGGATCTCCCCCGTTGTTGTCTTGGGATAAGATAACATAAAGTGAAGACTCCCTCAATTGGTGTGACAACCATCCATTTGGGAGTCGAGGCAATCTTGGTTCCACCTCCTTAGTTGCTTGTCCCTCTACCGTCCATCCTGGATCCATCTCACATAGGAAACTACAAGGTTGGTGATAACAAATCCCATTGTGATGTTGTTTTTGGAATATGCCCCCATGGAATACTTGTTAGTGTGCTCCGTGACTTGATTTGAGAGGCTAAGAGCCAAACAATGTAATATGTAAATGTACATGGAAAATAATAAAAATACATCACAAATAGGAGCCAAATAATGTAATATGTAAATGTATATGGAAAAATAATAAAATAACATCACAAACTGTAGAGAGAGAAGGATGGAAAACATGGGGGGCTATAATTCCATTACTGCAGTGGGTTCTCATAGACTCAAAAAATTTCTTATCAAGTAATGAAAATCAAAATGTATTACATAAATGTCAGAATGGCATCGTCAAATAAAAAATGGAGTATATCACGATGGAAAACCTTCTAATGCTCTTCACCTGCAAAAAAAATCCCTCTAAGAGCTCAAGCCTCACCAAAAAATGTGAAAGAATGAGGATAGAATTGTTTTTTTACAATTTATTTTGGTTAGAAGTGTCCTGTTTTAGGACACGATGTCCTGCTTTTAGGACACGATGTCCTGTTTTTAGGACACGTCGTGACACGGTGTCAGACACGTGTTTTGGACCTATCCTAAAACAAGACACATCCAAAATAAGTGTCTGATACTGTGTCAGGACATGTTCGTGTCCAACACGATGACATGGGACACGATGGCTTAGATGGATGTGTCCGGTATCAGAGCTGCTAACTATATACTCCCTCTGCGCTCATAGAATAACCTGTACTACACTGTACCTTTGATGTAGCAAAGCACGTGCTTTGGAGCTGTCCACCATGAACTAGATCAAAGAGTTGGCTGCAAAGCTAATGTCTAGCCGTGTGTTGACCCGATACATGAGTGATCCACTAGGATGGAGATACAATGTAGGATCAAATCTGTCTGAACCAGATGCATCTATATTCCTTCAATTGGAAACTAGAGGTATGGACATGGGTTCGCAATCCACCATCCTGAATCTCTTCAAGATCTCCACTGCATACTTCCCCTGTCCAATGAAGAAGCACCCATCTCTCTGCTAAACCTGTAAACCTAGGAAGTAATGCACCAATCCAAGGTCTTTCATCTCAAAATCAACTGCAAGGATAGACTTGCAGTTGTCAATCAGCCTCTCGTCTCCTTTAAGAAATAGATCATCTACATACAATACCAATATGAGAGGCACCTCACCTGTTAAGAAGTACAGGTTGTGGGCCACCTCACTCTGCTAGAATCCCATCTCCCGTAGATAGATGTCTATCATCGAGTACCATGTCCGAGGTGCCTGTTTGAGCCCATAAAGAGCTCTCTGTAGTTTGCATACATGCATCTCCCTGTTCTCCAGATCAAACCCCTCAGGATGTTCAATGAATACCTCCTCCTGTATAACTACGTTGAGGAAGGCAGCCTTGATGTCCATCTGATGAACTCGCCAACCCATCTCTATTGCTAATGAGATAGTGGTCCGAATAGAAGAATACCTGGAAACAGGGGCGAATGTCTCCTCATAGTCAATATCCTCCTTCTATGAAAACCCCTTTGCCACGAATTGAAGCGCACCTTGTACTTCTCCACGCTTTTGTCTGTTGCATGCATCACCTTATAGATCCATCTGGATCCCACCACCTTTTTACCTTCTGGCCTCGACACAAATTCCCATACCTGATTCTTCATGATTGAGTCATACACCTCAACCACGGCCTCTTCCCACGCATCATGTTGTGCAACCTCCTTGAAACTAGAAGGTTAAGAGTTAATAAACTCTGACATCAATGCCATATAGCTAAGTCTCTCTAGTGGTTTGATCTGCCTCATGGATCTTTATGGAAGAGTCACCTTCCTAGAATCTTGAACTGTGGACCTCAACCACTTAGGCTATGGCCTAGTGTCTACCTGTTGCGACTACTGGATATCCGTCTCCTGGTGCGACTCATCCTCTAAGTCAATGCTCCAAGTCAATGAATGAAGGATCTTGTCCACCTCACTCCCTCTGACTACCAAAACCTATGCTCTCTGTGTCTGTACCTCTACCTGTACCTATGGCTCCTCCAACTTGACACTGAAGTCCTGTGTTGGCTACTCCTCTGTTGGTATGACCATAGATTGTTGTAGGGTTTTTCCGGACAATCCACAGTAGACATTTTTAGGTCGACGTTTCGATTCCGAATCTGGAACCATCATCAGGACAAGTCTACTGCGGATTGTCCGGAAAAACCCTACAACAACTTATCTTACCGCAGAAATCTACAAACTGAAAATGACCATAGATATTTGCAAGGTCCTATCCTCATCAAACATGACATCCCTTCTCACAATGATCCTCTTGCGAGCAAGAATATATACTCTGTATGCCTTAGAAGTCTCGCTATAACCAACAAGTAAGCCCTTCTCTCCAGAAGGGTCCAACTTATTTCTAGTGTCAACATGAATGTGACAATAGTAGACACTCCCAAATATATGAAAGTGGCTCATATTTGGTCTAGTTCCTGTGAAGACCTCCTCAGGTGTCTTCCACCCCAAAGTTGTGTGGGGACACTTGTTCTGAATGTATACTGTGGTCCTGTATTCCTCGGCCAAAGGAATAGTGGTAATCCCTGATCAAATAGCATGGCCTTGATTTCTCCTATCATTGTCTTGTTCTTTCTCTTTGCCACTCCACTCTGCTGCGGGGTATGAGGTATTGTGTGCTCCTTCTTGATCCCCTTCGATGAGAAAAAATTCAAGAACTCATTGGAGGTGTACTCATCCCCGTTCTCCGTCCTCAATACTCAGATCTTCCTTCCTGTCTATTTTTCTATAAGAGTCTTGAACTCTCAAAACTGGTCAAAGACCTTTGACTTGGCCTTCAGGAAATAGATCCAGGTCTTCCTAGAATAGTCATCAATGAAAGTGACACAATAGTTGTAGCCACTGAACGATTGGACACTCATGGGTCCGCAAACATCTGAATGCACTAAGTCGAAGGTCCCCTTAGACTTGTGCTCACTTTGTGGGAAAGGCTTCTTGATGTTCTTCCCCAACGCACAACCCTTACAGTGGTTATGTTTCTACTCCTATACCCGAGGAAATCCAATGACGACCTGTTTCAAATGCCTTAGTACTCCATAGTGTAAGTGTGCCATCCTCTTATGCCATAGATCACCTTGGATGTTGCTGCTGCTGACTCAAAGTGTAGTCTATACACCTTCCCACTCCGGATCCCAATCACCCAATCCAAACTCCTATCTAAACCCTTGGGCATGATATACACCATATGGTCTCGAAACTTCACCTGTAATCCCTTGTCATCCTAGGTGGAAATGGATATGAGGTTCTTAGTTAACCCCAAAACATAAATACGTCAGCAGAACTGAGGGGTTTTCTAGACTCCCTTTGAAATGAAACAGTGCCAACTCCCCACGCCTAATATTGTGCATCATCACATATTATTTTGTCCCGTTATATGACAATATGATCCACTGTCTATGTACCAAATGCTGCTACCTATGGTGCTTGCAAGCTACCAAGCAAAAATGCTCATTGAATTTTTTTTTGAACTCTTGCACGTCTACAGATCCTGCCATCTGGGTATTGTTCTTCTTCTTCTTGTCTGGGCACTGGGAGGCAAAGTATCCTTGCTTATGGCAGATAAAACACTTGACCTTGGACATGTCAAGGTTCTTTTTACCACCTTTCTTTTTCTTTTCCTTACTCTTTCTCTTCCTTGCTAGGGATAGAGCCTCTTCATCCGCAATCTATGAGGCACTGCTGGATGAACCTGAACCTTGAACCATGCGGGTCTCCTCCTTCATGAAATCATCCCACAACCTCTATCAATAATGGAGCTTCTCCCTAGCCACAACACCTTTGACAAAGGTTTCCCATGGCTTAGAAAATCCACTGAGGGCTATCCGACCTAGATCCTCATCCTCAGTCTTAGAGCCAACAACTCCAAGCTCGTCTCTTATCTATGTGAGCCTTGTGAGATAAGGTACCATTCCTTCACCCTTGGCCATCCTGGTACTGCACATCCTCTCTTGTAGCACCATCTTTCGGTTTTCATTCTTGCCCTGGTAAAGTCCTTCCAAAGCTTTCCACATTTCTAATGCAGTCTTCTTCCCTGGAAGGTGAGGCACTATGTGGTCCTTCACCCCATCCAAGATGATCAACATTGCTCTGGAGTCTAACTTCTTCCATATTTCCAACTCTGCCAGATTTGTGGGCTCAACCTTCGTGGAGTCAAGGTGCTCCTCTACATCACTAACATCTAGGACCCTTGTGATCCTTTCTTTCCAAGTAGGAAAGTTTCGAGCCCATTGGAGTCTATCCTCAACTCTCAACTATACAACCATAGTGAAGTGTACCTTCTAACCCTAGATATGAACTCTAAGTTTGTGTCTTTAGTAAATCTTCCCTTGATCTATCAATACTACTGGAGTTTCTCAGATTTGGTTCAACAGAGCTCTGATACCATGTAAACTTTCCTTTAAAACTCAAACTAGGGCTAAACAATATATTTAATTTTTACTGATAACCGCACATGAATTTCTTTTAGTAGTATTGCAGTGGAAAGTAAATACTGAGAAACATCAACAACAATCACATAAATATAGACACAGTGTTTTGGGTATGGAAACCCCCAGATAAAACCCAAGATGGGAAAACCGGTGCAACAGTCAGATATGAAATTTTATTAAGAAGATATCGAACAATTACAATCCAGTAGATAAATTCACCCAACCTGGAGAAATAAAACCTCTGCACACCACTGGGAAAACCCAACAAAATGGTACGGCCCTTGTGTAGCTGTACGGCCTCTTACGTTAGTAGTACGACCCTCCTGCGCAACTGGCTGCCTTTACCGAGTTTTATGGCCTCCCTCTGCATGAGTGTGTACAACCCTTCTCTTTGCCTGATCTATCAGAGAATCTCCCAGGTGAGTGCTCCTCCGTCTTCTCTGCAAACTTTTCCTTCTGACTTTTCTTTATCTTTGTATATCTATCTCCTCCACCAAATCTTCTTTTAACTCAATGGATAAGTGAAAACCCTAACACTCACTATGGATTAATGGATACGATCTTTCGGTGAGATCAGTGGCCTAGATTAGATTAGCCATTGCTCAAATGATTTCACTTTTCACTTTATAAAAGTGATTCCATTAAGTCAAAATCAAAAATAGATTAATTAATGTATTTTCCTAAGTCTAAACTTAGGAAAATCACATTAATACATTTGGCTTCTTGTTTAATGTCTTCTAGCATGCAAGGACACATGCAATGATAGTAGACCTTCTTTGTTGCCACTTTCTAACACATTCCTCTTTTTTGTGTCTTTAGTTTGCCTCTTTATTACCCATCGAATGATGATTACATGCCTTTAATTGAGGAACTGAATTCTAAACTTAGTATGAGGATAAGGATGCTTTGGAGGGCTCAACACCTCAATAAGTTTTGGGCTCAGTATGATACCATATCACATGAGTTGCATGCAAGAAAAGTATCAAGAGATGAAGATTCCTTCTCTTTTGTAATAACTCCAGCCTGAATATTGCATTTTAATCCCAAGTTTTTATTGGCCCTAAATACTTGGATTATATATGTTATCAACACCACCATTTATATGAACTCCAACTTTTGATCCATAATCCATTCTCGTTGTTGAAGAGAGAATAAAGGTGAGTTGAGAAGTTAATCAGTGTTTTGCAAAACTTGATTTTTTATTGCTCAATCCACCAATGCACAAGCAGTATTGAATTTTCTTAACCATGGCTCTATTGTTCTCATACCTTCTAGATCGATGACCATCAAACATTATGGCTTGACAACATGCTCGTGCTTTAATTAGGCCTCAGTGAGTCCCACTCATTTGATGTGTCAAGACCATATTCATTGCGGCTCATAGAAGTAGTTTTTTAAAACCATTTTCTTAACAAGCCAGAACCACCTTTTGTGTATGATTTGTGGTTTTGGTAGTTGCACGTTGGGTACATATACTTCCATTGTGGCTATTGTATGGACTTGCTTCGACATTTAAAAAAACTTGATTTAGACTTGACTAGGATGGATATCTCTTGAATGGATGACTCAACTCTCGACTTGTGGTTAGGTGGAGGCATAGCTAGTTTATAAATTGATCTAAATATTAAGGTTTGAGCAGAACCAACGACTTTATTTTCTTTTTGCAATAAAATATTTAAACAAATACTCTTTCTGCTTGAGCAGACCGAGCCACCAGTTATGGATTCCAGTTTGATGAAAGTAATTTTTAGGAGCACCAAACTTAGTGTCCAAAACAAACTTTCAGGGATTTGACTTTAAAATATCAATTTAGGGAATTAGATTTAAAATCCAGGAATAATAGTTTTATCAACCTAAAAAAATGGAAACAAGAATTATTGAGGTGAAAGATTTACTTAACTGGAAAAGACTAAGGCAATGAAGAGGAGCCAAATTTGTAAAAAGTTGTGTAACGAGGAAAAAATTTGACAGGACCTTTCATGTTATGAACTTTGGCTCCAACTGGGGATAGTGTCTCCTTGCTTGACACTAAGAACTGCAGACCAAGTGCCTTATCCATTTCTTTGAAAAAAAATCCCTGTTCAATATCTGAAATCTGTGACTGCATTAACCTGCCTGTAACCCTATTCCTGAAACCATCTTTCTTTGTTCTTTGTGTTTGCTCATTTACCACTGAAACAAACTATTTGGACATACTAAGATAAAATTGATCTGCAAATTAAAATTAGATTCTCGGCTGACAACTTATTTATATGCATCGGTACCTAGACTAATCAATTCAACCAACTGATCAGGTGAAATGAAATTTCCAATGCAACTTAGAATTTTACTATATAGCTGAACCATGTACCATCTTATGGCTTTCAACAGAAATTGCAGTATGGATGGTTGACACTTAGAAAGGAGAATCCATATTCATAATGCTAAAATAATGCAAGAATTACATTGTTTGAAGTCTTCAGGTATGCTGCTACAGGATCATTGAGAATATGAGAGAACACCTTCTGATTAACAATAGATCTCTCTTCCTTATCATTGTGACTGAACTGTATTTCTATGATTTCCACTTCTTCAATTTCTTTTAAAACTTCAGCTATTCTCTGAATGTCAACTCGTTCTCTAGACCCCTGTTTTTGTTTACCCTCCTCACTTATGAAGTCAGCAGGTACTTATTCTTCTTGACAGCTTGAAGTAGTAATATGTTCATCCTCAAGAACAAGAGTCATTATATCTTCATATACAACATCATAAACTGATTTGTCACAAGGATATTCACTGTCAATTAGCTCCACTACAAATTCTCGAATCTGATTTCTAAAAGTTACCCCTTCTTTTAAAGGCTGTTTCATAGCTATAGACAAAAAATATTCATTTTCAAAATCCCACGTATTTGTATCCATATCAACAAAAGAAATAGAAATACCGGTATTAAAACGTTTATGTTTACATATCATTTCTGTTACCTGTTCAGAGGATATTTGCATGGGTTGATACTCTTAAGAGACACTTTGATTTTGAAAATGCTTTGCTACTTGGATAACCTAGTCATTATGTTGATCTAAGACTGCAATTTGAAGTCTCTTAAGAGACGCTTTGATTTTGAAAATGCTTTGCTACTTGGACAACCAAGTCATTATGTTGATCTAAGACTGCAATTTGAAGTTCTTCCTAGACACTCAAATTATCCGAAGGATTTCTTGTTATTCATTTGACATCCTTTTCCACTAAATCTTCAAATGACAAAGGGTTTGCGATAGATTCTGTCTTGACATTATTTTCTTTAAGTAGAGTTTTTCGATAAAAAGAATCTTGAACTTTATCAAAATTGCCATCATACTCGTCACATAGCTCCTCCTCGAAATAAAATTGCGAAGAAAACATAATAGTAAACCTGTACTATTCAACTGGTTGTTTCTTGATTTTATTGCATCATTTCCAGGCTTCCGATATATAATGTTTAAAATAGAAAAGAACTCCACATCTTCTTGGAAAATTTCATGTTCATTTTGCTTTAGCCATTCTCCATATGCTTCTTTATCATTATGAATAGGATAAAAAGATATAGACAAACCATCATTGTGAAATTTATCAATACAAACCAAAATTTTCGAAGCTTCAGAAGGCATTTCGAACTCATGATCATTTTCAGAGAAAAAGGCAACAATATGCTCAACAGGACCTTGATTTTGTTCCTCTAGAGGAGGAATAAGTACTATACCCTTTTGAAAATCTTCAAGTTCATCCTCATGTTTAAAATTGATAGCAGTGTCTCGTGTGTTTTTATTGTTGTAGAGATATTTTTTCTATCCACATATCCAAGAAAATATTACAAAAGTTTGCTATAGAATCTATGGAATTGGGAGGAAAACTACTCACCCATTTTTTGGAGTCTCCTTCTAATGAGTTGTATAGCATCCTCATGAATGCATCCTTAGGTTCAAACCATAGATCATCAATGAAGTATTGAAAGGTGATTTGATCCTTTCCATAAAAGTTAGGAAGGAAATCCTCCCAATCTTCAATGTCAGGCATACTATTAGGAATTCCATACACCATAGGAAAATCAAGTAGAGCATACCTCGCAGCTACCCATGCAACAACGCCTTTGAAACAATGTGGATTTTCCAGGTCAACATTTGATTGAAGAATCTTTTTTAAAAACTAAACAGCCTGATATATGATTCTTGTTCACCTTCAAGAGTCAGAATTTGTGTTTGTCATATGCCAGGGAAAATAGACTTTCAATTCAGTTTCGCTACAATGACACCAAAAAGAGGTTTTTCCTCAAGATGTTCCTGGTTTCTTAGAAGCTATGCCACTTTTCCCTTTCCCTCTTTCCGCTATAAAGCAGGATTTTCTTTTCTTTTATTTGTTTCCAAGCGTACAATTTTAACCTTAGGTATTCCTGTTCCTGTTTCATTTCATTTCCTTTGAGCAAACTTAGATACTTCTGGAAATAATTTGATGCAGATCTACTTTTGAACATATACATTCGATTTCTTCATTGAAAATTTGAAATATAATATTTTTGATTACCATCATCAACCAATGGTGAATTTGAATCATTCGAGATTGGAAATGTTGAGCCACCTTTGTGGGCTGCTAATCATTTTATTGGCTCAACTCTTCAAAGTTGTGTTAAGATCAATGCATAATAGCATAGATGCTTCATCTGTATCTTGTCTAGTTTCACCAAATTCAACCTTGACATAGACAACATTGAAACAATAAGGGTTGTCTTCCCTGCATCTGTGATATGGACCAACACTTCACTTTTTAATACAATGTGATTATGGGACTTAGAATTCTAAACATCTTTTTTTGATGAAGTTTGACGGAAAATAGGTATTGCATCTTTCAATACCCCACCTATTTAGCTCCTCTATTTCTTTACTTTGAGCAAAGGCATGCATTTTCAATTGTGCATCCCAAGTTGGATTCCACATAGACAATATGATACCAAATGTAACATGAGTTGCATGCAACATAAGTATCAAGAGATGAAGATTTCTTCTCTTTTTTGGTAACTCTAGCTCAAATTTTGCACTTAATCCCACATTTATATCCACCCTAAGAACCTAAAGTATATATATTGTCAACACCAGCATGTATAGGAGCTTCATCTTTTGATCCACAATCCATTCTCGTTGTTCAAGAGACAAACATGAAAAGTTGAGAAGTTAATGAGTGTTTGCAAAACTTGATCTTTTATTGCTCAATCCACCAATGCACAAGCATTATTGAATTTTCTTAATCATGGCTGAACCATCCATGCACCTTCTAGATAGATGACCATATGGTATTGTGGCTTGACAACATGCTTGTGCTTTAAGTATGCTTCAGTGAGCTGCAATGCCAAAACTGCTCATTTGACGTGTCAAGACCATATTGGTTCATAGAAGTTATTTTTTTAAACCATTTTCTTGATAAGCCAAAATTTCCTTTTGTGTGCGTTCTGTGGTTTTGGTTGTTTTTTTCCCATGAAAAAAACATAAAGTTACTTTCATAAGTGAAAAATAAGTACAATCCATAGCTTCCCATAGTGCAGACAAAGAGAAACCAAAAAAATATATTACCGTAAGACATAATACATCTTGTAAAGGTGAAATCCATTACAACACCATTCTTGGAAAGTTAGACTACCAATATTTCCACCAATAGGCCTTCAATCCTCTCCTCATTATCTACTGAGTGAATATTCATCTATTAAGATCCATTCAACAAAGTGAGACCCTGTTTAGAGAAGAGATCCTCTTCAGTATTGTTCTCTCTGTAAATGTGTTGATATTGAATATGAAATAGATACATTTGTTTCGCTAATGCAACGAGATTAATATTCTAAACTTGTGCTTCCTTCTTTATGCATTGAATAACCATTCTAGAATTTCCTGTAACAGTCGCCAGCCCAATACTTAAATTTTAAGCAAATTTTAGCAAGATTAACAAAGCAAGGAATTTTTCCCTGTTATTTGTACTGACACTTGCATTTTCTTTAAGAGAGAAAAAGGATCGTTCATTAGGATATCGGATAAAACCAGTCCCATAGAGATGATTTTTGCATGCTCCCTAGAAGAAGGCTCACGTATGATTAGCTTTACTGCTTGCAGCATACAAAGCAAACATATTAATGGCTCTTACAACAACAACATCTACATGCATCTTGCTTGGATTAAAAAATCTTTGCATTTCGCTCACCAAAATACTCCATGAGACTATAAAAGGAAAGGACCAATCCACTTGTACATTTAGAGCTTGCAAGAATTCCTTCCATACTCTCGTAGTAAAATTGCATTGGACAAACCAATGAGGTTGATTCTCACTTGATTCTTTACATAATACACATATTCCTGGACCTTGCCAATTGCCTTTCTGGAGAGAATCCCAAGTTAAAATTTTCCATGTAGTTATCAACCACATATTTAGAACACTCTTTGGTGGACAATGAACCTTTCACAAATATTTCCACCACCAAAATTCATTGGGATCCATGCCTGCCTCCATTTGATAGGGAGACCGAAAGTCTTGGCTGAAACCCCGCCTTGTATCCAAATAGAAGTGGAGTCCTCATCAACAATTTTGTCCATTGTAGCATGACCATGAAGTTGAAGCCATTGAACCATATCTTGAGGAAGGATAATATCTTAGGAGTATCCCATAATTGCATCTAGTCCAACTTGGACTGCCTTCCCTTTGTCGACTTTCCATATAAGGAACTTTCTAACTATTGAAAAAGAAAGAGATAATGATTTCCATTTATTGAAAACCCCGTGAACTTTCTTGGTACCTAGAATATAACAACTCCATTCGAGAGATACTTATCAACCAGAATATCATGCCATAAACTTGGTTTGCTAATGAAGTTCCACAAAGATTGGGTTGGGAGAGCTTTTCCAAACAAGAATATGTCTTTTATTCCCCACCCCCCATCTCTTTAGGAGAGCTATATTCTTCCAACTCGATAAGTACATCCCTCTCTATTCCTTACTCCCTCTCCATAGGTAGTTTAAATGAAGCTTCCAAATTTTGGTCAGGGAGCTGCCAAAAGGTGCCGCCAATATATTGGAAAGGATTCCAACATCAACTTAATAAAACTAAACAACAAAAATGGGTGGGAATTGAAGGACATCCTTGCTTTTTTTTAGCAAAGCTTTGTCTGCCAAATCAGTATGGAGTTTAATCTCCAAGGAAAGATTGTGGAAAAGCATTATTATGCAATAATATTGGAATCAATAGGACACGATGTCTTGGATCCGTAGGGAACCAAAGTCTTCAAAAGGAGGGTCATTGCACAAGGAGGTGGTGAAATGTGGAGAGATATCACGAATGGTTTTTAGCTTCAAAATATATGGTGTCACAACAATAGTTTAGTCAAGGAGAGTCAAGGGATTTGTGTTGCGTACTCCTCCTTGTCCTATGGAGGATTTGGATTGCTAATAATGAATCCATCTTCAAGAAAATTGATATCCCCTGCTTTCAAATAGTGGCCTAGATATTAGTCATTCCCAGATTCTTCAAGGACTCTTCCAGGCCAATCCCCGAGATTGTGGGAGTGTTAGTAGTGAATAAATGTTGAGAATTTCCATTCTTCGATGGTGCTTATTAGGGCCAGGAGCATGGACATGGAATAGGAGGTAGAATTTATATTACAAACAGTAAGTTTCTATCTTTCTTAAATCATGCTAACTAAGGAACACACAATCATGTAGAGTTTATCGCCCTAAAATTCTTATTCTTCCTAGCTTGGGATGGTAGGGTCATAAATCTATAAGTGTATGTTGATTCTGTGATGGTCATGAAATGGATGATTGGGACTTGTAACATGGAGGCTCTAAGTCTCTAAGATGTGGGAATGTTCTTAAAAGAACTACAATCAAATTTTAGGCAATTCATTTCCAACATCTCTATCGTGAACACAATTGCATTGTTGATCACCTCTCCAAGGACAAACTTTTGTGCATCCCATGTATGATTCGAATCACGCGATCGAAAAACATTGAACAACACTCCACAATATTTTTGGATGACTTGTGAATTAAGTTAGTCACAACCTTTTTGTTTTTCCTCTGGAAAACCAGTCTTAGTTTTTATCCAGTAATTTGTATAAACTTTTGCAGTTCTCTAGTCATATAGTTGGAAAACTAAGACTTACATAGTGTCAAATACATATTTAATATTCACTCAAAGTTAGTTAGGGTGTAATGCAAATGAGTGGAACTAGATGCAGGATGCCTTTAGGCATGTAGATTTTATTTTTGTTTTCATTGGAAAAAAATGCAGTTTTTTTTCTTGGTGTTATCTCCTAAATAATTTTTTCTATAGGTCAAACTCAGACAATTTATTTTTGCATAGTGATGAAAATTTCAGGGCATATTATGAGATATGTCTAGGTGATTAACAAAATTGGAATTCCTTGTGTTCTGTTTTTTTCAAAAAATTTAAAAGTTTAACTTTCGGTGGCTTAGGCAAACTTTTCAGCAGTTCATTAGCCACCGAAAATCCCAGCTTTTGGCAGCTAACAATTTGGACTCAGGACTACGTTAACCACCAAAAGCCTCTTAACTAAGTTTTTTGATAAATTTTGGAAAAGGTACTTTCGGTGGCCTAGTCGAACTTTTCAACAGTTCATTAGCCACCAAAAAGCCCAGCTTTTGGCAGCTTAAAACAGGATCTCGAACTACCTTAACCACCGAAATCTCATTGACCCTATTTTCTAATAAAATGTTTGAATATCAGCTTTTGGTGGCTTAGGAAAATATCTCAACGTTCATTAGCCACCGAAAATCTCAGCTTTCGGCAACTTAAAAACAGAAGCTAGGGTTTTCCAAGCCACCGAAATTGACGTTTTACTACGAAAAGTCATGTTTTTAAAATAACGATTCTGAGTGACTGGAGAGTCAATTTGAAAAATTCTCAACATTTTTTGTTCCTAACATGTTAGAGAACAATAACCTCTCTCATTTTTCCTACAGGTATTGTATATTGGGAGAATCGAATCCATCTCTGAGGCCTAATTTTTGGATCTGAGACTTTCTTTTACACATGTTTTTGAAAAAAAGATATCGGGAAAATGAAAACGAATTTCAAAAACATGAGAGAGTTTTTTTCTCAAGAAAAACTAATATACAAAAACCTCTTTTGTTTTATACACAAGTGTCATAGATTTGAAGGACCAAATCCATCTCTGAGCCCCAGTTTTCAGCCGTTTGGCCAAATTTTTAGGGCAAAAGATGACCTGTCAGTCCTCCAGGTGGCATTTTCGACCTCATCTATCAGTCCATGAAGATTCGCTGCAGATTTTGAAGAGTTTGAAGGAAACCTAGGTCCCATAGAATCAACAGGCTATTAAGGAAAGATATGAACTAGAGGTCCTAGAGAGAGAAATCAAAAGAACCAATGCAAGGTTAACCAAAAGAAGTACTGAATTGCATAGAAATGAGAGGGATGTATACCCTGCTGCAAAAAAGAAATATGAGATTAATGAAGGACAATGCCAGGATCTATAGGAAGATCAGGCTTTCAAGGTTGCAGATGAAGATGTCAAACCCTAAATCTCAAGCTCACCAAAAGCTGGAAACCCTAGCAAAAGTGGCAATAAGCATCTTTGGCCCAGAAGCAGCCTGTGAGACTGCTGCCAATCCAAACCCTAGGCAGGCTATAGAGACATCAAAGGGACAGCACCAAAACCTCTAAAACAACAAGGCAAAGAAGGATGCAAACCATAAAATACACCCTGCATTGGAAACCCTAGCAGAGGCTGCAATAAAGCCTTTAGGACCCGGAGGTAGCCCATGATGTTGTTGATATTCCAAATCTTATGCAGGTTGAAGAAGTACCAGAAGGTCAGGAATAAAGTTGTAAGAGGTTGATTAAAAGATTAATTAAATTTTGCAGAAACAGAGCTTTCAGTGGCTTAGGTGAACGCAACAACTATTCATTAGCCACCAAAAGTAGAGCTTTCGGCAGCTTACAGACTCAGGATTCTGTCTCCTTAACCACCGAAAGTATAAAAGGGTGCAGAATGATATGTTTACACAAAGAACTAGTTTTGGCGGATACAAACACCTCAGGGGTGAATTATGAAACTGAAAATTGATTAATGGTGCCAGTGGAGGGGGTCTGTTCCAGTTTTGAGGGTGCCATCAAGGTGAAAGGGGTCACAAACCCTACCTGCTTTTGACAAACCGTGACTTATCTGTCAGATAACAGGTCATAGCTCTACTTCAGTGATCACTATAGTTATCAAAGAGTTCAAGGAGTGAACAAGTATTAGAGTTAGATAGGTTAGCACTTAAATTAGGGTTTTTGACCTAATTTTGCAAAAAACAGTTATTTTATCTATTTTTAGTAAATCAGATCCAACTTTTCAGGATCTGAGATAAATTTTGTAAAGGCTATAAAGCCTAAGACTTATGCTGAAGCAAGGGTTCGACTTCGGAGACTTTTAGACCCTTATTGTTATCAAGCTTTTCATGTTATTCATCATTTAATATAAGCTCTTTTTCCATTATATGTTCAGCTTCCATATCTTTTATGTTCTGTACTTGTGCTTGAATGCCTGATTCATGTTTATTCTTTTTATCTAATGCCAGATAGCTGTCATCCTATCTATGTGTTGATGAATTGAATTACAAGTATTTTTCCTTGTTATGATTAGCCATTCATATGTGATTGCTTTATATGTGAATCTGCCAGCATAGTAAGTTCTCCATTTATTCACCTTATTATCAACCCTCTGAACATTGGTGGTTATAAGCCTTCTCTTTTGATTGATTTTTATGCATGTCTTGAGTGTGTGAGGTCCTTTAGGTCATCTGACTTGATCCATTTAGAAAAACCATTAAAAACATTTAAGCTACCAGACATCCTCGAGTTACAACCTAGAGGAGTTTCCTGGAGTGATAACAAATTGGCGCTGTTTCCAGGGAGAGGAGATCAAAGCTCAGCTTCCATGGGAGATGACATAGATCCTACTTTGATGATAGACAAAGTATAGACACTATTCTGGTTGTAATAATCTATTTGGAGACTCCATTGGAATAAGGTGGCTTCAAGAAGACCAAGTACCAGAGAAAACCCTCAAGGGCCACGAGTAACACCTGTTTTAGATCCAGAAGAGATTCTAAGAAGAGCTAGGGTTTCACTAAGACATACCTCTAGAGCTCCAAGGGAAGCTACATCAGGTATTTCCAGAGTATTTCTGCTATTATATCAAATAGACCTCCATTTCAATCTTCTTCTGCTGAAGTATCTAGTTCTCAGAAGTTTATAAGTAAATCATAAAATTTTAGGGTTGAGGAATCTTCAAGCACTACTGCTTGTGAAGATCTCATCCCTGGCGACTCCATGAAGGACGAATTCAGTGGCGAATGGGGAGATTTTCTACCTGTGTTCAAAGAGGAGAAAGAAGACAATCATGCAGAACACCTCCTCAAGTTTCATGAATGCATGGATCTATTAGATCAATAGCATGAAGATGTTCATGTATTCATTGTATGGTGATGCACATCAGTGGTATTTTTCTTTACCTCCTTCCAGCATTTCATCATTGAAGGATTTTCACCGAGCATTCACTGAGCACTACAAAAGGTATTTTTCAGATGAGCTTGTATTTGGTAATTGCTGTGATGAATATGAATTACATCATGAGGCTGAAGATGTAAATAGAGACAGATCTCTCCTTCACAATATGCAACAACCCTTCAAGAATCTTCAAGATGATGCACTTTTCCATCAACATGAACTATAAATGAATTATAAAGGAGTTGAATGTTTTCCTACCATCATTAAATTTGATTGTTGTGAATCTGAGGAATTGATTTCTTTAACTACACATGGAAATGATCAGCTTTTGCTGGTCAAATGACCATTGAAATCGGTAAGGCTAGCTCACAGTTTCTAGATTTGCAGATCAAGGGAAGCTGCAGTAACCATGAGGAACAAGATTTTTAGGGACTGTCTAATCTCCAGCTAGAACATGAGGAAGATCTTCCCTCTCCTTATGAATATGTTGCTTCAAATTATGACAAGGAACTGGGTAATATTTTTCGAGATCTGTTTCAAAATTTTGTTGCTGATACTCCTATATTCGACCAATGCAGTGATGAGGAAGAAGAGGTTAAAATTTGTGAAGACTCATTGTTTACTCAAATTTCATCTAGTTCTTCTTTTCAGCAGAGAGATGATAAAAAATGTGTGCATGCTGTGATAGATGCTTGTTACAAATCTGCTGCTCACAGGTCCAATAAAGATCTTTTTAGTTTTGATATATCTTGCAAAGATATTATTGTGGAAGAGGAAATTGTTAGCTATGATAAGCCAGCATATCATCATGATGAATTCAGATTACGTGAAGGGGAGCAGAGATTCAAATCAGCTGTTGAGCTTGCATTTTTATCAGACAAAGGTTGAGTAGTCCACATTCAACATTGACATCAGTGGAGGAAAAGATCAGCAGCATAAAAAGGTATTTTCTGTTGGCTTTTATGACCCTGTTGCTGACTATCTGGAACTTATAAGCAGCATAAATATCAAAATATTTTTGTCAGATGATAGTTGGTTCTGTCACCCTTTGAAATTACATTGTTGCATGCTAGGGTTTCATTTATTTTTCGAGTCAAGATCAAGGATAAGTTCAGCAGATAAGCTTCTAACATGGCTTCATTGGAAGAATGATGTCACTTGATAAGAAGACTCTACTGATTATAATTAGGAGTAGGAATAGGTAGGAAAATAAGCTCTTATTATGAGCATCTAAGTCATTTTCAGTTGTTTTCATGAATAAGCAAAGCGGGCTACAGACAGGTTGCAGCGGATCAGTTATGAAGGACAAATGAATCCATTCCCAATGGAACACTAGAAGATAGCTTTAATCTTTGTTTTTCAGGAAAATCATTTGGTCTGGGGTTCCTAGGACCTCACAGGGAGGCTCCCATCCCCGAGTAGGAGCTAGATGTTATCTCCTAAATAATTTTTTCTATAGGTCAAATTCGGACAATTTATTTTTGCATAGTGATGAAGATTTTAGGGCATATTAAGAGATATGTCTAGGTGATTAACAAAATTGGAATGCCTTGTGTTCTATTTTTTTCAAAATATTTAAGAGTTTAGCTTTTGGTGGCTTAGGCGAACTTTTCAGTAGTTCATTAGCCAACGAAAAGCCCAGCTTTTGGCAGCTAAAAATTTGGAATTAGGACTATGTTAACCACCAAAAGATAGTTAACTACGTTTTTTGATCAATTTTGGAAAAGGATCTTTCGATGGCTTAGGCAAACTTTTCAACAGTTCATTAGCCATCGAAAAGCCCAGCTTTCAGCAGCTTAAAATGGGATCCCAAACTACCTTAACCACCGAAAGCTCATTGACCCTGTTTTCTAATAAAATGTTTGAATATCAGCTTTTGGTGGCTTAGGATAATATCTCAACGTTCATTAGCTACCAAAAATCCCAACTTTCGGCAGCTTAAAAACAGAAGCTAGGGTTTTCCAAGCCATTGAAATTGGCATTTTACTACGAAAAGTCATGCTTTTAAAATAACGATTCTGAGAGACCAGAGAGTCATTTTGAAAACCGCTCGGAGGTTTTTGTTCCTAACATGTTATAGAACAATAGCCTCTCTTAGTTTTCCTACAAATATTTCATATTGGGAGAATCGTATTCATCTATGAGGCCTAATTTTCGGATCTTAGACTTTCCCTGTTTTAAACATGTTTTTGAAATACAGATCTCGGGAAAATGAAAAGAAATTTCAAAAAATTGAGAGAGGTTTTTTCTCAAGAAAAACCAATATACAAATAGCTCTTTTGGTTTATACATAGGTGTCACATATTTGAAGGACCAAATCCATCTCCGAGCCCCAGTTTTCAGCAGGTTGGCCAAATTTTTAGGGAAAAAGATGGCATGTCAGTCCTCCAGGTGGCATTTTCGACCTCATCTATCAGTCCATGAAGATTTGCTGTATATGTTGAAGATTTCGAAGTAAACCTAGCTCCCAGAGAATCAACCAGCTATTAAGGCAAGTATATGAACTAGAGGTCCTAGAGAGAGAAATCAAAAGAACCAATGCAAGGTTAACCAAAAGAAGTACTGAATTGCATAGAAATGAGAGGGATGTATACCCTGCTTGTGAAAAATAAATCCAAGACTAATGAAGGACAACTCCAGGCTCTACAGGAATATTAGGCTATCAAGGTTGCAGATGAAGAGGTCAAACCCTAAATCTCAAGCTCACCAAAAGCTGGAAACCCTAGCAAAAGTGGCAATAAGCATCTTTGGCCCAGAAGCAGTCTATGAGACTACTGCCAATCCAAAACCTAGGTAGGCTATAGAGACATCAAAGGGACAAAACCAAAACATCTAAAACAACAAGGCAAAGAAGGATGCAAACCCTAAAACACAGCCTGCACTGGAAACCCTAGTAGAGGTTGCAATAAAGCCTTCAGAACCCGGAGGTATCCCATGATGTTGTTGATATTCCAAATCTTATGCAGGTTGAAGAAGTACCAGAAGGTCAGGAGTAAAGTTGTAAGAGGTTGATTAAAAAATTAATTAAATTTTGCAGAAACAGAGCTTCTGGTGGCTTAGGCGAATGCATGAGCTGTTCATTAGCCACTGAACGCAGAGCTTTTGGTAGCTTACAGACTTAGGATTCTGTCTCCTTAACCACCAAAAGCACAAAAGGGTGCAAAATGATATGTTTACACACAGAGCCAGTTTTGGTGGATACAAACACCTTAGGGGTGAATTATGAAGCTGAAAATTGATTAAAGGCACCCGTGGAGGGGGTCTATTCCAGTTTTGAGGGTGCCATCAAGGTGAAAGGGGTCACAAACCCTACCTACTTTTGACAAACCATGACTTATCTGTCAGATAACAGGTCATAGCTCTACTTCAGTGATCACTATAGTTATCAAAGAGTTCAAGGAGTGAACAAGTAAATTTTGCACAAAATAGTTATTTTATCTATTTTTAGTAAATCAGATTCAACTTTTCAGGATCTAAGATAAATTTTGTAAAGGCTATAAATCCTAAGACTTATGTTGAAGCAAGGGTTCGACTTCAGAGACTTTTAGACCCTTATTGTTATCAAGCTTCTCATGTTATTCATAATTTAATATAAGCTCTTTTGCCATTATATGTTCAGCTTCCATATCTTTTCTATTCTGTACTTGTGCTTGAATGTTTGATTCAGGTTTATTCTTTTTATCTAATGCCAGATAGCTGCCATCATATCTATGTATTGATGAGTTGAATTACAAGTATTTTTCCTTGTTATGATTAGCCATTCATATGTGATTGCTTTATATGTGAATTTGCCAGCATAGTAAGTTCTCCATTTATTCACCTTATTATCAACCCTCTGAACATTGGTGGATAGAAGCCTTATCTTTTGATTGAGTTTTATACATGTCTTGAGTGTGTGAGGTCCTTTAGGTCATCTGACTTGATCCATTTAGAAAAACAATTAAAAACATTTAAGTTACCAGCCATCCTCGAGCTGCAACCTAGAGGAGTTCCCTGGAGTGATAACACTTGGAAAAAAAGTTCTTCCCTATCCATCGACTCATATAACCCAATCCCTTTTTACACCGAATATAACCCAACAACACATCAAACAGGGCACAGAAGATGCACCACTTAATATTTAGTGATAGTTGCATCTGTCGACACCTATCCACGAGTTTCACAGTATGATCCTTTATTAGACCCAAACTGTACACTTGTCCAATCATCTAGGTATACCTCTATAAAAACTTGTGAATATTAATGACCACTATGGGAAATACAACAAGCTCATTCTTTTTGTCCATGGGCTTCATATTGTAGGCATATGAATCCCATTCTATGGAAAAGACAATTATTTTTCTTATCTTCTTTATCTATTTGGAGCCGATGATATCTCGAAAAGCCATTGTAAAATATTATGTCTCATTCGTTGTGATCTACAAAATTTCATCAGTAAATCGGTTAAAAAATGGGTCATATACACAGGTCCTCATTAAGTTCATGGAAATCAACACACACATGGGTTCCACCTATTTTCTTGTTTGTATCCATTTCGACAACTCTATAGGAAAGATCAACTTAGATCCAACATTTTATTGATTGATTGTTTCACAACAACAAGCTCTAGCCTTTGCTCGATTACTAGGGTATACACATTATTTTTCTACCTCTGTAGGATTTGGATCTCATGTGCAGACAATCTCTTACATCACCTCCATTGCATTGCACATACATTTGGCTCTGTCTTGAGTGATGATATTTGTGGTATATGCGCGGCCCATAGCCCTGGGTGATTATGTTTATAGTATATATGCAAAACTCTAGATCTTCCCCCAGGTGTCCTTAGCTCAAAGTTTAATATGTTCACCCCATGTTGCCTTATGCCCCATGCCTCTCATTTTTCAATTAGCTCAGGACATTCTTCAATGTTATTCCCAGTCTTTCGATAGTGGCCTCAGTGAGGGTGGTCGTATGTGATCTTGGTTATGGTTCTGCCGTCTCTCAAAGTGCTTGGTGAGTGTGAATACTGCGTGATAATCCTTTGTGTGTTGAGCATTTGTCCTACAAAATTGTAATGTATGGTGAGGATCATGACTTGAATTTCAACATATCTTGTATATCCCCCAATTTGCACACAATAGCAATGGAATATCTCCGGTACATTGGGGAAAATATTTTGCATATGGCCTTATGTCTTGCACAACATCCTTGCTCTTTACTTTGCTAATGTTGTCGATTCATTATTAGAACTACGCCAATCCTAGAGTCAATCTAGTATCAATGCTTCAACCAATCTAGTAATAGAACCCATTATGAATTCTAAAGCTTCATGCTGCATAAAAAACAATGATTGTTGCAATGATGTTTCTAAAGCTTCATGCTGTGTTAAAAACACTTATTGTTGCAATGGTGTTTCTAAAGCTTCATGTTGCATCTAACACCATTCTTTATGTTGCACCTCTTGGATGGTGTTGTAACTCAAGCAACTCAACAAACCATTCTTTATGTCGCACCTCTTGGATGGTGCTGTAACTCAAGCAACTCAACAAACATTTTGCTTGATATATCTTAATTTTGTAATGCTCTACTATTTTGACTTTGATTTTGAAAACTCCATTTATTCTTGGCACCAGTGTTTGTGTTCATTGTAGTAAGGGGTTTCACTTTCTCACATTTCTCATTGTCCATATTCGTAATGTTCAATCTTCATGAAAGCCATAATCTAGGGTTGTATTTCAATCTTGAAATGGTATATGTTCAATCTTCAATGTTTGATGGTACTTACAAATATTACCTTGATGTGAAAGTAACATATCGTATTGGATTATTTGTAGATGAACTTGAAGGAGGGTTTTAGGCTAAAAGATTACAAGGTTTGTTTTAAGTAGGAAAACATGATGTGGCAAAGAAACTTCTCAAAGGCAGAGGCCGTTAATCACTTTGCACTTTGTTGTGAATACACGCATGATGTGCCAAATAAACTTCTTAAAGGCCATGAATCAGTTTGTTGTAAACATGAAATAATTCGATATACACGTTTTTTTTGTATATTTCTGAGAAATAATTAAATGGAACACGTCTATTTTTGTGGTTACAAGGGTTAACATGCTTTTTTTTAAATAAGCAAGCATGATGTGAAGACCATGTTTTTAGACATCTTGACTTGTTTGTATATTTCCATTTGATAATTTCTACAAGATTGAATAATGAAGACAGTATTAGAGAGAATTGGATTGCGTGTTCCTCAAAGGAATACCTTTTATGTTGATTTTTTAAGTGGTGACTTTCATATTTGTGACAATTTTTTTAAGTGGTGGTTTTCATGTTTGTGACAATTTATGAAATAAGATAAGATCATCTTTGGTTGATATGGGATGATGCACACATTTCATTATCTTCAACAAATATGCCTTAAGTGTAACATTATTTTCAATGACGTAAATGTTAATAGTTTATAATAATCTTTGGAATAAAGCTAGATCTTCAATGTTCTATGGTATTCACAAACATGATCTTGGAGTATTTATATATGAACTTGTTTAAGCATGCCTATTTTGTGATTAAAAAGTACAATTTGTTTTTTAAATAGGAATCATGACATGACAAGCTTCAAAGTTCATGAATCACTTTGATGTAAACATATAAATAACAAAATGCATCAAATGAAAATTATGATGACAACATATTAATTCTTTGCCATTTGATATTTACAAGATTTTAAGTAAAATTCATATAGATTTTTTCTTAAAAACATATTAATTCTTTTTAAAAAGAAATGAGTTAAACATGAATAGTTTTTCAAAATTTTAATAATATTAGTGTTTTGTTTTTAAATTTAATTGATTATATATATATATATATATATATATATATAAAATTGGTTATTTTATCTTAAAATGATATTTTTTTACTTTTAATCAAGGTTATAAAAATTGAAACACTAATACTTTCATTTTGAAAAATTATATATATATTTATTCGAAATTGTTATACAAAAATTTGCAAAAAAGGCTTTTTCTTAAGGTTTGGTTTTTTAACACTTCTTTCTTTTAATAAGATTGAAAATTATTTTAATCTTGAATAATGACCATTTTTTTTACAAAATATACATTTCAATTTAATTTAATTATTTATTCTAAAATGAATTTTTCCTTTTAAATATAATTAAATTGAAAATGTGTTTGTTGTGAAGCGCTTTATGTATATTATTATTATGTTTTAAAAGTCTATTTTTATAAATTCCATATTATATTTGAAACCCAAAATTTTAAATTGAATTGAATTTGAATATATTATTATATATTAAATAACATTTTATGTTTTATTTGTTATTATTATTTAATATATTGGTAACCCAAAATTTTAAATTGACCCAAAATCTTAAATTGAATTGAATTTGAATATATTATTATATATTAAATAACATTTTATGTTTTATTTGTTATTATTATTTAATATCTTGGTAAGTATTTTCCAAAGTAAAATTCTTGGTAAATATAATTGTTTGACAATAATTATTATTTTATGTAGAACCATATTTTATTGGATTTTTATATAGACTTGTATTTTATTTAAGTTTTAATATATGATTTTTGGATTTTATAATAATATATTTTTAAGGATATATTTTATTTTTAATTTTGGTTTATGAATGAATATTATGATATTGATATATTATTATAAATTTTATTAAATTATTGATTATATTTTATTTATTGATAACAATTGTGTTTTTAAAAGATAAATTTTATATTATTTATTAATAAGATATTAATAATTGTAGTATTTTTTAGCTTTGAGATTTTAAATATATATTTATTAAATTAAATTTAACATAATATTAATATATTATTAAACCTTCAATTTATTAAAATATATTTAAATTTAACATAACAGTCGTGAAATTTGATTAGGAACATAACAATCTGAAATTTGATTAGGAACTCCCTACCACCCTCATTCGCACGCTGCGACATGCGACACTCTAACAGTGGATTTGGTTAGTAATTGTTTTGATTGCATTGAGAAACTTGGAGGTAAATTGCCCTTTGCCGTAAATATGATTTGTAACTCATGCACTACGCCACACTACGAGAAGGCTTTTCTTTGTGCAAATTTTGTTTTTCAAAGTATGTCCATCTCTGATATGTTCAAGAGAATAGCAAAGATTTCAAGTTGTAATGTTCCCGGTGGATTGTTCGCTCGTCCTTGATATAAATTTTCTAGCAGTGTTTGTCTAATTTATTTTTATAAATTAATTAATTTATGAATATATTTATAAATTTATTTAAAAATGATTTATTATATTTTATTTATAAATAAAAATTGTGTTTTTTTAAAATAAATTTTATATTATTTATTAATTTATTAATAATATATTAACTTGTATATTTGAGAGCTTTTCTTAGCTTTGAGATTTTATGATCTCTATTAACAAGACTAACCAAGTGAAGGTGATCTCTAAAAAAAATGATGCTTTGTTGATAAGTTGTTATTATCAACAAAGCAATAATCTCTACTTTGTTGTTATCATCAACAAAGCTATAGTTCTATGTGCTTTGTTGTTATTATCAACAAACAATTTCCTATATACAAACAAATACAATCAAATCAACAAACAATTTCCTAAATACATACAAATACAATCAATTGATGCAAATAGCTACATTAGCAAACACACAAACCATCTACCTTGTAACAAACATTTGAAGTACATAGCAATCAATAAACAATTTCCTAGATACATACAAAAACAACCATAAAAATCATCTACATTTTAATAAACATTCCAAGTACACTTAGCAATCAACAATCAATGTCCTAGATACATACAAAAACTACCATAAAAATCATCTACATTTTAATAAACATTCCAAGTACGCTTTAGCAATCAACAAGCAATGTCTTAGATACACACAATACAATCAATTGATGCAAATATTAACAATATAATAAACATAAAATTAATCTACATTCTAACAACCATTCAAGTACACTCCAATCAACAAACAATTTCCTAGATACACATAATTCATGCAAATCACAACAATCTAACAAATATAAAATTCACCTACATTCTAACAAACATTTCAACTAGACTCACAAATCAACAAACAATTTTCTAAATACATACAAATAGAATCAATTGATGCAAATAGCTACACTAACAAACATAAAAATCATCTACCTTGTAACAAATATTTAAAGTACATAAATAAATCAACAAACAATTTTCTAGATACATACAAAAACAAAACATAAAAATCACTTACATTTTAATAAACATTTCAAGTACACTCACCAACCAACAAACAATTTCTTAGATACTTACAAATACAAATAGTTGATGCAAAAAACTACACTAGAACAAACATAAAAATTACCTATATTTTAAGAAAACTTTCCAAGTACATTTACCAAATATAAAATTCATGTTCATTCTAATAAACATTTCAACTAGACTCAGAAATCCACAAATAATTTCCTAAATACATACAAATACAATCAATTGATGCAAATAGGTACACTAACAAACATAAAAATCATCTACCTTGTAACAAACATTTAAAGTACATTAATCAAACAACAAACAATTTCCTAGATACATACAAAAACAAACATAAAAATCACTTACATTTTAATAAACATTTCAAGTACACTCACCAATCAACAAACAATTTCTTAGATAGTTGATGCAAAGAACTACACTAGAACAAACATAAAAATCACCTATATTCTAAGAAAAAGTTCCAAGTACCCTTACCAATCAACAAACAATTTCATAGATACATATAAATACAAAAATTTACACCCCAAACACCTCAAAATTATGCAAAAACAAATCTAGTTACAATCAAATATCCAATTACATTCACAATTAAACAAAGAATCATTTCAATCACTCACCAATCAACAAACAATTTCATAAATAAAGTACAATCATTTGAGGGAAAGAGCTACACTCTAACAAACATAAAAATGATCTCATGTAACAAACATTTACACCACAAAATTATGCAAAAACAAATCTAGTTACAATCAAACATTCAATTACATTTACAAACAAACACTTATTTCAACTACACTTACCCATCAAGAAGCAATTTCACATACAAATAAATAGAAAGAACTAACATCAAAACCATCTCACAAGCCTTTACACACACAATACACTTAAATAAAACAGGTTCATAATATAATAGATAAATAAATAAATTAATTAAAATATAGATAACAACAATATAATAATATTCATACCATAAAAATAATTAAAGTCACCCACTTATAATCTTTTTTATCATAAATTAAAAATAATAAAAAAAATAGTAAAAATTGAAAAATAAAATAAAATAGAAAAGTAAAAATGTAGAAAGATAAAAAAAAGTAAAAGTAAAAAACATGTAAAAATGAAAAAAATTATAAAATATAAACTCAAATGTGAAGTTCTAATTTAAAATATGTGCAATGAAATTTATTAATTAATGTGTTCCAGAAATTTAGAATTCAATTTATGTGGAAAATGTGCTAGTTCCTTGTTGGCCCATAAAATTAATTTGTGTTGAAAAATTATAAAATTAATTTATGTGAAAAAGATTGGAAGTGAAAAATGATAAGTGAAAATGCATACTACACAACACTCTCTAAAGATGATGAGGCCCCTCACCTTTTAGAGCATTTGGATGGGTTTAATCCCATCCCCAAAAATAATTATTTGTATGTTGGCCCATAAAATTAATTTGTGTTGAAAAATTATAAAATTAATTTATGTGGAGAAGATTGGAAGTGAAAAATGAATAAGTGAAAATACATACTACACAACACTATAGGAGACTTCTCTAAAGATGACGAGGCGCCTCACCTTTAAGAACATTTGGATGGGTTTATAATCCCATCCC
>LPNX010000285.1:5030-16604 GCA_001517045.1 Pseudotsuga menziesii | reverse complement strand
ATATTGTATGAGAGATTGAGAGTAAATACATCCATATGAAAAATAATAAATCATCTAAATAATTTGTGAAGGGTAGATGCTAGATATCTGAAAAGACCAAAACAAAACAAAATAATCATGAGAAACCTCTTTAAATATAACAAAACATAAAAAAACAATGATTATTTTCTTTCTTTTTTCATTCATTAATACTAGTGAAAAAATATACACCAATACAATGTTAAAATGCAATATAATCTATATATTATAAATCATATCTCAACTAATTTAAAAAAAATTAACATTTTAAAGTTATTATTTTCTTAAATATTAACCACAAAGAAAATATTCATCTCTTTAAAAAATTATTCTATAAAAAATAAAATTACATGTATAAAACACAAAAAGAAATTTCCAAATTTTATGCCTTTTTTCTATAAGTCATACATAGTGATCTTATAAAGTGTTTAACTTCAATCCTAAATTTCCAAATTTTGTGGCTGTTTTTTATTTGAGTCACACATAGTGCTCTTATAAACTGTTTTAACTTCAAGTTTCCTCTTTAAGCTTTGAATACTTCAACTAACTTAATATAATTACTAACTTAATATAATTAGTAATTGGACATAAGTTTTAAAAGTATATTTTAAATCCTAAAGTTATAAAGGAACAATATTGTGTTAATAAAAAAAAATCTAAAACAAAATAATAATAACCCATAATTACAATCAAAGTAACAAAACAAATAAATAATATTATATTAATAAAAAAATCTACTAAAACATACTTAAAAACAAAATAACAATAACCCAAAAGTACAATGAAAGTGACTAGGATTTACAGTTAACTGACTTGACTTAAACTGACTGAACCAAACTTATAATTACAATTGAACAATATTCTCTTATAAAAACGGCCATTCTAAATTAGATACATGAATAAAATCAATATTCATTTTTTTTTCCTGAAACAGCGTGAATAAAATCAGTGTTCACAACAACACATTCTAAATTACATGCATGAATAAAATCTATATTCATTATTATTATTATTATTATTATTATTATTATTTTTTTCTTTCTTTCTAAAACAACATGAATAAAATCAGTATTCACAACAACATGGGCTACTATTCTAACAGCATGGAAAATAACTATTATTTTTTATTTCTCTCTTCAGAGTATAATAATAACGTTAAAGGACAGAAGGTAAGTTTCAAGCATAGGCTAAACTCTTTTTTCTAACTGATTCTCTATATTTGAAGGGATATGATGGCTTTTTAAGTCATAATATATCCCTGTAATTTAACATTACGGAATTATTAATTTTTCTTAAACAACATGGATAAAATCAATTTTCATTATAATTTTTTCTTAAAACTATGAATAAAATCAGTATTTACAACAGCATGGACTACTATTCTAACATCATAGATTACTATATTAATATCATGGATTCTTATATCGATCAAACAAATTTAACTGCTATTCTAAAATAGATTCCGTCTTTGAAGAGAGATGTTTCAGGCATCGGCCACTTAAACCTGTGTCACTCCTTGAAAATACTACAATTCTGAACTAATTTTCATGCGATTTAACACTAGTGAAATACCTTGTTTCCCATAGACGATTTATTTATTTTAAAATAAGTATATTGTGGACGATTTATTTATTTATTTTTCTTCTCCTTCGAACATATTCTTTTAAAATCGTTGGGCAAAATAAAGTAACGTAGCCTCTTTTCAAGAAAAAAACGAGTCTACATTATGACCAAAAGCATGGTCCCACCCCTTCTCACTCTGATCAACTCTAGCAAGTATCTCTTGGGTAAGGATCTGATCTCAGAGTATGAACAACAGATTCTGTGATTTCGGAGGAGGTCACGGGATGTACTCTTCACGGGAAATTGCGTTCATCATATTTTGTTTATGAAACTGTGTGAAAATCCTAATAGTTAAAGAACATCCCAATAGTTAAAGCATATCCCAATAGTTAAAGAATATCCCATTGGTTTATGAAACTGTGTGGAAATCCTAATAGTTAAAGAATATCCCAATGGTTAAAGCACTCCATCAATTTTATTTATGAAATCACGTTTGATCACCATTAGATTCAAGTAAAACACAAAAAAAGAGAACATCCCAATTAGTTAAAACGCTCCACTCCCAAGTTGTTTTTCTAGTGATCTCAGAGTATAATGGTTTCTGAATCGATCTAGCTGGTTGGAATCGCAGTTTGAACAATAGATTGTGTGATTCCGGAGGAGGTCACGGGAACTACTCTTTATACTACGGGAAGGTGAAAACCTACCGCCGTTAAGCCAGCTGGCATACCGCCCAATAGATAGTACTTGTACTGATGGAGACCGATTGATCTTGGCCTGAATGGTGAACATGCAACTTTGTCTAATGGTCAAAGTCCAAAGCTAGCTAAGAACAGATCCAAAGCCAAATAACCTAACTACAGGTGCCCTAATGCAAGGAAAGGTCAAAATCCAAAGCCAGCTAAGAACAGATCCAAAGCCAAATAACCTAACTACAGGAACCCCAATGCAATGAAAGGTGGGTTCCAAACCCAATCCTAGTTATTGGGTTATTAGCAATTAGAACAGATCCCAATTACAAGATCCCACAAGCTACTAATAGATAATTAGCAAGCAATGTGGGGCTTGGTGGGATAATTATGCAGCACATTAGGAGATCCCACACCAATGCAAGCAAAGATGAGTTCCAAATCTAATCGGAGTTATTGGGTCAGTTTAATACGACAAACACAACTACAATATCCTACGAACAGATCTAAAGCGAGCTACAGGAACGCCAATGCGACCGAAGATCTGCCATCATTTTAATTGAACAACATTATCTTAACTGAAAAAATAAGAAAAAACT
Source organism: Pseudotsuga menziesii (assembly GCA_001517045.1). Taxonomy (NCBI): domain Eukaryota; kingdom Viridiplantae; phylum Streptophyta; class Pinopsida; order Pinales; family Pinaceae; genus Pseudotsuga; species Pseudotsuga menziesii. The sequence goes on along the minus strand of LPNX010000285.1, from coordinate 13,735 downwards.
GCTAATAACCATTTATTAAACTTAGACATAGAGACATACCTGTTGTTCTCTTGGGGTTTTGTTCAATAGATCATAGGCCCAGGATCTTGGGGTTTCTCCTTGAACCTACCTGCTCGAACATAAACGATTCATGATTTAGATTCCTGAAGAAAGAGTATAATAAAAATGGGAAACCATATGTTAAAAACAATATAATAAAAATGAGAAACCATTGGTAATGGTTGTGGCAGCGTCCATCCTCTGATTCCTTTTAGCTTTCCTTGAATCAAATTCAAAGAAATTCATCCTCCTTCATTTATCATAAGTTACAACCCAAAGAAATTATCATAAGCTACAACCTACATACATATAGACAAGGGAACACACAATATAGAGACATAAACAGAAAACAAATACACAGAGACAAAGAACAGATACACAGTGACAGACATAAACAAAAAACAAATACACAGAGACAAAGAACAGATACACAGTGACAAAGAATAGACACAGGAAGCGCTTCTAGACGGACTCTGCAAATGACAAAGGAGGAAGATGTGAGCAAAAAATTTCCAATGCAAATTGAGAGAGACATACTTATACATTCTGTCCGTCTCTACTTGACCGTTATAGGAGCGGATTCCGTCGATCTTCTAGCTTTTCAACAAATCTCTTTTATTGAAAATAGGCTTTTTGATTTTTTTTGAAAATCAACGTCTTTTACCATTTTTGAAAATTTGTTTCGATGTGTATACTGGTAACCGGAAGATCAATCCTCTCGGGTGGAAACCACAAGGTCGGTAAGCATCTCCTTAACTGAGCAGATTCTCCTCTTGTACGACCCCTTCCTGTTTTTGTTTCCCAAGGTCTATGTCTGTTGCGGCCGTAAAACCTCATTCTTAGTCTGTAGAAAAAGAAAGTGGCTAGAAAGCGTCAAGGGATTAGTGGCAATAAGTTAAGAAAGCATCAAAGGGATTAGGGATCATTGGATCATCTAGTGCTAAAGGAATAATTAAGGAGAATGTTTTGTAGTTAGTTAGGGTTGACAAAATAGAGGATGGCTAAGTGGTATTTATGGCCGGGGAAGAATGTTATAATATTGTATAATGTGAGAGTGTTTTATGAAATATTGTATTTGGTAAATATGGTTAAATAGAAGTAATGGATGACTTGAGTTGAAGAGAAGAATGTGGGGTAGAAGATGACAAGTAATAATAAATATTACAAAGGAGAAAGAAGACAATGTAATGGGTTGAGGATAGTGGTAAACACATGGCTACTTTTCTAGTATGCTCATAGAGCTCACCAAGGAAACAAAATAATCTTAATTGGATGAATACTTTTATCAATTTGGAAATATTGGGGTTAATTAAGTTCTTTATGGCCTCCATAGCTTTATTAAAGGGTATCTTTGTAAAAAAAGAGAGCATGTCAAAACTAATGATTGTGTTGTGTGACTCCAGCGTGAAAACACGAACCTGGGAAACAATTTTATGACAACGGAGTGAAAAAAAGAGGGTGCGCGGATGAACACCTGAAAAAAATTCAACCTCAAACTCTAGGCCGAGAGTTTGTGAAAGTTCAAACTCTCGACTGAGAGTTTAATAAAACTCTAGGACGAGAGTTTGAACCAATCATCGCGCTGTATTTTAAAAAAAACTCTCAGATGAGAGTTTGAAATAAACTCTCGACCTAGAGTTTGGAAGATATTTTTCAGCCGAGAGTTCATAGTCAACAAAACCCACGAAAATATCTCTTATCTTTCTGGAACTTGCAACTTCAGCAAGTCGAAACCCCTGCAAATTTTATACATTATTTGTCGGACTTGGTTGCAATGGATTCATCTCTGAATCTAGTTTCCAAATATATAATAGTTGTTTCATTTCATTTTGAATCTCTATTTATTAATAATTTTTTTCTAAACCTTATCCCTTAAGAATTTTATTACTTTGAAAATCACCCGAAATGAAAATTCAATATCAGAACGAAGACAACACCAAAAAATTTGAAATCTTCATAGAGATCATAATTTCTCTGTCTTCTTCAAAAGGGTACTTTTATTTTTTCCAATAAGTGTCACACTAAAAATAAAATTGAATCTCACCAACATGTGTCGATAATTCACCATTTTATGAACTTATGCTGTTTCGATAAATAATAAAAAATAGTTCTCAAGTCTAAAAAACCTCAAAATATAGTCCATGCACAAGTTCAATCTGTGTAGATTATGAGTATAAATTTTGTTTCCCTAAAATCAATAACTATCTCTAATAAAAATGTTGGGCACATAGGTCACTCATTCTTCATACTTAAAATTTTAAAGTATATGTCGTTGGTGCCCGTCAAAGTTTCCCCACTGTATGTTGATAAAAAAATTTAAAAAAATATGAGTACGTATCTAATTCAATTATGTAAAACTTGTGTGTTTACTTCATGGTGAAATTCCTAAGGGAGATAACGGTTTGAAGGGGTTGAAGTTGAAAAACATAAAATTGTGCAGTTTGTTTTGTCAAAAAACAAGCAAAAGTGTTTCCCAACTTCATGTTTGCAATTGACATATCAACAAATCCACTTGAATCCTTCATGAAGGAGCCTCTCCTCCCTACAAGATGATTTCATACTTTAGACAAGAAATTGGCCATTTCATACACTGAAGAATCAATTCCATTCATATTTGGTCCTAGAGGAATGCCATTTTTTATGAATTTTTGGTAACCTATAAATCCTTGGGACAATGAGGTAACTAGGTATTAAAGTCTTTTTGGTATGAGCATTTAGGTGGACTCCTTGATGGCCTCCTTGACCTTATTAGTGACCTTATTTAAGGGGTTTATATCTATCTTCTTATAGATAATTCTTGTAGAGATATGGTCAATTGTCTTATTGTGGTCATCTTTTTTATTCTAGACCATCATAGCCTCTCCATTGGAAGCTTTCCAAATGACCATATTCCTATTTTTCCAAAGTTTATTTTGGGCCTTAAAATACACTATTTTAATACTACTTTTGGGGTGCTTTCTCTATATTAATATAATAGACACATCTTTATTTATTTATTCCTCAATACTATCTAGGATTAATTTAATTGCATGCTCAATGCTATGTACGAATTCTTCTACATGGATAAAATTTGACGTGATGGAAAACCCTAGGTGTGTAGGATAAACAAAAACCAAAATGTCCCAGCTTTCTGGTGGTTTTGTAATCAAATTCGATAAAAAATGTTCTTGAAAATTGAAATTTGTGCAAATATACAATTTCAACAATCAATATCATCAGTCCTAGAGCAAATGTTGGATTTTAGAACTATCCAAATCGTCGAAAACACAATTTGAGCAATGCAAACAACATTTTAAGCAATTCCTTTGCTGCCGAATTCCTACGGTCTACATGTGATTTAGTTATCCTGTATACTGCTCCAATCCCATGTAGTCTTTCAATGTGTTCATTGTGGCATCATCTAGGTCTAGGTTGGAGACATGATTGGTTTACCAAAACTTTAGGCTTTCCAAGTTTTGTCTCATACAATTATGAAAAATTCTTAGTGATTTTTTTCCTTGTCAATTCAACCAATTTTCAGAAAGTTGGGGGAAACACAAGTGTAACATACCTGAATTTCAGCTTACCATTTTCGTGGAAAGGGGGTATTAAATTTTTCCCTAATTTTTTTTTTCAACTACCCAAGAATGCCATTTCTAATAACTATTTGTCACTAATATTTAAGAACATCTCTATATTCATACTCATAGAAGTCTCTTAATTTATAATACCCCTTTTTTCTTTAAATAGATCTTCTAATTGAATGTAACTAGATAGGAATACTTCTTCTTAATTAGTAGATAAGAATACTCGTTAATGATAACACTTTACTATTATTTTAGTTTAATTTGTAACATAATCACCCATATGCTTTTTGTGTACGAAATCTATAATCTAACCAGTATAAATAAATTTATGAAGCATTAACATAAATCAAATTACCATCAAGTTACAAAATTAAAACATAAAGTAAAGAGGAACACCAATATACGTGGTTCACCCCAACTAGGGATACATCCACCAAGAATGGTTATTTTTTCATTATTTTATCCAACAAAGAAGATTACAAATATGCAACACAATTGTTGCAACTCATTTTTCTTTTTCCCCACCGTCTCTTTCACAGAGAACGTTTACAAATTACTATTTAGCTTTATTGTAAGCATTCATTTAAACATGAACATTGCCTACTAAAGTAATTCAAAATATCTTCATTTTAATCATTTCCAAGTGAAGATCATAAGATACTACACCTATAAGTTTGTTAGATTTCTATCCTCTTCTAGTTAGAAAAAGTATAGATTCAGTCATCAACCATAAACTCATACTTGATTCTTATATTTAAAAGAATATTCCTTCAAATAAAATAAATGTTAACTTTAACTTTTAATATTTAACACAGGTAAACATTATATATATATATCACAAATTCTTGCAAAATTAAAAATAGGCCAGCTCTTTTTATCTTTTTATCGAGTCTGATTTCACATATAAACCATTTAAAAAAGGAACCAGTTCTTCGTTCTTATAGGAGGATGCCACCTCAATAATATTAAAGGATCACTTTACAAGATTCCTATACGGTTCTTAAATTCTTAAAATGTATAAATGATAACAACATATAATTTCACGGGATAAATCCTTTCACTTAGGACACCCTCTTTTGCAACATATAAATTAGCAATACTAAATAACTAAATAGATGAACAATTCTCACTATATATCGGAGTCACAACTTTGAAACGAGATAGTCCATCTCTTAATTGCAGAGATATTAAAATACTAGCAATTGATTAAAATATAGGAGCTACGTTATTATAATTTGGTTATCCAATTATTGAAAAGGATAGGTCACCTCCTCCATCAATGTTTCGTGACAGATCAAAACACTCAAATATATGGTCTAGAGAAGCGCCATGAGACTTTAGTACATTCGTACATATGTATTGAACAAGCTCAAAATTTTTATTTATTTCATTGTTTATTATATATCCTTTTTAGAGTTATTCTCATAATGTGAGTGTCAAGATTTCAACCTTAGCTCTACACTTTATGACTTTCTCTTTCACAACATTCTCCGTTACCAACCAATATTAATAACTAAAATATCTTTAAATATTGATTCTAATTCTTAACCCTCACCCATTAAGGTATTAGTATTCATCAATTCACAAAATAGTTTCACTATTCTTACGATTAAGAATTCCAACAATTATATTATTATCAAGGCTCATCTTTACATAAACCTCAGAGAATCCATTCATTTGTTTGGATTACAAATTATATTGTAACATACCCGAATTCCACCTTACTATTTTCGTGGAAATGGGGTATACAATTTTTCCTTGAAACATCTTTCAACTACCTAAGAATGTTAGTTCCAATAATTACTTGTCACTAATATTTAAGAACATTTCTATATTCATACTCATAGAAGTCTCTTTATTTATAATACCCCTTTTTGCTTTAAATAGGTCTTCTAATTGAATGTAACTAGATAGGAATACTTCTTCTTAATAGTAGATAGGAATACTCATTAATGACAACACTTTACTATTATTTTAGCTTAATTTGTAACATAATCACCCATATGATTTTTGTGTACGAAATCTATAACCCAACCAATACATACAAATAAATAAATTTACGAAGCATTAAATTAAATCAAATTACCATCAAGTTATAGAATTAAAACATAAAGTAAAGATGAACACCAATATACGTGGTTCACCCCAACTAGGGCCACATACACGAAGAATGGTTAATATTTTTATTATTTTATCCAACAAAGAAGATTACATATCTTCAACACAATTGTTGTAACTCATTTTTCTTTTTCCCCAAAGTCTCTTTCACAGAGAACGTTTACAAATTACTATTTAGCTTTATTGTAAGCATTCATTTAAACATGAACATTACCTTCTAAAGTAATTCATAATCTCTTCACTTTAATCACGTCCAACTGAAGTTCATAAGATACTACACCTATAATTTTGCTAGATTTCTATCCTATTTTATTTATAAAAAGTATAGATTTAGTCATCAACCATAAACTCATACTTGATTCTTGTACTTTTAAGGGACATTCCTTCAAATAAATAAATGTTAAATCTAACTTTTAATATTTAACATAGGTAAACATTATATACTTTTTTTTCAGTATAAAAAAATCATTTATTCATTTAGAATAACGTGAACTGTCCATGAGGACTTACATCCGTTATTTTGATTTATCGAGCTCAGCCTATGGCCTTACATTTCACACAAAAAGGAATTTACGCTTCATTAGAAGTGACCTATATCCTTTCATTACTGCAATTGATGGATTCTTCTTCTAGAGCGAGTTCTTCTCATATCAATTATGCACTCCATCACCATGGTTTCTCAAACAGAGCTAATTCCTATAGTGTTTAAATTTGGTGGAGCACGTTTTCTTCCTTCCTTACAAAAAACCCTTTTTCTAAAATGATTCTCCTTCCTTTGCTATTCTAGAGTCTTATGTTCATATGAAGAAATTGGAGGCTTGACCATTGTTGATTTCCTCCGCTTCGATAATTCCTGGTTTAATTGCTAGAGCCAGTTTTGACAAAGTGCCCACTTCTATGTTAATCTCTCTGTATATATGAGAGAATGTTACTGCTTCGAAGGAAGGCTTCAAAGCTTGGATTTCCTTTAACATATTGTGTAGATGTGGAGCTTTGATGTTGTTTTTACCATTTTCTCAATCGATCACTATTTTTGAGTCACCATAGATGTGTATCCTTGTAATCTACTTGTCCTTGGCAATCTTCAATACTGTTCATATGGATGAAAGTTCAGCTTTAATGTTTGTTGCGTGTCCCATAGAAAATTTTATGGATATTTTACTGTGATCATATAGATAAATGAAACCTCCTCCTCCTCCTAAAGGCGGGCCACCTTGAATTGCGCCATCGAAGAAAGCCCATGGTTGGATTTTGTTAATAACCGACGCGATTATGACCCAACGTTTTCCTTATTTGGGGGTTGCTTTATGCTCTTGCATTTTTTGTACCAGGAGAGATGAAGTAATGTCAGAAGGGGTCCATTTTTTTGAAAATTTTGCTATTACGTGATTCCTAAATGCTATACATGAATAAGGAAGGGAATGCGTCAAAACAACATACCCCTGTGTTCCACCACCAATTTTGAGCACGATGCTCCAATGTAGCTTCACTTCTCATGATCATCCTGTCTTGCGTGAGGGCCCTTGATGTAGTGGTCCATACCTCCCCTGCATAAGGATAAGAGAAAAAAAAATGTGAGGAATGTTCATCACGCGGCTTTGCACAAAATACAAATGCTTGGTCCTCGAAATCCTCTTTTCCTCAAATTTTCCCAAGTTAGGAGTTTGTTGTTCATTGCTAATGAAAAAACTATGATGGTTTTTAGAGGGTTATTTAAGGCCCAAATTTTGTCCCACTGCCACGTTTTTTCTCCCTCTGACTGCTCAAAGATGGATGCTTCGTAACCTTTCTTGGTTGTAAAGTCCCCATCCTCTGCATTCTTAGTCCATATCAACTTATCTTGCTCTTCCTCATTTAGCTGAACAAAACTTGCCACCAGGTTGTTCACATATTTGTTCCAATACTTTGCATCTTCCCCTCCCAATCTCAGCTCTCGTGCGCTTTTCCAACCTGCTCTGCCTTTTAGTTGAGGTTGTTGAGCTTGTACATTTGTTAGTTTATGTATTTGTTGAGCCTTTAGCTATTTTAGGACATATTCAGTTAGTTTGTATTCCTCACCTGCCCCTGCCCATGGGTCCTCACCCAGTCTTAAACTATTTCCATTGCCTATTCGCCATGATGTCCAATTTCATATTAATGGAAAATCCAGAACCATTTATTTCCATCCTACTAACCCATTTTTATGGGTTTTGTTGGGATTCCTGAACCATTCTACTAGTGAGGTGTGTGGACAATATTTAGAGCACATGAAGCTTCCCCATAAGGTGTCTGGGTTTTGAACTAGCTACCACAGTGAATTTGCTGCAAGATATTTGCAAAATAGTGTTGGGTTTTTTTATCCCGCATCCTCCTAGCTCTTTTGGAAGAGATACAATTGTCCATTTTGCCAACGGTATCCATTCAACCTGTCTGTTGGCTATCTAAAGGAAAGAAAAGAACTTCTTCCTTATTTTTGTTAAGATACCCTTGGGGATGTAGGCAATGGATGCTCCATACACTTGTAATCATTGTAAAACTGCCTTTAACATCACCAATTTGCCTCCTCTGGAGAGAAAACGATTGATACAGGCTGTAATGCAGGCTTCAAATTTCCTATACAACCATACCCAATCTTGAAAAGCATAGTTGTTTGGTTTTAGAAAAAACCCTAAATACTTGAGGGTGAGTGCACAAAGTTGAGGGACCTTTTAGATGCAATGGTAGAGTGAAGTCAATCACTCTTGATCCATAAAATAGAAATCATCCCAAGCAATCCCAACCCTGCCAAGCCTAGTCCCAAGGATACCAACATGCATGCCAATTAGGATAGTACACAAAAACGTGCTCCTATTTTACCTTGCAAAAACGTGTTCCCGTTTTGCTTCAATAAAATGCGCTCCTGTTTTGCTTCAATAAAATGCGCTCTCATTTTGCTTCAACAAAACACACTCCTGTTTTGCTTCAATAAAATGTACTCCAGTTTTGCTTCAATAAAATGTGCAA
>LPNX010000272.1:27594-53197 GCA_001517045.1 Pseudotsuga menziesii | reverse complement strand
CTCCTCAAGTATATGCACTAAATATGTGTAAAAGGTTATTCTTACATGGTTTTTTATTCTTTTTCCAGGCCTAGTATATTCTGCATTTACCCAAAGGGCAATGTTAAGCTCTTTGTTCATGTATTGCCATGCCTCAACAACTCTTTTATAACCTATTTTTGCATGCGAAGAAATTGGCCTAAGTTGGACATCCCCCACATAGGATTAAGGGACTATAAGAATGAGGCATCACAAGGTTGTGAAGATAGAACTCACAAATGTTATTTTTACCTTCATTGCATTCTTGATATGCCTCTTTGAATTTAATTTGAGTGTCCAATTCATGAGGGATACCTTTGGTAATATGGTCCAGTCGATACTTTAGCCATTGTTCTCTAAGAAACAAGGTGTATTTTATTGCAAGAGGCCTGCAAGCATGCATATTCCCTACTACTTCAATGGTATTATGGATATTTTCTTCTAATACCTCAATTTATATATTTAACCTTCTTTACTTGTTTCTCTAATGCTATATTTCACCCCTCATTCTCACCCTGTAGTTGTTTCCTTTCACCCCAAAGTTGCATCTTTACAGTATCCTTTTCCTGTAAGCCTATAATTAGTTGCTCATATAGTGAAGAGGGTCCTTCCAAATCTGTGGTTTATATATCCCTCTTTCCTACCGCATTTGTTTTCCACTTTAGGGTTTATTCCCTATCTTCTTCCAGCTTTGCAATGAGGTTATTTATTATGGGCTCGTCCTTCTCACTCTGAATTCCTTTTTTATATTTTCCAAAGTCCCTTTGGCAGCTAGAAACATGGGAATCATTTAAAAGGTTTGTGGCATAGGTCTGTTCAACAATAGATAAATTATTTTCTAATTGTGACATGGTCCTTACCCTTGTGGTTGTACCTTGCTTCCCTCCAATGGACTTCCTAAATTAACTTTGAGTGGAATACCTTGTGGTGTGCCAATATAGAACAAAAAAGTGGTAATGACCCTATAATATCCTTTGTTTTAGCAGATTTTGCTTTCTTTTCCTCTTTTGTGTTTGTATTCTTGTGTGTTATCCTCTTTTTTCTCACGTCTGTATAGTTTCCAGGTATTATTCTTCTTTCTTGACTTTGATGTGGCTGGCTCTTAGCTTGGACCAGCCTGTAATTCTGTTGCCTACCCCCTTAGTTAGGGGAGTGTGTTATAGGTTTTAAAAGGAAGGGCTTTCGCTTGAACATATTTATACATGTGTGATACTAGAATATAGAAGTTTAACTTATAATGTTTCAAAATAACAAAGTTAGGTCATAGACATTGTCTGGGTTCTTTGAATGGCTTCTGTGAGCACAAAATCACATCTCTACGTCCTTGCCATTATTGTAATAATTTGAATCTATGTTGTACATCCTAACCTCTCTACCGCATCCACAATAGGAAAGAGAATAAAAAAAGTTCCCCATTGGTCAAACCAGCAAATACATTATTGATTACATATGGGGCATATTGATTTAGCCGTGCAACATAGAACATGCATCCTTGCGTCTTTATATGGTCACATCTATACGACCTATTTGGTGCATTCCTGAGGTACGAGGTAATGGCTTAACTTATCTATTATGAGTATATTGCAATCAAGGACTCCTAGTAAGAGGCCGGCACAAAGTATAGTAATAAGCAAACCTCCCATCCTCTACCTTCAGAACTTGATTTACTAGGTGTTCTTCAAGTTCGATGGATAAGGCACGCCTCATAACAAGTTCATGTAACAGGTTAAAGCATGCTTTGTGAACATAATCAAAACTGTGCCTATTTTTGTATTACTCATGAGTAAATATTTTTTTGGAAGAGATTTTCTTTTTCAATTTATTTATTTATTACATTCTCTCAATTTGGTTTGTTTAAAGATCACATTAATATGGCTTTTAGGTAGTGATTAGACTAGAAATATTGCACTAGTCTTGCTAGTGCATCACAAGTCTACCTTTGATACAAGCACACAGTGGAAACATGAAAGAAAATGAATACATTTTTCATAACTGTGCTCTGTGGGAAGCTATGTCATATCAGCGACGGCGGTAACATTTCTTGTTTAATAGTTATATGATAAGAATTTCATTGCTGCTAACATTTATAGCATGCTGTTTTTGGCCAAAACTCATCTTTTTTAGATCCAACTGCTAGTTAGTTGTTGTTTTGAATCCAGCACATGATATGCTGTGTCTTCACTTTTGAACAGTCAATCCTAAATCCTGTTCGGTTGCCAATGATTCACTAAGCAAGATTCTCATCTGACTGTCAAATGAGCGTTGTTGGGCAATCTCTGTTCCGAAATTATCTTGTGATGTTTTGTCTAGTTTATAGTTTTGAGGCTATGTATGGATCAGGATTATATTAACTTAGTATTAGCTAGTTTTCTATGTTTCGGGGATTGAAGGCTCTTAGAGTATTGAATATATTTCTGCTGAGTTTATGATTGTAAATTTGGGCTTTTGTAAACATGGTTGTATGAGTTCTGCCACTGTAGACATCAATACATGTTTTCTCCCATAAAAAACAGTTTGACCCATGAGTACTTGCGAGTGGAGCTGGCAATTGATGAGCCAGATTTATGGGGAGTGAGCTTGACTTGTCACTGAGTGATCTTGGCTTGTTTTATGTGAAGGATTTTTAAATCATGAGTCCGAGACAGACCTGATCCTCCATTTCCAGTTGTGTTTCATAGGTGGGGATTTCTATCTACAGAGCTTAAGTTATCTCTCAGCCTGTCCATAACAACTTCCTTCAAGCATAGCAATTCCAATATACAACATTGTGCCAAATTTTTTGCATTTGTATAAAATTTTAGGGATTTAGTTCTTATTGATATAGTTACATCCTTTATGCCTATGGGATGGCTTTGACGTAATACTTATCAATACAAATAGTGAGTGGGAGATTAACAAAGCTGTCAAAACTCGTCTCTTCAGTATGTTACACCTCCCATTGAGTTTGTGGGTCAAAGTCTCCCTCTTATGCTTGCAGACAGTAAATCACCAGCCTAAATGTACAATACCAATAATGATCATACGTACCCATGCACATCAAGACCAGAACTTTGTAACAAAAACTAAGACATAAATATTCAGCTGTCATTTAATTCCCATTTACTTTTGACTTCCCAGGAGAGGCAGTGGATAAAATATTTGTAGTCTTTGCCCTTACGAGGTAATTCCCCATGACTCTTAGATCACTGTCAACTGAATATTTTAATATAAATGTAGCTTGCCTTTGTAAGATAGCAGTGCTATTTCTTTGTAGCCCTTCTGTAGGCCTTAAAACCTTACCTGGAGACCTTGATGACTTTGCACAAGCCTGAGATACGGTTGGAGATGCCTCTTTCCACAAGAACTCAATATGGTAAATGTTTCTCCCAAACTGATACCAGTACAGAAAAACTGGGTGACATTTACTAACATTATGAGGAATTTTTGTAGTCTATGTTATAATTTTATTGCACCCATTTGAGAGGCTAGTTCTAAAATATGCCTTCTAAATCAGTGGCAGTAATTACCATTTATGGTCTTGATTAAACAATAGTGTTGGTTAAATATGGTGGCAGTCATTTTGGCCCATGTTTAAAAGGAATAGCATCCATCGAACCATAGGCTACCATTTTTGGGCCATATCTCCTAGAACCGATAGGCTGCTGTACTTTTTTTGGTAAATTAGGTATTGGCATAACATTCATTGTATTAAAAAAATTGGAATGTTAGTGTGCTACTTTTGTTTTTAAAATATTCAAATTTCCATTTGTGGTAAATGGTGTGGCCAACACGGAACTCCTTGTTGGCGTTCCTCTCCATTGTTTCCTGCACATGTACATACATAGACTGTGATTTCAGATGTTATTGTTGTTTTTAGAAGCTCAAAGTGCAATTAAATAATCTGACATGCTCCTGGTATTTCTAATTCTGAATAATTTTCATCAACAGGGATGGTGGCGGTGCAGGGAAGAACTGGCATCATGATGGCAAGGCATTAAAGAAGTATAACAAGTTCAATAACAAGTTCATGTAACAGGTTAAAGCATGCTCTGTGAAAATGTTCAAGGAAGTGTTTTTCATAGGACATATCTGAAACACCAGCCCCCTCCATTGTTTCATCAACTGAAAGCTGTGGCTGTAGCATTCGTAAAAGAGCACTGACATGTTCTTCATTAAGTTGGTGACAGGCTTCTTTGTAAATAGAAGAATGCCAATCTGGAGAAAAAATGCACTCTTTAATAAAACTAAGCACTTCAACAGCTCCTTGTAAAGGAATATTACTGGAGTCAATGAATTTGAAGGCTATGGTACTGGAGTAAAATCTGGTTCGGTTACTGTGCCATTTTATGCCACGAAAAAAGTTGCATCATGTTTCTTAGAAGTTTTTGTGATGATGGAATGCCTCTTTGAATATGGGAGAGTTTTATTAAATAGATTTCAGGCCGGTCCTCTTTAAATAGATTGGAGATGATGCTCCTTGGTTCACAGGAATCGTGCTGAAAGAGCTTGGTAAATTGGCCCTTCTTGAAAGCCTTTATTTACATGAAAACCAACTTGTTAGCACTCCCACTTTGCCTTTTCTGACTGCATTAACTAATTGCTCCCACCTACAGAAAATAGATTTGTCCAACAATCCTCTGGGTGGAATTCTGCCTGTTTCCATAGCCCAGCTATCTAACAACCTCACTTTACTAGATTTATCTAACACCAGTATACATGGAAGCATACCTCATGAAATTGGCAACCTGACAAGCTTGACATACCTTGCACTGGCTGACAATCTCTTAAGTGGCAGAATTCCACCGGAATTGGGCATGTTCTAGAGGTTGTAAAGATTGCGCCTGCAGAACAATAAGTTACAAGGAAGCATTCCAACTGAGATTTCTTAGCTAAGAAAGCTAGGAAGCATGTCAATTCACCAAAATATGCTCTCTGGCCCAATACCTCATTCTTTTGGTGACCTTAAACAGTTAAGAAGGTTGCTGCTTTCGGAAAACCAGTTATCAGGAACAATACCTGCTGCTCTGGGTAACTGTTGGCGTCTGGAACTTCTTGACCTGTCTTGGAACAGACTCACTGGAAGCATACCACGAGAAGTTGCAAGTTTTTCAAATCTCCAGTTTTATTTCAAATCTCCTGAGATTAGTAAAATGGCTATGGTTCAAACTATTGATATTTCTTTCAACCTATTAACTGGTGTCATCCCAGCTGCACTCGGAAGCTGCAAAGGACTAGTTAAACTCAATCTCTCTCATAATGCATTAAAAGGTTCAATTCCAGATACATTTGGTGAATTGAAAATTTTGGATAAGATAGATCTCTCATCAAATAACTTATCGGGTGCAATTCCAATGTCCCTTGGAAAACTTCGAATGCTTCACACTCTGAATTTTTCTTTCAACAATTTGAGGGAGGAAATCCCCAAGGAAGGGATTTTTGAGAATATAGCTTCCAATTCATTGATGGGAAATCCTGGCCTTTGTGGACAACAAATATACTTGCCTCTGTGTCCCCCTTCTGCTTCTCCGAAACAAAGAAATCATTCAGTTTTCAAAAATGTAATTATACCAGTTGCAGGTGTCAGCACTTTTGTGATATGTTGTTTACTCATTGGACTCTTATGAAGTCGCAGGTTGCATAACCAGTGATTTCATATGAAGATTTTGTAAAAGCAACTGAAGGATTTAATGAGGCAAACTTGATAGGAGTTGGTTTTTAAAATATATGTATAAGAATTAGCAAAAAAAAAAATTAATTTTTTTTTTAAATTTTTCCACAAGCGTCACTTAAGCGACGGTTTATTCTGTCGCTTTTCCGACGCCTTTTCTGGATAGCCGTCGCTTATCCGAAGGTACTATGTGTCTCTTTTCTGACGTTTAATTTAATATGTGTCGCTTTTTCGACGGTAATACGTGTCTCTTTTCCAACGCTTTTAGTTGATATTCGTCGCTTAAGCGACGGTTATGAAGGCTATTTTTTCAAGCAAATTTTACTACCGTCGAAAATATTCTGTCGCTTAAGCGACGCTTTACTTTTAAGCGATGGTTACATAAGTGTCGCTTAACCGATGGTTATTTAAGTGTCGGCTAACCGACGACAAGTTTCCGACGCTTAAAAAAAAATCAAAGTGTCGTACATGCGACAGGAAAGTGTCGAAAATCTGACATGACGGCCGTTGGATTTTTGGTCGAAATGTAGTAGTGATTTATCCTTAGAGGAGGACATTTATCCATGAAAAAGCTCACCTCTTGTTGTATATTTGTCACAGAAAGAGGTGGGGGTGACCTAGCTTATGAGAGGTGTTTCCTACCACCTCTAGTTCACTCTAGTTCTCCCCAATATTCTCCAAAAGCTCCAACACTTGGCAAATTCGCCCCCAATCTTCTCAAAAAGCTCCAACAATTGGAAAATTCCCCCCCCCCCTTTGGGTTTTCTCTCATTTTCCCTATTTAAGAGAGGATTTCTTCCTCATTTGAGAGGTGTTAGGATTATAATCCTCCCTTGTCCAAACTTGTCAATTTAACATAACTTATGAGTCATTTAGTCACTACTATGATTGGGTCCATTTGGCCTAATAGGGCCACATGTACTTGTCACTAGAATGTAGTAAACACTGATTGAGGCTAACTGCCACTTGATGCACTTGCATGCATAAGTTTAGGTGCCTCCTATACCAGTCCCTGTGATTTAGGAGCCACTAGGAGTGTCGACACCAACCTCCTTTAGTTGTCGGTAGTTGGTGACTAGTCAAGCCTAGTTATGAGTCAATTACATTCAGTTATATGTCCTCCAGTTCAGTTAGCACTAGTATTTGCATGGTTTCATGAGGGAATGTTCCTTTTCTCACCTACCGCATCAGTTAGACTAGTTTAACTGATTATAACTGATTGAGAGATTGAATTAGACAGCTGGAGATAGCTAGTTAAGCTCTGATAGTGATTTAGACATGCCTAGTTATCCATGTAGTTAGATTGAGTTAATCAATTCAAATTTCCTCTCATGACCTCGAATTGTTTGGCTATTAATGCCAGTGTATTGCATTGTAACAATTATCTAGATTGTATCCATTTTCACTTTTGATTAATGGAAGCATATACAACTGCAACTTCTTATTGCATCGTTTCATATCATATTCTAAGTAAATTTGTTTGTGGAATCTTCTGTAAGTTTTGTCTTGGTCCATAGATTCCTGTGAGCTAAGTTTTAATATGGTATCAGAGCCTCGACAAGACAAGACAATTCTTCTTCTACATATTTCATGCTGGATATATGAAGCAATTTGAGAAGAAAAAAACTCAAAAACATTCCAGCTCTGCACCAGAAGTGTAGAGTTTACCACATAATTCATGGAAGCCCAAACTTGTTGATCAAGCTTGCTTGATTGACTAAGCCAGGTTGCAAAATCCAAAAGTACAGGCTGTTCGACCTTACTTTGTTTTTTTGTTGTTGTAATTGTAGGTACAACTTCATATGGATTCGAAATGATCAGTTCCTCTTCTTATTCCATCCACATGATATTCAGAATGGAAGATGAAGATGATTTCATCTCTAAAGAGAAAAGATCTCTATGTTGTTTCTATTGGACTTGCTAAAGAGTCTTATGAGAATGAGAATGTCTTTCTAAATGATGGTGATAGAGATTTTGGAACAATATGTCTGGCCCTTTCTCCAAGCTTGTAGTACCTTATTGCTTCTGTTGAACACCCAAAGGATCTCTAGACAAAATTGGATAGAACCTTTGGAAAGCACAATGAGGATCATAATATAAATTTGGATATCACACTCAACACCACAAGAGTTTTTTATTCAAAAGTATCGACATCTAATCTCTCTGATGAAGTTGTCTAAGATGAAGAAGAAGCAGAATCTTCCTCGCAGTCAATTCGAATAGAAGAAAGTCTCCTTGCAGTGACTCCTTCTCCTCCTGTTCCGGAAGTTTATGAGATCTTTGATATATCATATTCTCATATGGTTGATACAGAAGAATACATTTGATACTATGATATTGAAGAAAAAACTTGTTGCACTTCTATGCAAACAATCTCCAGTGATTCTCTTTTAAATTATGTGCAAAATTTGCTAGTGATTGCCTTCGAAAGTGAAGAGGAATTCGATTTTAGCTCCCTATTATGTTGTTGTTGGTGTGCATATAAGTAATACCTCTGATATTTTGCAAATAATATCATATTTTAGGAGTGATCCATTCAATCTGTAAAACTGAGCATGAAGATCTATGGACCAACACACAACTCACAAGAAAGATCACACAATTTTACTCAGAAATTGAAGAATGAAATAGTGCAAAAAATGGCTTGCAACTGTGAAATATTTCATTAATAAAAAGTAATTAGATAATTAATTACAATGAAGTACAATGGCTAAATAGCCACATGCAATTCGAATACATGTGAGGAAATTCGAATTGGTTGGACTCTACTTGACTGAATGGTTAACTAACCTTGTCTAAATCATTATCGGAGTTAAAAATCCAAACTCAAGTGTTTAATTTAGTGTTGACTAGTCTAACTAACTGAGGTAGGTGAGAAAATGTGCCTCACCTGCATGCAGCCATGCAATACTAGCGCTAATTGAATAAAATTGAGTGTAGGGAACTAGAACTAAATGTAACTGACTCCTAACTGAGCTTGACTAGTCACCAACTGAACTCAACTGATGGAGGTTGGTATCGACACTCCCAACGTCTCCTAATTTGTAGGGATTGAACTAGGAGGCTCCTAAACTGATGCATGCAAGTGCAATAAGTGGAATTTGGCCTTAATTAGTGTTCCCCACACTTTAGTAACTTGTGCATGTGCCCCAATTAGGCCAAGTGGACCCAATGGTGCTAGTGACTAAAAATAGACTGAAAGGACTCCCGATTTAGACATGACTCCTTATTTAGACATAATGACCAAATTGGACAAGGGAGGATTATAATCCTAACACCCCCCCTGAATGCTAACTTGGACAATTTGTGGGCCCTGGTAACTAGGACCATAGCTCACCCATTACAACAAGTAAAGTAACTGCTCAACACAAGGAGCTGGGGAAAAAACCACATGGGAAAAAATCCCCCCCTCTAACTAAGCAGATAGAATCAAGATTCAAGTTTGAAAAACTTGAAAATGTGTTGCTGCAATCTTTGTGATGTAGGGAAGCGTCATGCATGATGTACTGTGCACATGTATCCTGGGGCTTGGCATGTAGACTTCTCCATCTTCTCCCAAAATGATGATGGAAGGAAGGAGGAATGTAACCTTTGCCTCTTATTGAATGAAGAGTTGTATGATCCACTCTATTCTTCTGAATGTAGTGAGACTGAGCCCTTGCCATGTAGCATATTAAAGGGAGTCTATTGCATCAGTCTGAAGGAGGTAATATTGCATGACATAGCGCAAGGTTCTTAGTCTTCTGAATATCAGATGGATTTTCATTCATCTTCCTAGCTTCTAGTTTGGAAGTAGGGACTGGATCTGGATTTGAATCACCCTGAATCTCAATCTCATAAACTGATACAGTTGGATCTGCAATACTAGTGGTAACTGTAAAAGAAGTAGATAAAATGTTTTTACCTTCCCTTGCAAGTGGCTGCTAAGAGTGCACTGGTTCTGGAAATGGCATGAAGTGTGAGAACTCATATGCCTTGGAGGCATGATTTACAACACCCTTCGCTATGATGTTCCCAGCAGAGATATATGTGATCTCCACTGAGTCAGGACCAAATATGACTCGCTTTGGAGAGCCATTATGAGTCATTTGGTATACAAATAACATATTTGCAGCTAAGGAAGGCACATAAAGCACAACTTTGAACTTTCCATGTTCAAGCTTGATAGAGCCCTTCCCTTTGGCTTGAAATTTACTGTTATTACCCATCTCAATACTAGGACCATAAAAATATTGCAAGGAAGAGAATGATTCTCTGGATGCAACCGTATGATTGGAACCTCTAGAATCAACGAGGAAGGAATGTGTTGTTGAGAAGCTAGCCTTCAGTGCATGGCATGTATCTTCATGTTATTCACTTTCTTCTCTATGGTCAGCCTTCCTTGCGCTAGAAGGTACAATAATGTTATGTTTCTTCAGAAGAAGAGCCATCTCATCAATTGTGCTTCTCATACAAGAGCTTTCTGGATCAAAGCCCCTTCCACAGTAAGAACAAAGTGTCTTTCCTTTGAACCTGAAGGCTCATTTGATTGCTCTTTCTCCACAGGAGACTCATCCTTTTGCTTCCCTTTATCATTCTCTACCTTAGGTCCTCCTGTAACTAGTGCTTGATCTCTGGAAGATTGAATGATCCCCATTTTGATCAATTTGTCATGTTCTTGAGTGAGAGATTCAATGAAGGATTTTAGAGCAGGCATCCTCCAATTTGGAGTGGTGCTTCACTGAATGAAATGTTGATACAAATATTGAATAGGCTGCACCAAGTTTTGAGAGAATGGAAAGGATGAGTTGATCATCCTCCTTCTCAACCTTGCACAGCTTCAACTGGAACACTAGATTTTTGAATTTAGTGAAGAAGTCATTTAGTGTATTGAAATTGGCTGGATGAAGAGAAGTATCATTCTTGACCTGATAGATCCTCAGATCATCTTGCTTATCAAATAAGGATGAAAGCTTATCCCAAACCTGCTTGGGAGTATTCAATCCATTGACGTGGAAGAGAAGATATCGAGAGATTGAGAGGCACAAGCATCCATAGGCTTCATAAAGCCTACTGAAGTACTTTTCTTTATCAACATAATGGATTGGCTCTACCTCTGCCTCCATTGTAAGTCTGAAGAGTCTTTTGGAGCATAGCTGCATCTCCATGTCCTCCTTCCACTGGTGATAGTTGAAAGGAGTGATAAGCTCTATTGGAGGGGCCATATATAATGTAGTGAAGAAGACTGACACGTTGTAGCGAATGCAATGAAGGAGACTGAGCTTCTTATAGCGAATGCAGTGAGGAGGACTAATAAAACTATAAAACACACAATCAAACAGAAAAAATAAGGTCGATAGTCTGCACTTTTGGAATTTCCTTCCCACCCAGCATAGTTGATTAAGCAAGCTTGATCAACAATTCCTTAACTTGGGATATTAAGAGGTAAATTCTCCGCTTCTGGTGCAGTACTCGAAAGAGCAATTTTGCTAAAAAAAATGGATCCAAGTATGAATCTTTAGTAGGAGAAGTGCCTTGTCCTGCCGAGGCTCTGATATCATGTAAAATTGAGCATAAAGATCTATGGACCAATGCAAAACTCACAAGAAAGATCACACAATTTTAATCAGAAATTGAAGAATGATAAAGTGCAAAAAATGGCTTGCAATTGTGAAAGCTTTCATTAATCCAAAGTAATTAGATAATTGATTACAATGAAGTACAATGGCTAAATAGCCACATGCAATTCAAATCCATGTGAGGAAATTCGAATGGGTTGGACTCTACTTGACTGAATGGTTAACTGAGTTTGTCTAAATCATTATCAGAGTTCAAAATCCAAACTCAAGTGTCTAATTCAGTGTTGACTAGTCTAACTGATTGAGGTAGGTGAGTAAATGCGCGTCACCTGCATGCAACCATGCATCCTACCACTAACTGAATAGAACTAAGTGTAGGGAACTAGAACTGAATGTAACTCACTCCTAACTAAGCTTGACTAGTCACCAACTGAACTCAACTGATGGAGGTTGGTATCGGCACTCCCAGTGGGTCCTAATTTGTAGGGATTGATCTAGTAGGGTCCTAAACTGATGCATGCAAGTGCAATCATAGGTAGTTGGCCTCAATTAGTGTTCCCAACACTTTATTAACTGTTGCATGTGCCCCAATTAGGCCAAGTGGACCCAATGGTGCTAGTGACTAAAAATATATTGAATGGACTCCTGATTTAGACACGACTCCTGATTTAGACATAATGACCAAATTGGACAATGGAGGATTATAATCCTAACACCCCCCCTGAATGCTAACTTGGACAATTTGTGGTCCTTGGTAACTAAGACCATAGGTCACCCATTACAACAAGTAAAGTAACTGTTCAACACAAGGAGCTGGGGAAAAAACCACATGGCAAACCCCCCCCCCCCTCTAACTAAGCAGATAGAATCAGGATTAAAGTTTGAAAAACTTGAAAATGTGTTGCTGCAATATCTGTGATGTAGCGAAGCAGCATGCATGATGTTCTGTGCACAGGTATCCTGGGGCCTAGCATGTAGACTTCTCCAGTTTGGAAGTAGGGACTAGATCTGGATCTGAATCACCCTGAATCTCAATCTCATAAACTGATAAAGTTGGATCTACAATACTAGTGGAAACTGCAAAAGAAGTAGATGAATTTTTTTTACCTTCCCTTGCAAGTGGCTGCTGAGAGTGCACTTGTTCTGAAAATGGCATGAAGTGCGAGAACTCGTATGTCTTGGAGGCATGATTTGGAGCACCCTTCGCTACGATGTTCCCAATAGAGATATCTGCGATCTCCACTAAGTTAGGACTAAATATGACTCGCTTTGGAGAGCCAGTGTGAGTCATCTGGTATACAAATAACAAATTTGCAGCTAAGGAGGGAACATAAAGCACATCTTTGAACTGTCCATGTTCAAGCTTGATAGAGCCCTTCCCTTTGGCTTGAACTTTACTGTTATTGCCCATTTGAATACTAGAACCATCAAAATATTTCAAGGAAGAGAAAGATTCTCTAGATGAAACCATATGATTGGAAGCTCTAGAATCAATGAGGAAGGCATGTGCTATTGAGTAGTTAGGCTTCAGTGCATGGCATGTCTCTTCGTGTTATTCAATTTCTTGTCTATGGTTAGCATTCCTTATGCTAGCAGGTACAATAATGTTATGTTTCTTCAGAAGAAGAGCCATCTCATCAATTGTTCTTCTCATACAGGAGCTTTCTGGATGAAAGCCCTTTCCACAATAAGTACAAAGTGTCTTTCCTTTTCCATTCTTCTTTCTTCTCTTCAAACCTGAAGGCTCATTTGACTGCACTTTCTCCACGGGAGACTCATCCTTTTGCTTCCATTTATCATTCACTACCTTAGGTCCTCCTGCAACCAATGCTTGATCTCTGGAATATTGAATGATCCCCATTTGGATAAACTTGTCATGCTCATGAGTGAGAGATTTAATGAAGGATTTTAGAGTAGAAATCCTCCATTTTGGAGTGGTGAGCTTCATTGAATGAAATGTTGATACAAAGCCTGAATAGTTTGCACCAATTTTTGAGAGATGGAAAGGATGAGTTGATCATCCTCCTTCTCAACCTTGCACAGCTTCAACTGGAACACTAGATTTTTGAATTTAGTGAAGAAGTCATTTAGTGTTTCGAAATTGGCTGGATGAAGAGAAATCTCATTCTCGAGGTGATAGATCCTCAGATCATCCTGCTTGTCAGATAAAGATGCAAGATTATCCCAAAGCTGCTTAGGAGCCTTCAATCCATTGATGTGGAAGAGAAGATCTCGAGAGATTGAGATGCACAAGCATCCATAGGCTTCATCAAGCCTATTGAAGTACTTTTCTTTGTCAACATAATGGATTGGCTTTGCCTCTGTCTCCATTGTAAGTCTAAAGAGTCTTTTGGAGTGTAGCTGCATCTCCATGTCCTCCTTCCATTGGTGATAGTTGAAAGGAGTGAGAATCTCTATTGGAGGGGCCATTTAGAATGCAGTGAAGAAGATTGAGCCGTTGTGGCAAATGCAGTGAAGGAGACTGAGATGCTTGTAGTGAATGCAGTGAAGAGGAATGATAAAACTGTAAATGACACAATCAAACAAATAAAATAAGGTCGATAGTTTGCAGTTTTGGAATTTCCTTCACACCCAGCATAGTTGATCAAGCAAGCTTGATCAACAATTCATTAACTTGGGATATTAAGTGGTAAATTCTCCGCTTCTGGTGCAGTACTGGAAGGAGCAATTTTGCTAAAAAAAATTGGATCCAAGTATGAATATGTAGTAGGAGAAGTTCCTTTTCCTACTGAGGCTCTGATACCATGTAAAATTGAGCAAAAATATCTATGGATCAACACACAACTCACAAGAAAGATCACACAATTTTACTCAGAAATTGAAGAATGAAATTGTGCAAAAAATGGCTTGCAACTGTGAAAGATTTCATTAATAACAAGTAATTAGATGATTTATTACAATGAAGTACAATGGATAAATAGTCACATGAAATTTGAATCCATGTGAGGACATTCGAATTGGTTGGACTCTACTTGACTGAATGGTTAACTAACCTTGTCTAAATCATTATCGGAGTTCATCGTAGTTCAAAATCCAAACTCAAGTGTCTAATTAAGTGTTGACTAGTCTAACTGACTGAGTTAGGTGAGTAAATTCACCTCACCTGCATGCAGCCATGCCATCCTAGTGCTAACAGAATAGAACCGAGTGTAGGGAACTAGAACTGAATGTAACTGACTCCTAACTAAGCTTGACTAGTCACCAACTGAACTCAATTGACGGAGGTTGGTATCAACACTCCCAGTGGCTCCTAATTTGTAGAAATTGATATAGGAGGCTCCTAAAATGATGCATGCAAGTGCAATCAGTGGAAGTTGGCCTCAATTAGTGTTTCCCACACTTTAGTAACTGGTGCATGTGCCCCAATTAGGCCAAGTGGACCCAATGGTGCTAGTGACTAAAAATAGAATGAAAGGACTCCCGATTTAGACATGAATCGTGATTTAGACATAATGACCAAATTGGATAAGGGAGGATTATAATCCTAACACAATCTTCTTTATCTAGAGATTCCAGTAAATTTCTACAGGATTGCATGCGCCAATACTCAAAATTTTGAAGAAGGAGAAAACTATGCATCTACCATCTCGGTGGAGCACACTTTTATATCTGATATGAACCTATTTGGATATCATATGATCTTATTTGGATCTTATATGATATTATTTGGTTCTAATTTTAAGATCCAAGAGCCTTTAGTCATGCTTGTAGCTGCTCTCATCAATTTTGGTGTGAAAAATTAAGTATCGCAAGTCTCTTTTAAACTTCTTGCTGGGGACTTGATGTCAGTTTCCTCTTATGAGTTTATTGATATTATATTATATGAATCATTGGTTATTTCTAAAGCTATATCAGATTATGGAGCTCAAGGATTCCCTCTCCACAGTCCTGGGGATTCTCTACCTTTTTATTTGATCACATGCTCATCTCCTCACAGAACTAGTGAAGATTGAGACATTCTGCATTCGCCTGGACACTTGCTCCTAACACTTGGAGCTGATATTATCTCACATGGTTTATTGTTCAAGGATGCAATATATCAGTTGCTTGGGTGTTCCTTGCATGTTTGGAATTCTCAAGCACTTTTTTTCTCTTATCAGTTGATTTTAGTTTCTCTACATGGGTCCAGTTTTCATCCAGCAATTGTCTATATTTCTGATTTAGTTGAGCATATTCTTCTTCTTCCAAAGAGGAAGATTCCTCCAGAAATAATCATTTAGTTTGGATGGAGAATTTCACATGCAAGGCCTCAGGATATGTGTGCACATAAGAAAAATCTTGATCCTGATTCTACCTGTTTAGTTTGAGGGGGCGTATTTTTCCCATGAGGTTTTTCCCCGTTTCCTTGTTTGTATTAAGCAATTGCTTTTTGCATTTTAGCTGTAATGGGTGAACTTTGGTCTTAGTTACCAAGGCCCGCAATTGTCCAAGTTAGCATTCATGGGGGGTGTTAGGATTATAATCCTCCCTTGTCCGAATCGGTCAATTTAGCCTAACCTAGGAGTCATTTAGTCACTACTAAGTCACTAGTACCATTGGGTCCACTTGGCTTAATAGAGCCACATGTACCAGTCACTAGAGGACAAGGAACAATGATTGAGGCTAACTACAACTGAATGCACTTGCATGCATCAGTGTAGGCGCCTCCTAGACCAATTCCTACAATTTAGGAGCCATTAGAAGTGTCAGCACCAACCTCCTTCAGTTGTCAGCAATTAGTGAGTAGTCAAGCCTAGTTATGAGTCAGTTACATTCAGTTAGATGTCCTCTCGTTCAATTAGCATTAGTATTTACATGGTTGCATGTGGGAAGGCACCTTTTCTCACCTACCACATCAATTAGACAAGTTTAACTGATTATAACTGATTGAGAGACTGAATTAGACAACTATAGATAGCTAGTTAAGCTTTGATAGTGATTTAGACATGTCCAGTTATCCATGCAGTCAGATTAAGTTAATCAATTTGAATTTCCCTCATGAATTCGAATTGTCTGGCTATTAATGCCAGTGTATTGCATTGTAACAATTATCCAGATTGTATCCATTTTTACTTTTGATTAATGAAAGCAGGTACAGCTACAACTTCTTATTGCACTGTTTCATATCATATTCTAAGTAAATTTGTTTATGGAATCTCTGTAAGTTTTGTCTTGGTCCATAGATTCCCGTGAGCTCAATTTTAATAAGAGGAGGCATTGAAACTCTACTCATTTTATTATTTCTATTGCATATTTTCTAAATGAAATTGAAGAATTTGGACGCTAATCTATGCCATTTCATTGTGAGATTATAGCTTGGTTAATTTTGAGGTGAAATCGACTGAATCTCATGCTTTCTTTTTTGTCAAATAATGTTGCTTAGATCCAATTTATTTTGAATAAGTATTTGAAGTTTTTAATTTACTTATTTTCATTTCATTATCAAAATATTGTAAGAGCAATATATTGTATTCGGTTATACTTGTGTTCTCTTGCTTTTTGTTGATGAGATTGACTGGATTAACCTTGTTTGTACGAAGAATTGCCTATATTTTGCAATATATTATTAGGTAGAAGGGATTTCGGAGTTCGGTTGCATCCACTTATTTTCCACAACACCAATTTTGTTGTGTTTAACATCTTTGTTTTGCATATCCCTCTTTCCTTCATTCCATTCAAGCAAGGGATTGAGGTGTCACGTCCCCATGCCTCCGACCGGCGAAGAGGACACGACTACAAGCTTCAACCACATGGGCTAAGAGCCCCAGGAACATGGACATGCATAAAAATGATAAAACAGAATGCTGAAGCAAACGTATTGAAGTAGAAACATGCACACATGAACATTTATCATGCACAGATGCAATTATCTATCAGACACAGCGGAAACATCATACATTCATACAAGCATTCATTGAAGATGTCCATGATAGTCATTAACAGTAAATATAGTTGCAGAAGTAAAATGAACAAGATCACTTATCTTAATAAGAACTCGATCCACAACCAGCTACGTCGCTGCAACGTTCCACCCAACCATAGGCCAGCGTGCTCCTTAATCTCTCAGCAGTGCTGCCACGCCCGAGCTGGGCATGATTCTCCAAGGAATAAGGGAACAAGCAGGCTTACACATAGCCAAGGATACACAAACACATCCAAGCCAACACAGTTGGGTTTATCAGGCCATCGAGGAGTTGGGAAAGCCTAAATGCTAAGATGATGAGCTCAATGCAGAGCCAAGAACACCTACACCAGAACTAGCTTGACTTCTAAGACAACCACACACACCCAACACAAGGAATCGATCCCTTCTCTGCTACACAGTCCCTCAGGCCCTGCATTCCCTTCCAGTGCTATTCAGGGGTTGTGGAGAAGAAAGCTAGCCCTCTAGCTCTGTCTGTGTGGTTTCCATCACCAGGTTTATCAAGCAAACCAAGCCCCCATCCCTTCTCCCAACGCAGTCCGAAGACCAACCATTTCCCACATGTAATTAAATCAGCAATTACAGCTCAACAGGGAAGGTGACTCCCCAGGGAATTATACAGTCCCAAACGTAACAGTGAAAGTAGCTCACAACAAGGGAAAACAATGACCCGTCCTGAGCAACAAATCCAACCAGGGGAACTTACATAGACCACGCTGAGGAAGAGAAAAACGTAGACTTCCAAATCCTGTGCGTGAAATGAACAGAATGACCATACCATTCTGTGAGACAGCCGAAAACGTGAATGGCCCTTCACAGCAGTTCATGGATGGAATAGCACGGCTCTCAGCTCGCTGCATCAGTCGGAAAACCAGGAAATTCTTGTGCGTGAGGCACATGAACGGACATTGCTCCTGCACGAAAATGAACAGCTCCCAGTTCATGCATGGGTGAACAGACAACAGGGAAGATGCGAATTAGACGTGCATGGGTGTTCAGCACAGGCGTGGAGAGGAGAATGTGTCCACGGGAGTGAGAAACCAGGTAAATCCTGTGCGTAGAGGTGAACAGAAAATTGTGAGGCCCTGCGTAGTGGAGAGTGTGTGAAGGTTTCTCTTGCCATTACGAAGTCAAACGCTGTGGTGGAGTGTGCATGTGGGTGAGGACTGACAGTCCTACCACCCCACTCCCAAAGCAATTAACTGCTTCAACCACCAGCAGCCATTTTTCAATGAAATTGGTTGGAATAAAACAAGGGGGGAAGACACATTGGTATTTTCCCTCACTGGCCCAAGGTTTTACAAATTCCACACCCTTATCCTCGTGAAAATCATGCCCTTTCTCATTTTAGTTGCCGCGATCGTAGCTGGTCGGGTTCGTTTTAATTAAAGATGCATATTTACATGATGATCAACTTAATATGTGTGCCGCATGCCCCGATACACCTTCGGTGACAATTTTAAATCCAAAACATATCATAACCAATCAATGGTGGGGCCTTGGCCTTTAGCTCCGCACCATGATTTTTACAATATATACATCATATGCATCTAATGCAACGGGGTCAAAACCGGGGGTGTGACATGAGGATTTCTCTCTTCTTCTTTAAAAATTCAATCTGTTTCTTGGTTATTGTTTGTCTACGCTTAATAAAAATTATATACATAAATATGATATTTGAAATATGATTTGGATTATGCATATATATCAGATCTAGGTCCCTTTAAAAAGTTTCATCTCAAACTAGATCCGAAGTAGTCTCTCAAAGTGCCCTTTTCAATAAAAAAAATTCATAATTTTCAAGCATTTTGAGTAATGTAAATTATGTATTTTTCTTTGAATGATTTGTGACATTATAAAATATTTCGTTTGATATTTTTTATCAGTTTTTAAGAAAAGGAGAAGGACATACTGCTCAAAAATAAAGTTTCGGGTCAGCCGGAACACCAAAAAGTCCTTCCTTCATCCCCTCTCTTTACTCCCTTTCTCTCCCTGCAATATTGCAATCCTTTTTCAAGGATCAAAGTGCATTTCACTTCATATTTTGATCAAATTGTAAATTTCAATAATAAAGAAGGCAAGTGGGTTACACAACGCACACACTCCATCCCCCTTGGGGGGATTCGTAGTGTCCTTTTTGGTTTGCTTTTTACTAACCAACACATGCACACAGTCCACTTTATAGAAAGTATGAATAGGTTGATTAATTTGTTTTGATTTCATCTTAGAATAAAGTAATAATTTGATACCCAACTCGCTGCCATGAATTATGCTCTCGCCACCAACCAAAGGTTTTGTCGATTATTGGTGGATGATCAGAAAGTAACACATAATTTGCAATTTCAAGTTGTAATTAGTTTGCTTGCTTTTAAAAACTCTTTGCTTTATTTATTTGGAATAAAAAATTTGTAGTTAACCTCGTGTATGCTCTTCATGTACGATATTTGCCTGGTCATTGGGGAATCAAAAGTGATTTGTGACATTTTCTAATTTATACACATTAATATAACAATGCATTAATAAAAGAAACTCCCAAGAACATTACAAAAATCTAGTGTAGAGACATTTCACAATTATGGGAAAATTATTCAAAGGAAGCGAGAACCTTGGAATAGTGACCTCGGGATACTGCGAGGCCACATCCTTTTTGGTGTAGCATTGGACACCTCTCAAAGACTCCGATTCAACCCACTTTTTTGAGTGAGGAGCCACCTTTGTCATATTCCATATATATTCTAAGTACTTTATAGTACATCGATAATCCCTTTCACTTAACTCAACTCTTCTTTCAATAATTAAAACTGACCAAGACACATTGCAAAACATATTATTTTTTCAGCAGCATCATTTCTTTATTTTGACTCCATTGACATTGATGTAATTTTGCAACATTTTACTGTCGATTATCATAAGTTTCTTATTGTTTCTAATCTTTATGTGTTGATGTTATATGTCGGTGAAATATTCATTTATATTTGCAACGTTCTGGTCTCAGTATTTTACTTCAAAAACTCCTAAGAAACTTACTTCCATCATTAACGACTATAACACAAGAGCCTTAGTTTAACTTTTTCTTAGACACCACCCCCTTGGATTCATTAGGAGTTTTTCCTAAATGAAGGACTCAATATAAAGTGACAATACTTGACTCGAGACTTGACCCCAATGGCACACCTAGTAGCTTGAAAATTTATGTTGCGCTTAACCCCAGGTGTGTGAAAGGTGGCAACGATTTTTGGCTTCGTTGTCGAGGATAAATATTTTTATTTCGGGTTACGATTTTTTTTTTTTGGATTTGTTTGATTAATTATTAGAGTAGACCTTTGATTCTTTTCCTGGCGATTCCATTAACATTTTTCCTTTTTTAAAAAGAAAAGCAAAAAAAAAGGAATTTTTGTGAAAGATTTATGATGCATATTTTTCTTTTCACATGGAGACTCCATTGAAGGGATAAAACCCTCGTTTCTCACAAAAAATGAGATTGATTGTGTGTAGATGAGATCATACAAACACTAAATATTCAAAGCTCATTATTTTGAAAACTCCATAATTATATCAAATGCTTTCTATTGAGTAAACAATATGGATGAGGAAAGAGCTTGGATTTCCAGTGAATATCTTTCGATAAATTCTCAAACATCCCTGGTTTTCCTAATTATCAAAATGGTGAAGATATATTTGATCATCTACTTATCTTTTCGGGAAATAAGCATGCAGAGGTTCGGCATGTCATATATTTTCTTAAAATTCTGGATGACTTAAATGTTTTGTATGAAGATAATATGATGGAGATGTTTGTTATTACTCTGGGAAAAAATGATTATGAATGATATCTCAATGGTTTTCTAAATAAAGGTTTTACTTCCCTTTCAAGCTTCCTCATAATTCTTGAGGCAGTGACATATATGAGTTCTTTTTTGTCAAATAATGGTGCTTAGATCCAGTTTATTTTGAATAAGTATTTGCAGTTGTTAATTTACTTATTTGCACTTCATTATTAGAATATTGTAAGAGCAACATACTGTAGTCGGTTATACTTATGTTCTCTTGCTTTTTGTTGATGAGATTGACTGTATTAACCTTGTTTGTATGAATAATTTCCTAGATTTTGCAGGATCTTCTTAGGTAGAAGGGATTTTGGAAGTCGGTTGCATCCACTTATTTTATACAACATCAATTTTACTGTGTTTAACATCTTTGTTTTGCAGATCCCTCTCTCCTTCATTCCATTCAAGCAAGGGCTTGAGGATTTCTCTCTCCTTTAAAAATCCAATATTTTTCTTGGTTATTGTTTCTCTATGCTTAACAAAGATTAGGTACATCAATATGATATTTGAAATCTGATTTTAATTTTGCATATATATCATATCTAGGTTCCTTAAAAAAGTTTCATTTGAAACTAGATTCGAAGTAGTCTCTCAAAGAGCCTTTTTTCAACAAAATATTCACAATTTTCGAGCATTTTGAGTTGTGTAAATTATGTATTTCGCTTTGAATGATTTGTGACATTCTAACATAGTTTTATTGCTTTTTTTTAGCAAGTTTTAAGAAAATGAGAAGGACATACTGCTCAAAAAATAAACTTTCGAGTCACACGAGACACCAAAAAGTCATTCCTTCATCCCCTTTCTTCACTTACTTTCTCTCCCTGCAATATTGTAATCCTTTCGATCATTTTTCAAGGACCAAAGTGAAATTTAATTCATTTTTTCATCACATTGTAAAGTTCAATAATAAAGAAAGCAAGTGGGATACACAACACCCACACTCCATCCCCCCTTGGGGATTCATAGTGTCCTTTTTTGTTTTATTTTTACTAACCAAGAAATGCACACAATTCTCCTTCTATAAAGGATGAATAGATTGATCAATTTTTTATTTATTTCATCTTAGAATAAAGTAATAATTTCATACCCAACTCGTTGCCACGGAGTATGCTCTTACTGCCAACCAAAGGTTTTTGTCGATTATAGGTGGATGCTGAGAAAGTGACGCATAGTTTGTGGTTTCAATTTGTCATTAGTTTAGTTTCTTTTAAAAACTCTTTTCTTTATTTAATTGGAGTAAAATTTTTGTCGTAAACCTTGTGTATGCTCTTTCCCTCTGCGGGCATTTCCTGGTCGTTGGGGAATCAAAAGTGTTTTGCGACATTTTCTAATTTCTACACATTAATATAAAAATCCATTAATAAAGGAAAATCCCAAGAAAATTAAAAAAATATGGTGTAGATACATTTGACAATCGTGGAAATATTCTTCAAAGGAAGCGGGAACCACTAAATAGTGACCTCAAGATACCGTCAGGCTACATCCTTGTTGGTGTAGTGTTGGACACCTCTCAGAGACTCTAATTCAACCCACATTTCTGAGTGAGGAACCACCTTCGTCATATTCTCAGTACTTTACAGTATATCGAGAATCTCCTTCCCTTAACTCAACTCATATTTCAATAATTAAAACTAACCAAGACACATTGCAAAACATTTTATTTTTCAGAAGCACCATTTCTTTATTTTGACTCCATTGGGACTGATCTAAGTTTGCAACGTTTTACTTTCAATTATCATCAGTTTCTTATTGTTTCTAATCTTTATGTGTTGATGTTATATGCTGGTGAAATATTCATTAATATTTGCAATAATACGATATCGGTATTTTACTTCAAAAGCTCCTTAAAAACATACTTCCATCAGTAACGACTAAAACAGAAGAGCATTAGTTAAACTCTTTCTTGGGGACCATTCCCTTTGGCTTAGTTAGGATTTTTTCCTAAATGGAGGAGTGAAGGTCAATTGACAATACTTGACTCGAGAATTCCCCCTAAGGACACAACTAGCAGCATGAAGATTTTTGATGTGCTTAACCCCTAGGCGTGTGAAAAGTGACAACAATTTTTGCCGTCATTCCCAGAGATAAATATTTTTATTCTGGGTAATTTTTTGTTTTTTGCTTTGTTTGATGAATGATTAGATTAGACCTTTGATTCTTTGTCTGACGACTCCACTAATTTTTTTCGTTTTTTACAAAGAAAAGCAAAAAAAAGATTTTTTTGTGAAAAATTTATGATGCATATTTTTCTTTTCACATGGCGACTCCATTGAAGGGATAAAACCCTCATTTCTCACAAAAAAATATTGATATTGATTGTGTGTATATGAGCTCATGCAAACAACAAATATTCAAAGATCATTATTTTGAAAACTCCCTAGTTATATCAAATGCTTGTTATCGAGTAAACAATATAAATGAGGAAAGAGCTCAGATTTCTACTGAATATCCTTCCATTAACTTCTCAAACATCACAAGTTTTCCTAATTATCATAATGGTGAAAATATATATGATCATCTACCTATCTTTTTGATAAATAAGCATGTAGAGGTTCGACATGTCATATATTTTCTTAAAATTATGGTTGACTTCAATGTTTTGTATGAAGATAATATGATGGAGATGTTTGTTAGTACTCTACGAGGAAATTCTTGTGAATGGATCTCAATGGTATGCAAAATTAAGGTATTACTTCCCTTTCAATATTCCTCAAAATATTCTTGAGGCAATGACATACATGAGAGACTGACATGGAAGATTTAGACAAGTTCCTGGAAGGTTTCCTTTCCGCTTCTTTGCCTTGGATAGAGTATCATGAGGAAGACCCTAAATTACCTCGTCTCATCAGGATAGGAAATGATAGGTATTGGGTGCTACCTACAAGAAATAACAATTAAGAAGAAATCCATGATGATAACATTGAGTTTGTGCACGAAGAGCCATTAATTGAACATGTTATTGTAGATCCTCCTCATTTCATATCAACAGAGAATATTGATGATTGGGAATTCTTTCATGATTATTTCAGTGATGATGATCACATTTGTACTCCAGATCTACCTCAGGATGAAACCATTACAAAATATTATAATGAAACTTATTGTTAAAACTATAATGTGCATGATGACACTCCTACCTGTTCTCCATATAATGATGATAATATCAAAGGTTTACTCCCTTGTGACCTTTTTTCTGATGAATATGAGTATCAAGAGGAGGACAAGTATAGCCTGGAGCATGATACAAATGATAAAGACTCCCTTATGTCCGAAAAAGATGTAGATGAGGAATCTTGGACATTCATGGAAAATCCAATCTATGACATGTATGAAGAGGAAAATAATGAACCAGAAACTCTTGATAATTATATTGAAGATCCTATTTATGACATTTTAAAAGGAGAGAAAATGGATCATGTGGTATTAGGAAATTTTTATATGGAAGAGGAGCATACAACTTATCCATATGATAAGTCTGAGCCATATATCAGTATCAGTAATGAAAACAAAGAGAAGAAATACAATCAATAACTTGATACTAGTGATGAGGAATATCTCATATTTGACATAAATGAGGATGATGACTATTAGACTGTTATTGAAAATACAACCTATGAGACTTTTGAAAATATTTTTGAAAATCCTATCTATGATATGTCTAGTGAGGGGAGTGTTTATTCTGAGAATTATGAAAGTTGCAAAGAAGATCAATAAGATTTTTCATATGATCAGTGAGAGATGTACTTGACTATCTTTAATGAGGACTTGGAGAAGCAATGTAGTGAAGAGTCAGATTGGGTGCAACTAATTGAAGATTTTTTTTCATCTATCAACTTCACATACATACGTTCGTTATGATTTGGAGCAGTTTGGGTCTTACACACAGAGTTATCAATAGATAATCCCTTTGGATGAGTATGATGACCCACCTCATCATATGGATTTGTACATTAGTCTTATCCAATCTTGGATAGAAGGATCTTGCAAGAGGACTTGCTATTTTGGGAAGCAATATGATGACCTTTTCCATGATTATAATCACTCGTCTAACCTTCCCATCTTGAAGCTTCATGCAGGTTTAAATTTCTTAAATAATGTTTCCTTGCTTTGGCTGGTAACCAAAGACAAGGAAAAACCTTTAAAATTGATAACATGCTTAAATGGTTACATTGGATATTTGATTTTACTTAAAATTTATTTTTTCATGCTTAAGAGTAGGAAAATAAGCTCATTAAAGTGAGCATTTCTTTTATGTACTTAGGAATAAAATTCTCTTTCATTAATTAGTTTTTTGTTCTTATCAATATAACAACTTTTGGATCATTGGTTCTTTTCATAAAATGTGTGCTACCAAGGTTGTCTTATCAAGTTGAGATGTTTTTACATATTATAAGAACCAGAGATTCTGGATTTCTCGTATGCTCTGCTTTCCTGAAGACTAGATTGAGCACACGTCCCACAGTTGGAGCCAAATGTTATCCACTAAGTTGCACTTAGGGGATTTTTCAAGTGATCCACCAAGGATCATAACAAATCAATTGTTCTTACTCAGTGCTCGAAAGTTCCATGGTTTCATGAGGGGATTAGGAAAATTGCCTAGGTTGTTTTCATATTTTCACTGTAGTACTTT
>LPNX010000272.1:0-27585 GCA_001517045.1 Pseudotsuga menziesii | reverse complement strand
ATAATAGAAACCAAATGAAACCAATGAGATGATCAAGTCTCTACAATATGAAATCACATCGGACAAAATGAACAAGGCCATTGCCTTCAATATTGTGACTGGGGCGAACCTAACTTAAAGGTAGTGACTCTCTTTCACTTTCACACAATGAGGCTTTCAAGGGTGAGGCCCAAGCCTATGTTTCAGTCCGTCCTGAAGAAACATACCCCCACCATAGTGCAAGATGTAGTGTTCATTCTTTGTTGATCCGTGTGAAGAACCTCCTGCAATAAACAATGAGAATGCACGATATAACAAAAATAATGGATCACAAAAGAGATTTTATTAATCGCGGGCCACTTCGAGGGGGCAACCTACTTTGAGAAATCTCAATACAAAATAGATCTTCGGTGATTTCATTGGCCTCAACACTTACTTATATACTAATTCTAATCTAGACAACTATTACTCCCCATGAATGTGGGATAGTACGACATACTAACTCGATGACTTAAAATCAACTACTAATCCCAATGAATGTGGGATAATACAACATACTAACGGGATGACTTACAAAGTATATGCGTCTAATAAAATATACTAAGAAAATAAAGAGGAGGGTTGACACGGGTTCTTAACATCCCCTCCCTCTTAGAAAAGCTTTGTCCTCAAATCTTAAGATGTGGAAATTGTTGCTGAATCTGAAGGAGTGGTTCCCATGTAGCATCCTCTGGTTGCATGCTGTGCCACTGAATTGAAGACCTCTGTGATGTACCAAGAGAGAAGATGACAAGTGCGCTTATTAAGGATGGCCTCTTGCTCCGAAATGATGGATCCTTCATCGTCTCATTCTGGTAAAATAATTTGTGCTCTGATGTTGATGTTGGTGCTAATCAATTGCTGAATGCGAGAAGAATGAGGAAGTGCCAATTTATAAGCAACATACCCAATCTTTTGAAGAACTGTATATGGCCAGATATCTTTGGAGCGAGCATTTGATGCCATTTGACTTTCAAGGAGGATTCCTTGTAAGGCTGTAGACGAAGAAAAATCATATCACCAACTGTTGATCCTAAATTTGTTATCATTTTTGACAATTAGATTACTCATTTAAACATATGTTTTATTATCTTTTTGCATATTTTATGTCACGCAGATCACTATTCAACCCAGGTATGTATGAATTTAAGGTTTATATAAAATCCATTTATTATTATCATTTTATGATTTTATTAATTAAAATTGACATTATTGAAGCACATTTGATATATTAATTGGTTTGTATATTTCTTTGTAGGTTTTATAATCTTTTTGGGACAAATTAACAACAAGTACGCATTCAACTTGCCATGTGCACGACACATCCAACTCGTCATCCAGCTCGTTGCGCGAAACTTGTTGGTAGTTTACGAGGTGTTAAAACATGTTACTGCAGACTTTAGTCTTGAAGCGCACTAGCAAATAGACATTTCGTTCGTCCTAGATATGTGCTTACCATATCTAGCTCACGGTCCAGCTCGTTGTTCACCTTTCCGTCCAGATCACTAACTAAACTACGCACTATTGAGTATTGATTTCAGGCATTAAAATGTGAAACAGTTCTACAAATGACCCACTGTCCACGTGTCTGGGTAATGAAGCTTGCTTCTAGATGATCCGCCAGCTTGCAGCCTCCTTTGTCGACACCTCACCAACAGAGCACGCATTGGGTTGATGTATTAGCCCGCGTTCTAGAAAACTTGCCTGTGCGCTCTCCTCTGCTCGCCACTAGTCCACCTGCTACACTAAGGAAGGATCCTTGCGCCACATCTGAAGACCGTTTGCAATGGAGAAGGAGCCTGTGCGCTGCACATCACGCTAAAAAGAACTAGACTCGCGCTGAAGCAGGGAAGATCCTGTGCATTGGCCTGCGATTTTTTGAACACCTTAATGATCGACTAAATTTAGAGAGATGTCGACCACTAAAGGGTCGACTTGCTCATCTCTGTAAATAATTATATATATCAGCCTCTACGTGAGAGATCATTTAGTCAGAGAGTTAGTTCGCAATTTTATCAGTTCACGCTTTGATTTGTTCTTGAGCACATTGTAACTCTGTTCCATCGTTTGAATAAAGAGTTGTATGCTTTGCTGTTGAATATTTTGTTTGAGAAGAAGTTAGCCAGGCACCACCCCTGATTGCTAAGAGGGCCCCTCATCAACTAGAGGTTTCTTTCATTTTCTTGTTTATTTCTTTTATCTTTTCTGTTGTAGTTAGTTTTATTATTTCATTTGCTTCCTGCAATACATTTTATTTCCAGAATTAAATAACTAGATCACGCGCATAGTTTGCTTCCAAATTTACTTTTAGCCTTTTCATTTCCAGTTTACTGTTCAGTTTATTTACAAGCAGATAGAATAAATTGCTTTTAAATTCAGTTCTGTTTATTTCCTTTATGTTATAAGTTTATGCAATTTAAATTTAAATTTGTTTATTAACATGCAATGATTTCTTTATTTTCATGAATTTGTTTAAGTTTATTTCATTGTCAAATTTGCTTAATAAGTAGGTTTATTTATTACCTTTATGCATTAGATTTACATCTGCACGAATTCAGCTAAAGATTAGATCATTTAGGTTAATTTTTGACATTTCAACCGTGTAGACTGTCATTCGGACAACCTGTTTAAACTGTCATTCGACAACCCCTTTCAGACCTACAGTTCAGTCTATCATTCAGTCCATTAGTGTTTTTAATGTGTTTTGAGATTGTTTTCAGTTATGTTTCCCTCATGTTTGAAGTATGCTTTGACTGAGATAATTAGATGATAGTTTTATTTAACATTGAAGTTAAAGTTAGAGTGTTTTAGATTATTTATTAAAAGTTATCTTATTTCTTTTTCACCTTGAATATGTGTTAAGCTATCTTATGTTTTGTTTCTTGAATTTGTTTCTGATTTCTTTACTGATGTATTGTTTTGTGTTTATGCTTTTCTATTGATTTATCCATTTGCATGTAAAATTCAGTATTGTGTGTGTTATCTTTAGCATGTTTTTAGGTTATTCCTTTTTCGTTGTGTGATTACTGAAAGAGACTTGTAGGACATAATTCAAAGATATTTTTATTAAGTTTTCTACTTGTTTCTTCTTATTTAATTTTTTTTATTAAGTTTTCTATTTGCTTATTTTATTAAGTTTTCTACTTGCTTATTAATTAGGTTTTCCTTGCATCTTAGTTTCGAATTTAAAGATTAATTGTTAATAGTATATTTTTCAGTTTAAAGTTATTTGCTTATAAAATAAATTGTCAATTATTTAGTTTAATATTTTGTTCCGGTTTAATTACTTTAATAATTGAATTATTAGGAGTTTGACTCGGTTTTTCATTTTGAAAGATCTTTTGATATTTTGTTTGTTAAAATATTTTCACGACACCATAGGAACCCCTCTACCTTCGCATATATTTTGTGTCAACTCTAATCCTACCAACCCCTATTGATAATTAAATATTAGGTGAATTAATCTAGACGTTATAACACACCCAACACCAACTTGAAAAGTGCGCTTAGAACGGTGTCGATCAACCTGTTGTTTCATGCGGGTTCTTACCATGTGAAGATTGTCCTGCAGAATTTGAAGAATCTGATGTCGGTTTCGAAGAACCATGCCAACTCCATGAACTGGTGAACTGCTAGGGGTGGATGGAAGGAGTATTGGAGGTGCGTGACCTTAAATTGCTTCATATGGAGTAATTTTAGATGCAGTATGGTAGGAAGTATTGTACCACCATTTAGCGAGAGGGAGCCACTTTTCCCACTGATGTTGTTCTTCAGAGGTGAAACAACGAAGATAAGTTTCCCAATATTTGTTGATGACTGCAGTCGGACCATCTATTAGTTTGTGATAAAGTGAACTCATATGCAATTTGGTGTCAGTGAGGCGAAAATGACTTGTGAAAGTTGTGCTGCGGTCTGAGACTATGGAAGAAGAGATTCAATGAAGAAGGAATATATGGTCCATGAAAATTTGTGCGATTGAAGAGGTGGTATATGGATGGCTGAGAGCAAAAAAATGACTATATTTGGAGAGTCGATCAACCACAACCAATATTATGGTCTTCTCTCCATATTTAGGGAACCCTTGAATGTAATCCATCGAAATATATGTCCAAATCCTTGTAGGGATGGGAAAAGGTTTGAGCAATCTGGAAAGGAGTGTAGTTTCACTCTTGTGGCGCTAACAAGGAGCACATTCGACAACCATATGTTGAATTTCTCATTGCATTCTCTTCCAAAAGAAGTTACGTCGCGCCGGCTCATATAGGTTTTGATGAATCTAGAGTGCCCTGCCGATGGAAAAGCATGGAGTTCATAAAATACTGCATGTTTAATATCTCTACTCTGGGGAAGCTCCAGATGACCCGTGTATCTCAGAGAAGAGCCATCCCAAGATGAATGTAGTAACATAGAAGGGTCACTGGCTAACTGTTGGATGATTTCAGATAATGAGGAGTCATTGACACAGCCTTGTTGAATAGAGTGTAACCAAGTTGGAATAGGCATAGAAATAGCTGAAAGAGAAACATGGGCATCAAATGTGCGGGAAAGAGCATCCGCCACAAGATTGTCCTTAGCCTTCTTGTAAGTGATATCATAGTCATAACCCATGACTTTATCAACCCATTTCTGTTGTGTTGGGGATGAGACCCGTTATTCCTGGAAATATTTTAGACTCTGGTGACCAGTCTTGATGTAAAAAGAATGCCCCAAGAGGTATGGCCACCAGTTCTGTACTGCGTGCAAAATAGTCATCATTTCCTTCTCATATGTAGAGGTGGATAAATTCTTGCCAGAAAGGGATTTGTCGGTGAATGCAATGGGATGTTCATATTGAAAGAGGACAACCCCAAGTCCATTGTCATAAGCATCACTCTCAAGAGTGAAGGGATTAGAAAAATTAGGCATCTGAAGGGTGCATTGGAATGAAAGATCCAAGGGAGTAGTTGAGACTGCTAAAGGTTGCATCTGAATGAAATGGAGTTGAGCAATGACACCATGTGAATTCATTTTAAGGAGATTTTCCATGCGATGTGAACTAATGATGCTGAGAGAACCTAGTTATAAGCCATTGAATGTGTGTTTTTACCCATTGACTGAAAACTGCATCCACTGTTTAGCAAAAACCCATAAGATGGGCCCAAGTGTGTGTAACCATTGAGTACCTAAGATCACATCACATCGTCCTAGAGGCATGTCAAACATGTTAGAGCACAAGTTATAATCTCCAATAGAGATAAACACATTGTGACACTTTCCTTTTCAAGGTAAGGTGCTCCCATTGGAAACCATGACTTTAAAGCTGGAGTAAGGATGGACAAAACTATAAACCTATTTGGCAATCTGAGGGTCAATGAAGTTATGGGTGCTACCATAATCAATGAGTATTGTAAGAGGGATCTTCTTGAAGAAACCCTTGACCTACATGGTTTGTGGGGTGGTGACTCCGGCTAATGCATGGAGAGATATATCTGGGTGTTCGTCATGAGAATGAGGGTCAACAGGTGGCTGCTGAATGTTGACCTGATCGTCTATTGGATCCTGAGTAGCTTCACAAATTTCAGGTACAGGCGGAGAAACCACATCCAAGAGATAAAGCTTTTGTTCTGTACATTGATGTCCCTAAGGGAATTTCCCACCACAATTATAACAAAGTCCTTTTTCAATACGTGCTCGCATCTTGACTTTAGACAAATGCTTGATAGGAGTGGTTTTAGGAGTTGGAGGGATTGGATGTCTTTGGGGAACCATATTTCTGAATGGAACAAAAGTGGCTTTGGGGAGTTGCTGAGCCCTGATCTTGTCCTCATCCAACTTAGCCAACCCTAGGATTTCCATCATTGTCTTGGGACAGAACATTTTAACCTCAGATCAGATTGTATCCTTCAGACCACTGATAAAACAACTCATGTAGAATGCATCAGACAATCCTTTTGTGTGATTGACCAATTTCTCAAATTCAGTCTGATACTCTCATACAGTGCTAGTTTGGTGAAGGTTGGTGAGTTCTCCTATGAAGTCATCAAAACCACGAGGGCCAAATCGATGCAAAAGGAGTTGGCAGAAATCTGTGCATTGTGGTGCTTCATGAGCCTTGATGTAACAATAGAACCATTGAAGGGCTTCATGTTCCAAATGAAAGGATGTGAGTGGGACTTTATTGACATCAAGAGTGTTATGCATACTGAAATATTGTTCGGCCCTTTAAATCCATCTAGTCGGATCATCACCATTGAAGCGGGGAAAATCAAGCTTCGACCCATGAAAGTTGCTAAAGGAAGAGGACCCAGTGCCTGGAAAGGACCTAATATGTTGTCGGTTGTTCATGGGTGAATGCAGAGGATGGAGGGTGAGAATTTTTTGATCCAGAGCTTTGAGTTTGGTTTTGATGGCGACAAGTTCTTCCATT
The DNA here is from genome assembly GCA_001517045.1 of Pseudotsuga menziesii. Classification (NCBI taxonomy): domain Eukaryota; kingdom Viridiplantae; phylum Streptophyta; class Pinopsida; order Pinales; family Pinaceae; genus Pseudotsuga; species Pseudotsuga menziesii. The sequence goes on along the minus strand of LPNX010000272.1, from coordinate 21,161 downwards.
TGTTTATTTGCGCGTGTGTGGGTGACAACGTTAAGCAATTTTTTTTTTAGGGAAATGGGTAGAAATAAAACCGGAAAGGGTTTTAGAGAAGGAACATTTTGAGTTGGGAAAAACTCGGGTGGGTAATTGGGGTTTGACTCGGTTTTGAACACTTGCTGAGGGACAAGAAAGCAAAAAAGGTGAATTTGAGAAGTGGGGTAAAATAATTGTAAAAATTGTCAGAGAGGGACAATGAAGCAGAGATGGAAAACAAACATCGTAAAATTTTTTGAAGGTGATTGGGTGAGAATCAAAATTTTGGGTTTCAGGAAGTGGAATTGGGGATATGGTCCTTAAGGAAGGAATATGCAGAATGGGATTACGGGGGTTAAAATGAAGTTTCAAGGTAAACAGAGATAAATCAAAGAAGATATGGACATGGGCCCCAGGTATGTTCAGCTTCCTAAAGGTTCACGAGAGTCACTCCGCTACGAAGGCTGTCTGACGGCTTGTGTATTGGGGCAGTACTCCTCACTCCACGGCGCAGGTAAAAATCCTAACCACTTAGCCACAAAAGACAACTCTTTGGTTATCCTCATGGGTGGGATTCTAGTCAATCTAGTGGGGGTCGTTTCCCTTTTCGCTTGGCAGGTCCTCTCAATGGCCAGCTACTTCGAGGTTCCTGTGGTACTCCTCACAATGAGTTTTAGGGCTATGCCCAAGTACTTCCCACAGTTAAGTGGATAGGGTTTATTCCCTGATATGAATGAATAATACCGTTGCAAGAAGAATAACTATTGCAATAATCACAGTGCTAGAAAAATTGTAGCAGAATTTCCACCTAATGCCCAAAAAACCTGTAATTAGAGCTAGGGTTTTGAGATGAAAATTTTAAAATGAGCATAACCCGATCTATATTGCTCAAAATCGCTATAATAACCTATTTCTGGAACTGGAACAACCACTCTGCTTTTACCCTCACAATCATAATAGAAATCTGGGCAACCGGTCAAAATATTTTCACTCTGCAATTTCCGTGGCCGTCATCAAAATTTTGAAAAATTGATGATTTTAATTCCACGATATCTCCACTTCCGAAACTCCATACGATTTTTTTTGAAACTGCCTATTTTTATAAGAGGAATTCAGATATGCAACATGTTTCTTCTGATTATGTGTAGAAAGTTTCTGAAATTGATCTGAAATTCGTTGTCCAGTTTTGCCCTCTTTTTTCCTCGAATTTTTTTTCCCACTTGTGCCAAGGAAAGTGCTCTGATTCTAGATGTGAAGAACCTCCTATAATAAACAATGAGAATGCACAATCTAAAAGAAATAATGGATCAAAGAAGAGTTTTTATTAATCGTGGGCCACTTCGAGGGGGCAACCTCCTTTGAGCAAGCTCAATACAAAATAACTCTTCGGTGTTTCATTGGCCTCAACACTTACTTATATACTAAGTCTAAGCTAGACAACTAATACTCCCCATGAATGTGGGATAATACAACATACTAACTGGACGACTTAACATCAATTACTAATCCCCATGAATGTGGGATAATACAACATACTAACAGGACGACTTACAAAGCATATGCGTCCAATAGAATATACTAACAAAATAAAGAGGAGGGTTAACATGGGTTCTTAACAATCCGAGGTTGAAGGGATTTCCTCAAAACCAAATCTAGGCCCATATAACTATACCCAAAATTAAATGAATACATTTTTACATTACCTCATCATGGTTACTAACTTCATAGACTTTTATAATGATGATGCCCCAAATTAGATATTTTCCTAACTAGTTCAAATCATAAGTCTCACTCATGCTTCCTTTTACCAAGAATAGAATATTTTTTGACGCTAATAGTGCGCTAATATGAAAGGAAGGTGGGCTTAGTTCAATTTTTTTATAAACACTCAAATATCTTCCTCTATGTTGGGATTCAATAGTATTATTCACGTCAACAGGGAGTACATTTTTAGTATTTTTATAGTCAAAACTATGGTATTTAATGTTGTATTTATTTAAAGTATTATTCATTGTGGTCTTGGTGACTCGTTGGGGTGATGATGTATGCCTCGATTTTTCATCCCTAGGATGACGCAGACGATATACGTCATTCACCATTAATTAAATCATTTTCATTAGCATGCAATCTATCTTATTAAATTTATAACGGATAGGTTGTTGCACTATACATGAACATATCATGCAACGCATGTTGTATACAACAATATGATTTTGCAATAGAAAATCATTTTTCTTATTCAAGTTTTTGGTATAAAATGGTTTTGTGTCTTTGGGAATTCATACTCGGAAGAATGGTATAGTGGGAAATATCTTAATAATAATGGCCAAGCCAAAAAATTATGACATAAAAAAGTCCACACCATAATGTAACAACACTCTGGATTAGGGTTAGTCTAGGACTTGGAAACCCTAGTAATCGATGGATCCCCCTAATTCTCTATCGAATTCAAATCCAAACAAGAGAAACATTCTGCTAGAGGCGAGCTTTAGAAGGATAGTGGTGTCTCATCCTTCTTCAAGCGAACATCTCATTCAGGAATCAAAGTTTGTTAAAAGGGAAGAAGTGCCAGAAGTAAAGCTTTCTTCCGTCGCCTCCAAATACAAAGTAGTAGTGCTATCAGAGAAATAAGAGAAAGGGATCGTCGGACACTTCACATGCCTACATCCTTCCTCTCATTCCATCGAAGTTTGGCTCGAAAAAAATGGTGGTCACTAATCCAAGGTGAAGTGCAACATAATTTATGTGGAAGGGGATTTTTAGTATTCTTGTTCAAGAAAAAAGAGGATTGTGACCTAATTTTCAAAAACAAGCCAAAATTTATGGGGAAGGGGTGCATGTACCTCAACGAATGGGACCTCTCATTCGATTGAGATAAAGATATGCCCTCGTAAGTTCTAGTCTAGGTTAAACTTCCCCACCTTCCTCTGCACTGCTAGAATGATGAAGACCTCAAAACAATTAAGAACACATTAGGGAAATATATTGACAAATAAGATCCAAAAGCCCCAATGTTTTCTTGCACCATGAATTGTATAGAAGTATATTTGGATAAAGGGATTCCAGAAGCCATCAATTTATCAATGGAAGGTTTGAACCATTTACAAACTCTTGACTATGAGCAAATCCCCTTCAAATGCAAGGCATCTCATTTGTATGGTCATTTCGCAAGGCTCTGTCCAAAAAGGAAGCAATAAATCACAGAGGAATCCCCAGGAGAGGAATGAAATGAAGTAAATAGGAAAAGGGGGACAAGATGAACCCTAACCTAATGCAATTCCCATCGAAAAAAAGGCACTGAAAAATAGGTTCCATATTCGAACCTCAGAAGACAATGAACAGGAAAAAGATGCAGAAGAGGAGAAGGAGAAGGAGAAGGACACTTTCAAGGACTCAAAATGTGAGGTTGTCACAGTCGAAATTGTACAGGAGGAGAACTACGCCCCCAAACCTACCTAACCAAGATTATGTATAAATAAGAACGGAAGCTTCGCTGAGCTCAGGAGGAACAATCACGAGATCAATATCAAAGGCACATTTAGAGGATACATAAGAAAGTAAAGAAGAAGATTCAGAAGCCTGGGTGAAAAAGGGAGGAAGCCCAACAAGATATTAAGAGATATGGAAGAAGCTCAGGAAAAAGCGGCCAAAAATTAAACCATATTAGATCATCGTATAAGGATCATTTCGGTAGGTAAGAAAGTTTAGGCCGCGACAGAGGAAAATAAGGACAAATATCACCTGCAAAGTCAAAGGAAATAATGAATCTAGTCACCTGGAATTGCAAAGGGTTGGGAGGAAAACATAAAATATAAGCAGTCAAAAGGCTAAAAAATACATAAGCAATCACAATCCTCATTATCCAAGAGAATAAAATGCACAAGCAAGACTGCATTAAAGTAATTAATAGAATATGGGTAAATGACGAAGGTAGAGAAGTTAGAGCCATAGGAGCCTCTAGGGAGCTCCTCACCTAATGGGACAAAACTCTCTATAAAATGCATCTAGTCTCCAAAAATTAACATTGGTTATTTGTAGAGCTAGAGGACAACAACAACAAAGAGGTTTTTTGTGTAGGAAATGTTTATGGACCCGCAAATTAAGGAAGCAAAGAGGAATTTTGGTATTCCCTAGAGATACAGAGGGATGGAAAGATGCAATCCCCTTGCATCATCATAGGATATTTTAATGTCACTGTCTCATTGGAAGAAAGGTGAGGAGACTCCAAAGTACGGGATCTATTCAGAGAAATTCTGGAAGAAATCAAAACCTCTTGGTGCTTGATTGATATCAAACCGAAAAGAGGAAATTCACTTGGTACAACAAAAGAGCAGGACCAGGACACATAGCCGCAAGACTTGAAATAATTTTGGTAAGCATATCCTTTCTCAATAAACCCACAATACCAGAATATAAAATATTAGGTCATGTTGTTTATGACCATAGGTCTATAACAATCTTCTTCTCTTCTATTGGGAATTTGGGTCCTTTACCCATCAGATTCAACCCAATTTGGTTGAAGATCGAAGGTACTCTAGATGAAATAAAGAATTCTTGGAGCATATTCGTTCTTGGTTCCCCAAGTTTCATTTGGGAATCCAAGTTGAGAAACATTATGGTGGCCCTCAAAAAATGGGTTGCATTGAATTATTAGGATCTAGGGAAAAAAAACAGGTTTTGAAGAACTTGGAAAACTTGCAGGACAAAATGGAAGAAGCACACATATCAGAGGGAATTTTGATGCAATAAAAATATATGGACAGGAAAATCCAAAATTTAGTAAGGAAAGAGGAAGAGGAATGGCGATTATGCTCTAGAATTCTCTGGTTGAAGGGTGGGGATATGAACACTATGTTCTTTCATAGTTAATGCAAGGAAAGGCATAGAAATAACACTATAATAAAGCTAGTCAAGGACAATGGAGAAAAGGTAACAAATCAAGGGGAGATAAGAGAATAGGTCAGAAGCTACTTTGAGAAACTATACTGTGAAGAGGAAGAGGTTTCCCAAGAAGAGATGGAGAGAATGAGCGAGGATATTCCCTCCTTAATCATGGATAAAGACAATGAAATCCTCGATCTCCGTATCACAGAAGAGGAGGTTCGCAAGGCAATCTAGTCTCTTCACCCAAATAAATAACATGTTCTATATGGGTTTTCAATAAGATTATTGAGAAGGTGTTGGTCCAGTATCAAAATAGATCTAATCAGAATGCTTGGCTATACTAAAACTAGAGATAAAATAGGAGGAGCAACAAATTGCACCTTTCTCGCTCTGATCCCCAAGGAAAAAAATCATCCAATATTAAGCGCTTCAATCCCATCTCCTTATGCAAATCCTCTTTTAATATTCTCGCCAAATTTATATCAAGCATGATCAAAAGGGTTATTCCATAGCTCATTTCTACAAGCCAAGGTGGGTTCATTGCAAGACGATAAATCTATGACAATATTCTCATGGTTCAAGAAGCAGACACTCCATCCCAAAAAGACATGAATCGAGCATGGCTATCAAATTGGATTTATCAAATGCATTTGACAGAGTCATACATTATTTCCTCTACATGGTTCTTGAAAAGTATGGATTCTCCAACACATTCATTAGATGGATCAAATCTTGCATTAGTGCTCCTTGGATATCCCCTCTTGTGAATGGCCGCCCGACAGACTTCTTCAACATCAAGCATGGGATTCACTAAGGATGCCCCATGTCACCTTTTTTTTATCTCCCAGTGGAAGAATCGCTGATCATAAGGTTAACCAGACTCAGACTAGAAGGAAACATCCCCAGATTATCTTATGTCAAAGGATTCCAACCTATAAATCATGCACAATTTGCAGACAACATGATCCTTTTGGGGAGTGCTTTGGTATAGATTGCTAGAATATGTAAAACCTCTCTAGATCTATTTCTTAAAGCCTCTCGGAGCCAATCCAACTTGGAAAAATAATGTGTTTTGGATGAGAAAGAAACCCAAAATTCCTAAGAGGTATCTATTTGGTTCACGGAATCAAATTTATTAACTTTGACTGGGTCTCCTTTAGATATTTGGGGGTTCCTATAGCAAGGAAGAATACCAAATCTACAATGTGGAAACTAATGTTGAAAAAAATAAAGAATAAGGTGCATTCATGGTGTATGAGGTGGATCAACTTGGTGGGGAAAGTGATCCTTATCAAATCAAACAAGTCCTATTCTTCCACATCCTTCGGGTGAATAATGACCTACCTGACAAGCTATCTAATTAAGGAGCAAGGGCCAAGCAAGGGGAGACGGTTTATGCTAATCATAAGAGGAAGCATAAACACATTCCTTAACCAAATCAAGCTAGCTTATAGCAATAAGCTAATGTTTAAATCAAAATTTAAGCTCTCGTGGCTTAAAGGGATGTGTGGGCATGAGCATGTAAGGTGCATGCACCTCTTGATGGTTTGCATTGAAGGGGCTTTAATTTCTATTGCATGTTGGGACCTCGAGGGCGATGTTTGCACACATGAAATGGATGAGCTGTAGGTTAAATGCAGAGGCTCCCAATTACCAACACATGAGAGGGACATGAAGGTGAGATGTATTGGGATTTGCAAGGATTTTTTGGAGATTTTCCCCACTGGTCTGAGGCTATTCCTCACAGTCGATGGAACAACCAAATTGGCTGTCAGGATTCTAAGATTAAAGACCTTGAAACAGATTTTAGGGAGATCATGGGAACAATGGACATAATCAAGGAAGAAGTGCTAAAAATGGCCAAAATGTCTCAGCGTAGCCACTGCCAGGAGTCTCTAGATGATGGAGACCTCCCTATGGAAGAAGCTTCAGTCACCCAGCCTACCTTCGACCTTGTAGGAAAGAAGCCGTAGCTTCTTTCTCACTCATTCAATATTGTTAAATGTTTTTTTGTATCTTGTTGAACCAATAGTTCGGTAGGGTTTATCCTTCCTATGTTATGGTTACTTCCACGAAGAATATTAGTGGTTTTATAAAACTGAATTTAGATACAATCGTTGTCTTCTTTGCTTAGATATCCATGAAATACAAAATTCTACTTTTTGGCAATGTAATGAATGGTTGTGCACAAATTTTTTCCTAAACACAATCTTTTCCAGTTTCTGTTAAAAAAAATAACAATGACCAAGCCATTATTAATGAATAAGGCTACAAAACCAATGGTTTGCACCTTGTCATCGGAATCCGTCAACTTGAGGAAGGAAACGTTCCTCTTGATTTGGACCTCTGCTCTATTTTTCGAGCATCTCGATTGGTTTAAAATGGGATAAAATCCCTAGGGGCAAAGTTTCATAGAGGAATTATGCCATTATACCCTTGTAACTCTACCTCTCATTTGGCTGGAATTATGCCTTAAAACCTAGTCGAAAAAGGTGCAAAGCATTGGGTTTTTAGCTTATTTCATTATTAATCCCTATGCAACAAGAACATAACAATCGGCTGGGTCGATTAGTTGATTCGTATGCAACCTCAATTTTTAAAAATGCCAATGTTTTACATTGCAATCTATTTTTATGTTAAACTAATTTTTTAACCAAGCCATTTATTTGGAATACTATTCGTGTCTTGCAGCTGATGTCGTGCAACTGTTGGCTAAAGCTTCCTATAATAACAGGATTTGGTGGGCCATAATGGAATCATAGGATTTTCTGGTGCATGCATCCTTCGTTCCTAACATATCTAACTGTGCAAGTTATGTTTCTCGCATTTCTTCATCCATGAATAGTTCTAGCCCAGAGTCTTCCATTTGCTTTAGAGGGTTTGATGCCCTTGTGGTTGGGGTTTCTTGCATGTCGGTTTTGTTGTCGATAGGAGTGGGGCGGCAGATTTCTTTAGGTCCATCCTTTTCCTTCGGATGTACCTGCTGCTTTTGAAGCTTAGGGGGCAAATATTTTTGGCCTGGATCCTCCGAGCGCAAACCCGTGGCTGGATTCTTCGGTTGGCCCTCCAGAAATCCAAAACTATTGCAATCGGTAGGGGCCTCCTCTTTGGTTTTGTATAGAGCAACTTTCTGGTTGTTATGTCTTTTTTTCCCTATTTTCTAGAATCTATAAGCATCTTTTTCCTCCTCCTTCAAGTTTTTTGTGCAGGATTTGTAAAGAGGGAAGTCTCCATACAAATGTCTGTGTTCATGGCACTTACGACATATGAAAGGGACGTTTTCATATTCCAGATGTTGTACCCAGTCCGAATCCCCATGAGTTAGACATATTGCATAGGGAAGGGATTTGGAAATGTGTATATAAACACATATCATGGCGTAAGAAATATATCTGTTTAGTTTTTCTTGGTGAGTAGAGCGGACAAAGATTTCGAACGTGTTGCCTATATCTTTGATGGTTTCCTCATCCCAGTATTCTTGTGGAAGTGAGTACATTCAAATCCAGACAAGAGCCCAAGTGAAATATTCTTTCTCTCGGATGAAACTCTCAACCCAGTTTCTCAGGTATAATCCAGCAACATAAAAGAAGTAACGGCCTTTGTCTTCTACCTTGGCCTTGTCGTCCAGATGGTGGAAGATGATTGTGAAATAAAACTTTTGATCCTAACTGCAGGTCAAAGTGCGCTTTAGGTTTCCATTTCTTCTCTATCCATCCTCGGAGGGCTTGTTTCGTGGGCCATAAACCAAAAAAAATTTCCTATGAGTGCATTTTCCTTCATTTTTTGAGCTCTAGCATTTATCATTTGTGCTGGAAGAGTGAGGCAGGGCCGATATTCTGTACGGGCTATGCATGTGTGAGTTTCAGGGTCGTTGCTATAAGACGAGGAGGGGACTCCCCATGATTTTCCTGAGTTGTTTTTAGTGAGTCACCCACATGGAGGGGTATTTCTTCTTATCTGATATACAAAGAGGTGACAACTGCCGTGTCAGGGAAAAGAGTTGCACTCAGGATTTGTATGTCAGAGCTTGGATGGGAGGGGCCTTCATCTCCCCATGATCAGATGCCATTGGGGTGGCTTAGAGCCGTCAGGACGCGGGGAAGCTACCAGGGTAAAAGGTAGAGTCATATCTAAGCCTAATTTCTGACCCTAAGGAAACCCTAGCAATAATTTCAGAGTAGGTGCCAGTCGAAGATTGAGGAATGACTTCGTTATTTTTATAATAAATTCAAATACTTAAAATATATAATAGTTTCTATCATAACTCTAGGGGTATTAGTGTGGACATCAAAGGAAATTAAAAGTGTACTAGGAGATTAGGTCAAGATATTAATAATAATGTAGAAGCTTTAAAACATCTTAAGGAATTAGTTTTCTCAAACACATTGCAAGAAGAGATCTAGTTATTATTAATGAGTGCACCATAATAAGATCATTGAACCAAGGAAGAACTCCCTCCTCTCCAGTATTGACATGCATTTTCCACAAATCAATGTTACTTTTCCAAAATTTTGACCAAATCCATTATTTTTATGTTAGAAGAAGAAACAACTCTCACGCCGTTCGAATGGGTAATCAAAAAGTATAGGAGGAAGAAGGAATTTGTTGGATATGGATCTAAGAGTTGAAGCAATCCTAGTACACATCACTTGCATGATCAACATAAAGATTTAAGGGGAGGTTGCGTGGGTGGAAATCCTCTTCTTAAGTTGTAGCATGTAGTAGTAAGAGGTGGTTGGCCCAATTAATAAGATGGTTAGGGGATGGTTTATTAATCGACAACCATGACATTTAAAGAGTCTCCTCATTGCAACAAAGTAAATTTTATTGATATGTGTGAAGATCCTATCCATTGCAATTGCTTGAATGAAGTTGAATCTTCCAATGTAGTGTGCTTACCTCATAACTTTCCAAGGGAGTTGCATCACGTAAAATTTTAAGGATTCATAATGTGCTTAAAGTTTCTAAACCTTGACAAATCTTATTAATTCTTTAATTTCCAACCATAAAATGTTGGGCGATATCTTTTTAAAAAGATTCAAATTCGTAAGGGTTTTATATAGATTCTGGATAGTTTTGGTGACATTTAGAGTAATTTTTTTTTATCCCATGGAATTTGGGCGAATCATTTAGAAAAAGGTGAAATGGATGAATCTTTTTTTTGAAAAAAGGTAAAAAGTTAGCCCATGGGCTAAATTTTGCCCCTAAAATTTTCCTTGATTTGCATTGGGTGACCTAACTCCTTTAATTTAGATAGTAGATGGACTAGTTCTCATTCTTCATTTTGGAATTCTCTTTGAGAAAGGACAAGGAAATCCTCATAAATTCCCTTAAGAATCCGACTTAGAATTTGTTTGGGCTTTTGTGGTGGTCATTAAAAGGTGTGACTGTTGCTTAGTAGTTCTAGGAGACATGTACAAGGTTAAAACGTGTGTTGATGGTTGCACAACAACCATTAAGGAAATACAATTCAAGCTAACTAAAACATCTAAACAAACATAAGAATGGAGGGAGCAAGTTGACTCCAAGCCTATCGAAGCTATAAATATGCATGAACACCTCTATATGGATGCTCCCAAGCATTTTCTAGTTTTAAGATTAAGAAAGGGAAACAAATGACATCCTAATCACTGTTAGAAACAAAATTAATAAATTTTGTAAATCTTCCCACTCTAGAATGTCCTTTTCGATGTTGTTGACTATCCATGGATGGAAGATACCAAAGATAAACCAATACAAAGAAAACATAAAAAAATGAGTCACATTATTTTGTTGGAATTTTTGTTTTGTTTATTTTGAAAAGCTTATGTCAATCAAACTAAACTTTCTAATCTTAATTTCCTATATCTACTATACCTATAAAATGAAAGCAAAATGAGCAAAGACAAATCATGATGATGAAGATGATGATTAATGTCCACTAAGACTAACTTTGGTCCATCGAACCTTTGAGGCCAACTTTGGCATATTGAACCTTACGAAAGATAATACTTGGTTTACTTTAAAATCTTGTTCCTGTGCTAAAAAAGCTTGCCAAAAAACTTTTCAAACTCACTATAGTTTTAGCAAATCCATATTAATTATATATACTTTTACTTTCATTTATTCACAAAATTAGTACAAAAATTGTCTTGATTTCGAGACCAATGGTATGGTACTTTCCGGAGCAATAGGCCAGACTCGATTAATCACATGTTTCTTGCTGTAAACCTTCATGACATTGAATGGAAGTCGATTATTGAATAGTGACGTCTTTGTTTTGTTTTTTATATGGAATGTTGGAATTTATTTTGATTTCTAATCTTAGAAAAGTGTTGTTTATTGTTTTTTAATAATGATAGATTAATGATTTTTTTTTCATGTGTGTGGATTGATTGAAATAAAAGGGACGAGGCAATATTCCATGATTCCTCCATTGGGTCAAAATTCGGAAGGGCGTTTTTAACTGCTTTTTATGTTTAAGATAAATTGAGATCAATAATACAAATTTGATTAGGAAGAGAATAGAGAATAATGTTTTTTTTCCTCGGAAAAAATTCATAATTTTATTTCAAAGTGGAACAAAATTACATCTACACATGTAAGAGGATCACTAGGATCCCTACATTGTCACATATTTGCTGTCTCATATTGTCATAACCAAAAAATTACAAAACTATCCCAAACTGTAAAAGCATATCAGCTAGATACATCACAGAAAATATGGGAATCACAACCCAAATCATAAGTAGTAACTACAAAAACTTCAGCCAAAAATGGATCACTACTGATCATATATCTCACGAGCACCACCAGAAAACCCACTACCACACAAAAACTCAGATATACTGCCGATAGCAAAGGCCACCACCTCTGAAAAACGTCGTCGCCGCCGCAAAGATCCCTAAGGACACAATACGGGTCGCCACGCAAGAGTATATCCACAGTCACCGCCACCGCCATAAGGCAGGCGATCTTTCACTGCAATAGAAGATCCAGTAGCCTCGAAAGTTACCCAAAACCCTCGACCCCAATTCATGAATCCGAAGCCCACCCATCGTGACAAATGAGACATTTGCGCACTCGATCCCGATTCTTGGAGCCGAAGCCCACGACCCCGGATCAAGGATGAAACCCACCGACAAAACCCCAACAAATAAAAAACCGCGGCAAAATAAGCCTGGAACCATGGCGAAAGGAAACGAAACCACGGCAAGAACCTGCCGAAACACCGGATCAATCTCCGCCATGATTCTGCGCTGAGCTGGCTTCTCTGCAATATCATGGAAGTGCCAATCAATCTCAAAAGAACAATATCAAAAGCCGAAGCCCTCGACCCCAATTCATGGAACGATTCTTGGAGCCTCCCAAAGTATATTGCCCACATTTGATGCTCCAATTGATACAGAGAACCGTCCCGCTCTGTAATAGGGGAGGCGCCGACAGTGAAGACGGGATCCACCACAGCATCCAGAATCTTGAGACACTGATAGCCATAACCCGCGAGCAACCCAACCACATCACCGAAACCAGCACAAGGTAACCTCCACCACAACTCCAAGCTCGCTGCCGCCGATGAACCAGAAGAATAAAGCTCAAGAACAGGTCGCCACGCAAGGGCACATACCTGAAATCATATATGGGCCGCTCAAAGAAGAAGGAGGACGGCTAGGGAAGGAGCGCTAACCGCCGTCTAATAGAGAATAATGTTAAACATAATATGATTTTTATTTTTTATTTTATTAATAATAATAATTAATTTTAAGTAGATAATATTGTTAATTTAAAATAAAAATACTTTTTACTTTATCAAATACTAAACCAAAATATACAATATTAATATTTGATATTTAAGATTCTATTAATAAAAAAAATTATTTTCATATCAAAATATTAACTTTCCTTTTTCTTATTTTCGTTCTTCCACAATTTATGAAATTATCCATAACATATCCCATATTTAAGATTCAATCTAAAAAGAGTTCATTACATATAAAAATATCAAGTTTCCTTTATCTTATTTATAAATTACAAAGAACCATCTCCCAATTATTACATATATGGGATTATCCATAATGGCGAAAGATACGTATTCTCGAGCGTGAGTGTGACCTTGAGCTTGATTTGACAAGTTCAGGAGGTTAATAGGGATACAATGTTTGAAAAATCACAAGGTGACACCATGCAATGAGTGTCAAATTCTAAAATAATACCAATTATGTCATTATGACACTAACATTGTTCCATGGGACTTGTTGAATAGTGTCACCTCCCAATTTCAATGATGATACTAGTTGTTTTCTTATAAGTTAAAAAAGTTTGTATAAGTCAAATAAGTTCGCAATCATGCTTGGTTATCTCTATCTTCCATTCATAGAACATAAGCAATAATTAATATAAAACTAATTCTTAATATAAAATAGGTAATAATGATAATAATTTGTCCTATATTATATAAATAAATAACAACTACAATATATTTAAAGATCATGGGCATTCTAAAAATATAAATAAATAACAACTACAATATATTTAAAGACCATGGGCATTCTAATATCACCATACTATAGTATATTATCTAAATCTACATGAGATCACAAGGTAACTAATTGTATACTGTAAAATAAAGTACCATTTTTATATTATTAAAAACAATATGCTCCGTATTATTTAAATTAACTCAATTTCATAAGGTAATTAATTGTATATTAATTATAAATCAATATGTTTATATTATTAAAAATAATAAAAGTTGAAACAGGTAAAATACATTTCATAGGTTTAAATTCAAAGGAGGTAGGATATATACATCTCTGTAAACTTTAGGACTTAAATCACTGCGCAGAGAGGGGGCCCTTGTCCCACAAACAAAGAGGTCTCATACACCAATTGGTGTCTCGCTCGACGATGACCGTCAAAATATATTATTATTATTATTATTTAAGTGTAAACTTTTATAAAGTGCAAAATGTTTAAGTTTGATGGATTTATGTTGATTTTATTATAGTGATATCATTTTTAAGTTTTTTGTTTTTTTTTTTTAATATTTTGAATAAAAAGATTTGTATAATATTTAATTTATTAATTTTTTCTATACATATAATTATTCTCTTAGACGTACACTTATAAAGAGAGGTAATTACTTTCTTTACAATGTTTTTGTTTTAAAAAAAAAACTTAAAAAATGATATCACTATAATAAAGTCAACATAAATCCATAAACTTTGATGTCCTTATCAATGGAACTCCTACTAGTTTCTTCTCTGCTTCTAGAGGCATTCGACAGGATGTCCCCTCTCTCCTCTCCTTTTCCTCCAGGTGATTGAAGGACTCAGCCTCATTATTAAGGACTCTCACATCCTAGGGAAAATCAAAGGATTGAGGATTAATGCTCAACTCGCAAGATGTTGGACTACACACTCTGAGAGATGCTTTCTTTGAAAATCAGGTTGACCCAAGGCTCTCTTGTTGGCTATCCTCCAATGACTTGAATCTGGGTGGCAGGTGGAAGAAGGAATGGGATGAGTATATCTTCGGTCTCTCACATGGTGGGATCACCCTTAAAGACTCCTTTGACTCCCTGCGGTGGATGCACAACCGTAAAAATGGCGATGTTTCAACAACTTTGTCTTATGACTTGATTGCATATGCACATGTTTCTCTCTCCAGCAACAAAGCTCTGCTGAAAATTTGGGAATACAATATTCCTTTAAAAATTAGATATTTCCTGTGGCTTCTTATGAAGAACCATGTCAACACTTGGGACACACTCCAGAGGAAAGGTTGGTCAGGACCAAGCCGCTATTGTTTTTGTTTGAATGCAGAGGAGACCATCAACGATTTATTCTTACCATGTTCCTTTGTGATAAGTTTGTTAAATCAGCTTAAGCGCTCTCATAATTTGGTGATCTTATGGTCGTATTCTTCTATCCTGGAAAATATTGAGGCTTGGTACAAGAATCCTTCGACCTCCTCACATCTGCCTCTTTTTCTTCTGTGGAACATTTGGATATCCCGCAATCGTACTCTCTTTGAAGACAGAGGGGTGGGCATTGTACCTACCTGTCACAGGATTTCAGATCTTTTATCTTTGTTTCCATTCATCGGGAAAAGATAAAAAAAAATGACACTGGTTGGATCGCCTCCCTTCCTCAACTACCCTCATGGTTTCTTTGATGGAGCCTCACAGAACTCTGTTGGTGGTGCGGGCATTGTTTTGGCTATCAATAAACTGCACTCCTTCTGCTTGAAGCTGAGTTGTGGAGCAACTACAAACACAAAAGCAAAGCTGATTGCACTCCTTCTATTATTAATAATTGATTATACAATTTTAAGTAGACGATATTGTTAATTTAAGTGAAAATAAGTTTTATATTATCAAATACTAAACCAAAATGTACAATACTAATATTTGATATTTAAGATTCTATTAATAATATATATATTTTTTTATTATATAAAAATATCAACTTTCCTTTCACTTATTTTGGTTCTTCCACAATTTATGAAGTTATCCATAACATATCCCATATTTAAGATTATATCAATCCAAAAAAAATTCATTACATATAAAAATATCAACTTTCCTTTATCTTATTTCTAAATTACAAAAAACCATCTCCCAATTATTACATATATGGGATTATCCATAATGGAGAAAGATATGTATTCTCAAGCGTGAGTGTGACCTTGAGCTTGATTTGACAAGTCAAGAGGTTATAGGGATACAATGTTTGAAAAATCACAAGGTGACACCATGCAATGAGTGTCAAATTTTAAAATAATGTCATTATGACATTAACATTGTTCCAAGTGGGACTTGTTGAAGTAGTATAAACGTTAACCAAAACGCTCCTAACCTGTTGGAATTAGGTAGGTCAATCTTGGTTGAAATCATTATTTTGAAGGTTTAAATCGCAATTTTGATGTTTTGGGTGGTTTTAAAATTAGCCATTTAGTCGAAGAGAGTCCAATAAAGTTGTAAAAATTGCAAAAAAAATAATTAAAATAACAATTTTCAAATATAAAATTGACCAATTTTTATGAAAAATAAAAATAAAAAATGTTTTAGTTAGCTTTTATCCTACTCGCTTGTTGAATAGTGTTACCTCCAAATTTCAATGATGATACTAGTTGTTTTATTATAAGTTAAAAAAAGTTGTATAAGTAAAATATGCTCGCAATCATGCTTGGTGATCTCTATCTTCCATTCATAGAACATAAGCAATAATTAATAATAATTATCCTATATTATATAAATAAATAACAACTACAATATATTTAGAAACCATGGGTATACTAATATCACTATAGCATAGTATATTATCTAAATCTACATTAGATTACAAAGTAACATTGTATAATGTAAAATAAACTAACGTTTTTATATTATTAAACACAATATGCTTCGTATTATTTAAACCAACTCAATTTCATAAGGTAACTAATTGCATATTGATCATAACTTAATATACTTATATCATTAAAAATAACAAAAGTTGAAACTGATGAAATGGATCAAAGTACAATTTTTTATAAAGTGTAAAATGTTTAAGTTTGATGGATTTATGTTGATTTTATTATAGTGATTCGTGAAATGTAAAACAGAAGGTGGTGGGGTATGGTTAAGATGCCTTTTAGGTATAAAGGTTGTCGGTCCAGATCAGGTACGATCCTCGAGTGATTTTGATGACTTAGATGCCCCAAGTTCGTGGTAACTTAACTAATGACAAACTTTCTAATCATAATTGTTCTTCCACTTGTCAACAAATTTTTTTATAGTACTCTCATTTTTAGGCTTTTCTTATTTTTATTTTTATTTTTAATAAAATGACTTTGAATTTATTAATTTTTTCCTCTCCATATAATTATTCTCTTTGACCTACACTTATAAAGACAAGGAATTACTTTCTTTACCATGGTTTTTTTTCATAAAAAAAAAATAACTTTGTTTATAAAAGAAATCTACATTTTAATAAATTCATTAACCACAAAAGTATTATTGAAAAAAAATTCAAACATATATATTATATATATTTATTTTATTTTTATTTTTAAATATAAATCATACTTATATATAATTTTTAATTTTTTACATCATACTTGAGAACAAAGGCATTGATGGATGTGTGACTATCGATTATTGTATTGTAGAGTTAAGGGCCACTTGAATAGTTTATTTCTATGGCTACATCAATATCCAAGGCCCACTTTAATATCTAAGATTCTCTCCTCGTTCCACTTAAAAGTGATTCACACGTCAAAAATGAACAACTAACATGAATAGTTTACTTGTAATCACAATTTAATTATAAAATTAAATTTCATAGGTCCACTAAAAGTGATCCACACGTCAAACCTGAACAACTAACGTTGATATATATATTTTACATGTAATCTCAATTTAATTAAAAAATTAAATTCCTTAGGTTGTGGTCGTTAGTATATGTGAAGATAAACATGTCGTGAAAGTGAAGCAACTTTTGGTTCCAGAGCTAATCGAGCTAGGGTTTGAAGGCGATGGATGGTGGTTTTGCAGGCGTCCATGGCTGTCAACTCTCCGGTCTTGCCGCGTTTTGGTGGTTACCCCTTGGCCTAGGGCTGAGGCTCTGGTGAGGCTTTGGTGGGCGTGGTGTCTAGCAGTATCTTTTTTCCCACTGTTCAGAACTTGGATAAATTTTTCTCACTAAGGGGGCAACCATCTCTGCAACCTTTTGATATACTTTGCACGTCATTACCCCATTGCGATTATTGTGCACATGGCCACCTTTCTGCCTAACTCGTCCTTCCTTGACTCTCTCGCGGTTATCAAAGCTTCGTCAGCCCCGGTTGACTCTTTGGTGAAATTTGTGGAATATACAATGGGAGTCGTTTCTTTAGTTGACCGAGAGGCGTCTTTTTCAGACTTCGACATCTGATAGCCTTGAGGATCGACGATTATCAGGTACTTCTCTGTTAGTTAGCTATTTTTTATTCACTGTTTTGCATTTTTCTAGGGTTCTGGTCCGAAACACCTTCACACAAGGGTTTCCCCCATCTGATGGATGCGACCACTCCACATGGAGTCCACCCTCTTAACCAGAGGGCTAGTACCAACCATGATTAAAAAGTGAGAATATTGCTTGTTTTTTACTTAGAGTTTCAGTTTTGTATGCTCTCGGAGTCTCTGGCTTAGTGTATTGTCTTAGGGTCTTATCCGATTTCGATATCTCGTCTCCAATCTCTCCGGGTCTCTTTTGTTCGTTTTCACTCACTTTACCTGGTCGGGACCTCCTCAGATATGTCGTAAGACGGTGACCCTAACTCATCCTTGGCGGGTGGTGATACTGCTAGACACCCCCATAACTGTTCCTCCTTCCACGTCACTATTGGGGACATCTTCAACATTTTCTTTGATCAAGCATAACTTCATCATCTAGAATCAGTTTTTGGTGCCGTTTTTTTTAAACCACATATTTTTTCGAGCTCTTTGCATCCAGATAGTTAGTTTCTATTCTTTCCGTCATTATTTTACAATATGGCCGTCCCTTGTGATATTATACTTACAAGTTTGAACTATTTCTCATGGAAATCTCATATGGAGTATATTCTGCAAAGTATGAGACTTTTCAGGATAACCTCATGGAAAGAAACAGAACCCACTGATGATGATAAGAAAATTAAATGGGCAAATAGATGTGATGAAGCTCGTGGATTGATTGGGATGTCAATCTCTACTGATTTGTGATTCCACATATTTGGAATTGATGAACCTGATATCGCTTGGGAAAAGTTGGAATCTGTGTTTGGTAAACACAATGAAATTCGGGATCATCAACTTGAGAATGAGTTTATTTCCTTGAATCCAAATGATTTTTCATGCATTCAAGACTATTTATCTAAGTATAAAACTCTTAGACTCTTATGTGCAGAATGAAAGATTAAGAAAGAAGAAAAACAATGTATATATCATATTTTTTCCAAACTTGGACCTGCATATTATGTTTTTGTATCTACATTCTACTCCATGAAAGAATCCTTGACTGCAGCTAGCTATCAAGAGCCTAGTCTTGAATCCTTTTGTGATTCCTTAATTAGAGAGCAAGATAAGCTCATTCATCTTGGAATAATTAACAATGCAGAGACATCTGGGAAAGCCCTATTGTCCCAACAGAAAGAAAAGTCCAAGCCTCCCAAGAAACAAAATTTTCGCAATAATAAACCAAACAACAAGGGTCCCAAACTCTCTCAGTCAGCTCCTTCTTTAAAAAATGACAAATGATCCAAGCCAAAAGGAAAGAAGACCGAGCGTCATTGCAATTTTTGTGGGAAAGATAATCATGATGAATCTAAGTGTTTCAAGAAGATGGCGGCCTTGAAGCAGCAATGAAGAAGCACCACATCAGCCTAGATTCGTCTTCAGAATCTACCTCTCATGGACATGCACTTTGTGCTTCTGGTTACTCTTATACTACATCTTCTTCTTCTACTTCAATTGAATGGCTCATTGATTCTGGAGCATCTTATCATATGGCTAAGGATCAAACCATCTTTTCTACTATGCATGAATGTAACACCAAACAAATATTTGTTGGTGATGATAGATCTCCAAGTGTTGTAGGATCTGGGACAGTTCCAGTAAAAAATTGTCATTTCAGTGATGTACTATGTGTTCCAAAAATTTCCTGCAATTTGTTATCAGTCTATCAAATTACTCCTTCAAGTGAAGGTAAAACTGTGACGTTTACACCTCACTAAGTTGTAATCAAGGATTTTAAAAATCCTCAAAATGTCCTTGCTACTGGAATTGTTGATGATATTACCAGGTTGTACAAATTTAACAACTTTGGGTCATCACTGTAACACCCCGTTTTGACATTTATACCTGAACTACTATTATATGTTGTATTTGTTTGATTATGAGACCTCGTCGGATTGACGACACTGTGGACATATGGTTCTATTATTTTGCCGATATATGTGTGTGTGTGTGTGTGTGATGATAGTATTATGGTCAGTAGTCATGTTTAGATATGTATCATGTGTTAATTATGTCAAATATATGGAAATTACTGAATGATGGGTACGTGGATACCGTTACAGATATATGTTGAAATAATGAATGTTATGCCAGGTGCATGGCGAATGAATGAGTTTATTGTTGTCATGTTATGATGAGATATATGTGTACATATCGAGGATTATGCACGATATCCTATATTGTATGTCAAGGACTAACTTACACGTTGAAACGGCTAAGTGATAGCTGGATCCTACGAGGTGGGAGGACCTCGGAGACATGGACTTCTAATGATGAAATGGTATGTGAATGATGCATTAATTACTTTCATATGGTTATTATGCTGTTTATTGTGATGTATGTTGTAGCTAGGGTTTTCACCCTAGCTTGTGCGAATGAGCACCTACTAAGGAATATGGATTCCTTAGTAGCAGTTCAATGATATATGAATTAAATAATGATAAACTGAAGCAAAAACCAATCTAAATACGTTCTTGAAGCTGAAACAGTAAAAAGTAAATAACATGAAACAATACGGGGAAAAGTAAATAATATAAAGCAGAAACGGTAAAGAAATGAATAATGATCTTTATTGATGTTACCTCCAATGAGGAGGTTGATGGAGTCCATTGCGCTGGTCCGATGTCGGTGGCTTCGAGCGCCAAGCTGCTTCTTCTCTTTCTCCGGTGGTGGAAAAGTGGGCCAAAAAGAATTCTCAATGGTGAAAGTAGCTTAATGATAAGCTAGGGTTTCAAGAATAATTTCGGCAGAGGCAGGATGCTTATGATAATGGATATGGAATAATGGGTCTCCATCACTTATTTATAAAACCATGTGGTTTAGTCAGCTTTTTAGGGTTTTAGCTGTTTAGGGTTTCAGCTATTTAGGGTTTCTTCTTTTTTCCTCATTATTTTATATTTTTTATTCCTTTTTGGATATTTTTGGAGGAAAAAAGGATTTTATAGCCTTTTGGAGGATTTTTAAGCTTTTTGGTGACCTTTTAGATGGTTTTATGGGTTTTTGATGGAGATATGGTAGGAAAGTGGACAAATGAGCCATGTAATGGGGTAGATGAGGTAGTTAACCATTTTTGGGTGTTAAAAGATTGCCCCCTGATGTGTGAGGGCAGGAGCTCATCGTATGGCCGATGGACATCATGAGTCATATTTGGTTTTTTTTTTGGGGGTGTGGAGAAGAGAAGGAAGCAACTGAAGTCCGGGACACCGATCTCGAACCACCTGCAAGGACTGAAAAGTACATAACCTTAATAATGGATGAGGGATCATCT
>LPNX010000242.1:113272-145988 GCA_001517045.1 Pseudotsuga menziesii | reverse complement strand
ATATGACATTAGGAAACAAAATCTGACAAATGAGATGCCATAGCTACATTAAAAATAAAACAACTGTAGACACAATATACCTGAATTAATCATCAACATTATGTGCTCCCTCTTTATTGACAACCATGGAGGAATGTTATTGTTGATCACAAAAATAGGCCACACCGTGTAAATGGATCTCATCTCTGCAAATGGATTGACACCATCTGCTGCCAAAGAAATCCTAAGATTACGAGGTTCTTATTTAAAGTGAGGCCATTTTTCCTCCATATCTCTAAATGCAGAACTATCTGCAGGCATTAGAATAACTTCATCTTGACTTATGTTCCTTGCATGGTAATCCATAAATTGCGCTATGTTTTTTCACCTGAACAGTTGTTGCAAACGTGGAATAATGGGAATATAACGAAGAACCTTGTAATGCACCTTTTTTGTTACTTGATCTGTTCAATATCTACTGATATGACATTCTAGACATTCTGTTGCAAATTTGTGCTGATTATAATATATAACATCATCATCAGGGAATGCATGAATTTCTTCATAATGCATTCCAATTTCTTTCATGATGGAAAATTAATCTCAATATGTGCGAGGTAAAATATTTGACGGTGGTGACGAAAAATTCAGCGATCAAGCTACAACAAGTTAAAAAAAACCTAGTTAATATAATATAAATAATATTAATGAAACACATTTCATCTATATTAATTTGAATTATGAATTAGCAATACAATTATTAAAGGAACAAAGATAAACTTTATCACGATCATATATATGTGATGGATTATTTTACATACCTTAACATCCATGTGACTAATATGTTTGAAACACCATTGATAACCTTCAAGTTCATTATCAACAATATAGCAGAGAGAATACTTGTGTTGGAGCCTTCATAAAGAGGTTCATATTCCTTCTCAAGAAGAGGTAAATCGTGAACATCATCAAATTCATTAATATTTTCATGATCATCATCATCATCATCATCCAATATAACATTAAATGAATCATGGATCAATGTATTTGTACCATAATCTTCAACTACGTTATCAGTATGATCATCTTCTTCAATGGTATCATTAACTTGTTCTCCATTAATCATAGCTCCATGTTCCTCTAGTACTTGTTCTGAAAGAACTTCCTATGTATGATATGTCATAGGATGTCTTTCCTTTATAATTACATGAATACATCAATAGATATAAGTTAATATAAGAAATATTAAAATAATACATACACCACATACACACTTACCAAAGAAAAAATATATTAAAAAAACTTTATAATGCAAAACTTACAAATGGACAACATTC
Organism: Pseudotsuga menziesii; assembly: GCA_001517045.1. Classification (NCBI taxonomy): domain Eukaryota; kingdom Viridiplantae; phylum Streptophyta; class Pinopsida; order Pinales; family Pinaceae; genus Pseudotsuga; species Pseudotsuga menziesii. The sequence continues at coordinate 144,672 of LPNX010000242.1, read as the reverse complement.
ATTCCCCCCCTTTGTTAGAAAAACAGGACCGCAGAGCAATAACAATTATACAGTTAAATCAATAAATAAGATGCAAAAACACATTAAACATTACAAAGAGACACAGATATAACGTGGTTCACCCAAATGATGGGCTACGTCCACAAACAAATTTTCCAGTCCTTTTATTTCAGTCCAGAAAGATGAAGGGATATGCCCTGTAGCAAAACCGCTGCACTTCCTCTTCACGCTCTCACAGTCTCTCTTCCAGCACAATACAATGCCCACATCCAGTACCATACAGTACTCACATCCAGTACAATACAGTACTCAGTACAATTACAATGGAGCCTCCTCAAGCCTTATAAAGGCTTAATCACATGCAATACCATGGGACAATACCATGGGCTACAACAAACCATGTGCCCAAACCATGTGCTAGACCTAACCACCTTTGACTCAATCCGGAGTCAAGGTTAACACATGCAATACCATGGGACAATACCATGGGCTACAACAAACCATGTGCCCAAACCATGTGCTAGACCTAACCACCTTTGACTCGATCTCAAGTCAAGGTTAACCCTAACAATCCCCCCCTTAAACTTGACTTGGAGTAATCACCAACTCCCCTCAAGTATTTACCGAGGAATCTTACATACACCCCCCTACCACCTAGGTCTATCTCCTAACTTTACCGGTGAGTTACCAGGGGTATGCATGCCTTACCAGGTCTTACAGCCATATGCTCATTTACATGCAAACCGCTCCATTACATTTTTATGTGCCTTCATGATGACTAATCACAACAACTCTACCGCCGCTGCACTTGCTGGAACTTGGACTTGGCAAATTTCTTCTTTTCACCTTCATTCTTTAAGGCCAACAGAAACCGAGCAAGAACTTAGTTTCTCTCTGGTTACTCCCTTTGTCAACATGTCTGCAGGATTCTGGCTAGTGTGAATCTTTTCCAGTTTTAACAGTTCTTCATCTAGAACAGATCTTATGAAGTGGTACTTGAGTTCTATATGTTTAGTCCTTGAATGAAAGACTGAGTTCTTTTCAAGATGAATGGCACTCTAGATGTCACTGTACAGCCTACTATTCTCCTGTTTCTTACCCAATTCTTCCATGAACATATGCAACCAAATCATCTCCTTACTAGCCTCTGTAGTAGCAACATACTCTGCTTCTGTTGTTGAAAGTGCAACAACCTGTTGCAGTTTTGAAATCCAACTTACTGTTGTTCCACCTACATTGAACACATACCCTGTGGTGCTCCTCCTGCTGTCTTTATCACCAACCATATCTGTGTCAACATATCCATGTAGAACAGTGTCTGAACCTCCAAAACATAATGCATGAGAAGTGGTACCTCTCAAATACCTGAGAATCCATTGTACTACTTTCCAATGCTCTTTACTTGGATTATTCATATACCTGCTCACAACTCCCACTGCATGTGCAATATCTGGTCTTGTGCACACCATGGCATACATCAAGCTCCCAACTGCTGATGAATAGGGAATCTTGGACATGTAATCTATCACTTCCTGTGTCTCTGGACACATATGCTTGCTTAGTTTGAAATGGATTTCCAAAGGTGTGCTGATTGGTTTTGCATTCTGCATTCTAAACCTCTGCAACATCTTTTCTATGTACTCACCTTGAGACAATGTCAATTTGCAATTTTTCCTGTCTCTTGTTATTCTCATACCAAGGATTTGCTTTGCAGCACCCAAATATTTCATCGCAAATGATTTATCTAGTTTTCTTTTGAGAACATTTATATCATACATGTTAGACCCTGCAACAAGCATGTCATCCACATACAATAACAAGATAATATATCTTCCGTTATCTAGCCTCTTGAAATAAAGACAGTGGTCAGAATGACATCTATCATAACCTTGTTCTGTCATAAACTTATCAAATTTTAAATACCACTGCCTTGGAGCTTGCTTCAGGCCATACAAGCTCTTCTTCAACCTGTAAACCAAATTCTCCTTCCCTTTGACCTCATACCCTTGTGGCTGCTGCATATAAATCTCTTCCTCCAAATCCCCATGGAGAAGGCTATTTTTACATCTAATTGTTCAAGATGCAAATCTTCTACCGCCACTAGACTTAAAATAGTTCTAATTGAAGTCATTTTAACAACAAGAGAAAATATTTCATCAAATTCTATACCTTTCTTTTGTGCAAACCCCTTTACAACAAGTCTAGCCTTGTACCGCTTCTTTCCTCCATCTTCTTCCTTCAACCTATAAACCCATTTATTCTGCAATACCCTTTTTCCCGTAGGAAACTTAACCAGATCCCAAGTCTGGTTTCTTACCAATGAGTCCATCTCCTCATCCATGCCTTGCTCCCACTTCTTTCTAGTTTCTACCTGCATTGCTTCTTCAAAACATTCTGGCTCACCAGAATCAGACATCAATAAATAATACAATGAAGGAGAGAATCGTTCAGGGGGTCTACTTAACCTGGTAGACCTTCTTACAGTTGCAGGATTTTCAGGTACCTGTTGCTGCTCTTGATTTTCTGGTGCCTTTGGAACTTCATTTTCTTTGATTTCATCAAGCACTGTGTACTCTGTGTTTTCCTTTTCTTCTTTCTTTCCCTGCAACTGATCTTTGTACGTGACCTTTTCATTGAATACTACATCTCTACTCCTAATGATTTTGCGATTTTTAAGATCCCATAAGCGATAACCAAAATCATCAACCCCGTATCCAATAAAGGTACATTTCTTGGATTTAGCCTCAAGCTTTGTTCTATCATCTTTATCAATATGGAAAAATGATTCACAACCAAAAGTTCTTAGAAATGAGTATTTTACCTATTTACCTGTCCATGCCTCCTCTGGAATTCCACCATCCAAATCGCTTGAAGGCCCTCTGTTTATTAAATAAACAACATTGTTTATAGCATCAGCCCAAAACTGTAAGGGAAACCCTGCATGCAGTCTCATACACCTTGCACGCTCCATGATCATTCTGTTCATCCTTTCTGACATGCCATTTTCTTGGGGTGTTCCAGGGACTGTCTTCTCTCTGCAAATCCCATTGTGTGAACAGTAACTGTCAAACTCCTTGCTGCAGTACTCGCCTCCATTATCAGATCTGAGACATTTCAACCTTTTTTCTGTCTCATTCTCAACCAAATATTTCCACTTCTTAAAAGTGTCAAACACATCATATTTCTATCTAATGCAATAAACCCAAGTTTTTCTAGTTGCATCATCAATAAAAGTAACATAATAATGAGAGCCACCAAGAGATTGTACCTGAGCTGGTCCCCATACATCTATATGAACAAGCTCTAACTTTTTACTCTTCTTTTGTTTCCCAACCTTGAGAAATCTAACTCTCTTCTGTTTTCCATAAACACAGTTCTCACAAAATTCCAAACTTACCTGCTTCAGATCTGGAAGCAGTTTCCTTGAGTGGAGAATCTCCATCCCCTTCTCACTCATGTGGCCAAGCCTATGATGCCACAACGCTGCACCTATTTCTGTGGAAGCTACAGAAATAGAATAATCAGTGTTATGAGGACATAAATATAACGTACCTATCCTATCTCCTTTTGCAATTACCATTGATCCTTTAGTAACCTTCCACCACGTTTCTCCAAACGTAGATAAACAGTCGCCATCTCCCAACTTCCCTGTTGAGATCAGATTTCTTTTCATAGCAGGAATGTTCCTTACATCCTTTAGCAACCAATCATTTCCATTATTTAGTTTAATCCATACCTTACCCTTTCCAACAATTTTACATGGTTCATCATCCCCCAATAACACATGCCCAAAATCACCTTGAACATAATCATAAAAGAATTTCCTATGGGGTGTAGCATGACATGAAGCCCCTGAATCTACTACCCAGTAATCACTAGTATTATCTAATGCAAGAATCAAAGCATCTTGTAACACATCACCTGCTACATTTTCTTCTTGCGTAGTCTCTTGCTTCCTCTCACCTTTCTTCTTTGGTGCTCTACAGTCTTTATTTAGATGTCCTTTCTTACCGCAGTTCCAGCATTCTATTTTTCCGAATCTGGACTTGGATCTTCCCTTTTTAGACTTGTCGCGATTTCCTGGGCTCCTTCCTCTCTCTTTTTGTCTCCCTCTGCTCTCCATGGTCAACGCATTACCTGATGTCTCACCTATGCTTTTCCTTCGCATTTCCTTGCTAAGAATAACACTAACAACATCATCAAACTTAAGAGTGCTTGAACTAGGGATAGAGTTACTTACAGCCATGACCAAGCTATTCCAGCTTTCTGGCAATGAGCACAAGATTAGAAGAGCCCTAACCTCATCATCAAAGTTCACTTTTACAGAACTTAACTGACTGGTAAGTGTATTAAACTCATTTAAATGGTCAGCAATAGATCCACTTTCCGACATCTTCATATTAAATAAACGCTTCATTAAAAATACCTTGTTAGAAGCTAAGGGTTTTTCGTAGAGCTTACTCAATGCGCTCATCACACCCTCTGTTGTTATTTCTTTCAAAATATTGAAGGCCGCCGATGAAGCCAGGCACAGCCGTATTGTTCCTAGTGCCTTTCTTTCAAGAACGTCCCATTCTTCATCCTTCATAGCCGCTGGTTGTTTTGCTTTTCTGCCCAACAGTAGGTACAGATCTTTCTGGTACAGATAGTCCTCCATTTGCATCTTCCATAACTGATAGTTTTGTCCATTAAATTTATCGACCCTAAAATTTCCTTCTTCTGCCATTGCTCCCACTCGAACCTGGAACCCTTCTTTCCTGCGATTTTACAAACCAAATAGACCTTTTGGCTCTGATACCAATTGTTAGAAAAATAGGACCGCAGAGCAATAACAATTATACAGTTAAATCAATAAACAAGATGCAAAAACACATTAAACATCACAAAGAGACACATATATAACGTGGTTCACCCAAATGATGGGCTACGTCCACAAACAAATTTTCCAATCCTTTTATTTTAGTCCAGAAAGATGAAGGGATACACCCTGTAGCAAAACCACTGCACTTCCTCTTCACGCTCTCATAGTCTCTCTTCCAGCACAATACAATGCCCACATCCAGTACCATACAGTACTCACATCTAGTACAATACAGTACTCAGTACAATTACAATGGAGCCTCCTCAAGCCTTATAAAGGCTTAATCATGGGGTGTACCATGGGACAATACCATGGGCTACAACAAACCATGTGCCCAAACCATGTGCTAGACCTAACCACCTTTGACTCAATCCAGAGTCAAGGTTAACACATGCAATACCATGGGACAATACCATGGGCTACAACAAACCATGTGCTAGACCTAACCACCTTTGACTCGATCTCAAGTCAAGGTTAACCCTAACACCCTTAGTGTGTACATGTTCCCTACAATTTTTTTCTGGTTTTTGTGACCAATATTCTTCTACTCTTAAATCCCTCGCATTGACTACATGGACAATAAAATTTCTCATCACCCATTCTTTTCACTCCATCCCATGGTCTAGAGAGAAATCTTTTGATTTTGCTTGTTTGGATCAGGAATATTGCTATTTGACATTTTGTCACAAAAATATTGAATGAATACTATCGACAATATTAAAAAATCAAGCTCCACACATCACTATTTCTGCAAACCATTTGTCGAAGAATAAAATAATTTCCACAAACCATCTGTCGAAGAATGAAATGATATCCGCAAACCATCCGTCAAAGAATAAAATAATTCCACAAACCATTCGCCGAGCAATAAAATAATTTTCACAAATCGTCGCTTCTATAGCAAACATGTCAGAATTTTTTTTTAATTTATATATTTTCAAATTCAACCATCATCGGATATCCAACGAAATGGAGCCTAGCTACTGTTGCAAAAAATATGCTAAGGAGCCTACTTACCATTGCATAAATATGCCAAATACGTCAAATCCGACAACTGGGGACATCAAAAATCCGAGGAAGTCTCGTCAAACATATGATAAAGTCGCGTTGAAAATATGACAACGTCTCGTAAAAAATTCGACAATAGAAACATCGAAGATTTACGACAAAAATTCGACATATAATTCTATCAATTACAAATAATTTAATCAAATTTCGTAATTTGAAAGTGAAATATGAAAAAAGAGTACATTTCACCGGATGTCGTCAAATTTTGGGTACATATCTTGTTGTGTGGTGCAAGATTATCAGTCACTTGAGTGATCCTATTAAGGTAGGATGTCACACCCTTAGATTTGTCCATATTCCCTCAGTTCCATCTTTCGATTCTCATTGGAGATTTGGTACAAGTTGGTTAAGGACTGTTAGGATTATTAATCCTCCCTTGGTCAAATGTCTATTATATTAATTATTGCCTAAATTAGGGACCTTAATTAAATATTTGGGTCCACCTATCCCAAAGGGGCCACGTGTACCAGTCATTGGAGTGTGGGGAACACTGCTAGAGGTTAACTGCCACTTATTACATGTGCATGCTTCAGTTTGGGCACGTCCTAGACCAAACCCTACATTTTAGGAGCCACTGGGAGTCCTGGAACCAACCTACTTCCATTAGTTGGTGTTAGTACTAGTTAGTCTTAGCTATCCCCCAGTTACATTAAATTACTTCACAAATAGTTAAGTTAGCACTACCAATGCATGGATAATGCATGGTTGCATTAGGAGGAGCATTTTTCCTACCTACCACACTCAGTTGCACTGAGCTAACTAGTTATCACTGGTTGTTGGAGTTATTGGTCATCATGGACTTGTCTACTTGGAATCCGATATTGATTGGGATACCTTGAGTTAGAGATTCAGTAAGATACAATGATATCTACTTGGAGGATTAGAATTCATACCCCATGCATTTGAATTATTCCTGTGTAAACTATTGTAACACCAGATATTATTATTGTGAATGATACTGTAAATTACTGAGCAATACTTGTCTGATTCCTATGTGGTTTGTTTTGTTCAGTTTGTATCTTCATTCTCCATATATTTGTTGCAAACATTATTAGAACTATCTTCTTGAAGATATAAAATGGAATTCTAATTCTAATATGGTATCAGATCCTTCTCAGGCAATTTTCATGCTTGTTTCTCCCCATCGAACATCAGAAGCAGTTGGGTTTCCACAGAAGTCCCCTATGAAAATTTGCTAGCTCTATATTTATTCAAAGCAGTGGAGAGGGCATGACGGAACCTGAAAACATGTGCATGTTGGGAGGAAAATAATGATTCTAATAGTTCATATGTTTTAGTGTTTTATTGCAGTGAAATTGATAGGTTCTATGTATCTTATGAGAAGTATAATTTACAGTCTTCCAGCCAGAGCAATTATGAGTTCTCAAACTCCTAAACCATAGATCCTCACAACTTCCAATTATCTTGATTGGAGGATTGATATGCAGCTGGCCTTACGCAAGCATGGCTACCACAGGATGACACATGCATGGGAGGTTGAGCCTCATCAGCCGATAGAGCAGAACAAGTTCCTAAACCGTTGTGATGAAGCATTCAGGTACTTATGTACTTATATTTCCAGATATCTCCTCTTCCATCTAGAAGGATTGAGGACTCCCATAGAATCCTGGGAGAAGCTTGATATCTTATTTAACAAACAAGATGAGCTTCGGGGACACATTCTGGAGAATGAGTTGGTATCTTTACATCCCAGTAGTTTCGAGACTGTTGAGCAATTATTCTCTAAATTCAAGTCTCTAGTGCTCCAATGCAGACAGTGTGGAATAGAGCGGAAGGATGAGAAGAGTGTCCTTTCCATACTCAACAAACTAGGCCCTGATTATTTTGTATATGTCTCTATGTTTCATTCCAAGTGGGAAAGCTTTCTTGATTGGAAAATTCCTTCATTATATTCTTTTTCCGATTCCTTAATCAAGGAGCAAGACAAATTGATTCGAATGGGAGTCATCCAAACCTCCAAAGATCAAGCTCTCTTAGTTACTGACTCTTCCAAAGCATAAGAAAAGGGGAAATCAAAGAAGAAGGACCCAAAATCAACTGATTCAAAGCCTAAATTGAATCAACAAACTTCCGAAGGAGCCTCCGGATGAAAGAAAAAGAAGAATTTTGAAAAGAAGTTATCTCCTTATTGTGAAAAGGGATACCATCTTGAAGATCAATGTATGAGGAAGAAACTTGATGTGTTGTCCACTCTTCTCAAGCAGCGCAACATTGCTCCTCTAAGAGCAAAGAATCCTTATGAAGAAGCACTGACAGAAGATACCATAAGGTGTCATGATTTGAAAGAAACTCTCTCTCCATCCTCAGCCTACATTATAGATTATGGAGCCTCTAACCACATGGTTTCCTCTAAATAATCCTTCTCTACTCTTTCACTATCAAAGGGGCCTAACATTCACATGGGAGATGATTCCCAGATTCCAGCATAAGGAAGGGGCTCAGTCAAAGCGAAGCATGGTGAGTTCAAGAATGTCTTATATGTGTTGTCCCTTGCTGCTAACCTGTTATCTGTTTACCAGATGACTCATACAGGCTATCCCAAGAGGGTCACATTCTATTCAGAATCAGTTGAGATCATAGAAAAAGCCACTGGAAAGCTTGTAGAGAAAGGTATCGCAAATCACTCTACCAAAGCTTATGCATTTTCACATTTCTTACATGTTCCTCCTCCTATAGCTTTATTGTCTCATGCTAACAACACCAACAAGATTTGGCAAGAGATATTTGGCCATCTCAATTTCAAATATTTGAAGCAGTTCCACAATGATAACATGGTTGAAGGTTTTCCCTCCATCCAAACTTCTGATGGAGTATGTGTTCGGTGCTTGGTAGGTAATCATCCAGAAAAGAAGCATGATGTTGGAAAGGCACATAGATTTATCTCTACACTTGATTTGATACACAGTGATGTAGCTAGACCTATGCCCACAAACTCCATTAATGGTTGCAGGTATTTCCTAACCTTTATTGATGATTGTTCTAGGTACTATTGGATCTACTTCATGAAACAAAATTCAGAAGTTTTTGATACTTTTAAAAGTTTTAAAGATATGGTTGAGAATAGTTTCGATAACAAGATTAAGTCAATAAGATCTGATGGAGGAGGATAATATGTCAAAAGATATTTCCAAAATTTCTGTGAATCAGAGGGGATTCGAATGGAACACTCAGTTCCATACACACCACATCAAAATGGTGTGTCTGAGAGGAAGAACAGATCACTAAAAGATATGGAAACATGCCTTCTCCATGCCAAGCATCTACCTCCTTCTCTTTGGACTGAAGCAGTAAATTGTGCTTCATATTTGCAGAAAAGGGTGCCCCACAAGTCAGTGGTTGGGGTCACACCATTCGAAGCACTACATGGGTATAAGCCCAATGTCTCATATCTGAGATTTTTTTGGTTCCAAATCTTGGGCCATAATACCACTTGACAAGAGGAAGGACTTCCAAGTCCAAAGTAGCGAATGCATTCTGCTAGGATGTGCAGAAGATGCAAAAGCTTACAAACTGATGGAGGTTGCTACCAAAAGATGCTTCATTGAAAGAAGTGTCCAGTTTGAAGAAGATCAGTTGCATGATACTCTTCTAGCATCATAGGAAGGTATAACTATTTCTCCACATATTTTTGATGATGATGATGTGCTACAGGTTTCAGATTCAGATGAAGAATATCACATACAGCATGATCCTATTATTGAGACTGAATATCAAGAGATTCTAGATTTGGATCCAGTACCCATTCCTAATTAGAAGCCTAAACCTAGATGGGCTCAAAAAATTCTTGATGCAACTGGAAGTGGTGCTGGAGTTCTAGAAGATAGAAGAAGAACAAGGTCCCAATATCATAATGAGCATGTTGCACTATCCCTCACATATTCGCTCTCTACATAATGGTGCAACAAAGTTCCAGGTCAGTGCTATTTGATGATGGTGAATGATCAGCTACATGGCCCACATAAGCATATATTTGATCATTCCCTACCTTCACCATCCAGCAGAAACAAATAGAGTCATCAGTTCAGAAGTACATTGAGAGGTCCACTAATGGACCGTACTGCTACATAGAGCTGCATTTTTTTGCAGCAGTGTTACTCAAGTTATTTTTCTAAGGAGGAAGCTTCTTTCTTCTAAATATATCTTGCATATTGCTATTTTCCTACTTATTTTTGAGGGGGGGGGCGGAGGGGTTCCCCATGAGGTTTTCCCCTGTTTCCTCAGTTGTATTAAGCAGCATTTTTTATTATCTTCTAGATTGTATTTGGGTGACCTATGGTCTTGTTACCAGGGCCCACAGTTGTCCAATTTAGGATTCATGGGGGGTGTTAGGATTATTAATCCTCCCTTGGTCAAATGTCTATTAGATTAATTAATTTCTAACTTAGGAACCTTAATTAAATGTTTGGGTCCACTAGTACAATTGGGTCCACTTGGCCTAATGGGGCCACATGTACTAGTCACTGGAGTGTGGAGAACACTACTAGAGGTTAACTTCCACTTACTGCATGTGCATGCATCTGTTTGGGTGCCTCCTAGAACAAACGATACATTTTAGGAGCCACTGGGAGTCCCGGCACCAACCTACTTCAGTTAGTTGGTGTTAGTACTAGTTAGTCATAGTTATCCCCCGTTTACATTCAGTTACTTCACAAATAGTTAAGCTAGCGCTACCAATGCATGGATAATGTATGGTTGCATGGGGAGGAGTGCTTTTCCTACCTACCACACTCAGTTGCACTAAGTTAAATACTTGTCACTAGTTGTTGGATATATTGGTCATCAGGGAGTTATCTACTTGGACTTCGATATTGATTCAGAAACCTTGAGTTAGAGATTCATTTAGATACAGTCATATCCACATGGAGGATTTGAATTCATACCCCATGCATTCGAATTATTCCTATGTAAACTATTGTAACACCAGATATTATTATTATGAATGATACTGTAAATTCCTGAGGAATACTTGTCTAGTTCCTATGTTGTTGATTTTGTTCAGTTTGTATCTTCATTCTCCATCTATTTGCTGCAAACATTATTAGAACTATCTACTTGAACATCTAAAATGACATTCAAATTCTAATAAGGACTCCCACATAAGATAAGAACGAGTCTTGGTGGTCAAGTGTGGGATCACATGGTCCTTCACTGCACCAATTATGATCATTTTGCATTGATTTCCTTCTTATTGAAGGCTAACGATGAAGTTTGTGGCAACGAGTACTTATATTGGATGAGCTTGAGTGCGGTTCAACACTTCATTCCAAAACTCATTCTCTTGCAAAATGAGTATTATCCTTTCTTTCCAGGGAACGAAATTCACTGCCCCATCCAATATATCTTCCAACCTCAAACTGGTAGCCATCTCAATGATAATATGAAGTCCAAAATTTGCGTATAGAACAAAATACATTTCTCATAAAGTACAAAAATAACAGCATGTGTATTATGTCCCCCTCTTCAACTTTGACCAAGCTCTGACACCATGTAAATTTTATGATTGTTTCCCCAACCCAATTTTCAATTTTTAGTGCAAAAGTTTAATGCCCACTTAGTCAAAAAAAATTCTTCAAAACTCATGCCCACTTTGCCTTGAATTTTGTGCCCACAATGAGCGAGGGAAATCATGCCTTCAACTGTACAGTTTTAGTATTTAATGCAGTTGTATTGTACCCTTAAAATCATGCCAAAAGTCTGGATATGTGTTCCCATTATCTCCTCACTTTGTGTGCTTCCATAGATTTATCTCTTCAAAGCAAATAATTTTTTCTCAAAACCCTATTAACACCTAGATTTGATCCTCCAGCTGCTCTTTCACCTTATAATTTCAACATTTTCTCTGAACCATCTCAAGCAGCGATTGTCATGGTATGTCTAATATTGGGATATAATTACAAATTGGTGGTTGATGATGCTTTATAGGGTTCATTTTGATGATAAATTTTTCAAATCAAGAGTCCCCCCATAAAATTAGACATTGTTGTGTTTTTAATAGAAATGAACCATTACTAGTTTAAAAACTTCACTTCATTGGAATTTTTTTAGATACCAATCATACTCGTTGTTCATGATCCTTTACCACAACAAAGAATTTTTTGACCAGTCAAACATGAAAAAGTACTTATCACAACCTAACAATGAAATTTTCCTAGAGTTTGTCAGCACTACGATGTCAAAATTCTATACCATGTTGTTTCATGAGCCTCCCCAAATGATATTTCATGAGTGTAGACATTTGTTGTAGTTGAATCCTCAAGCCCTAGTAGGTGATTGATTTTTCTATGAGGACCATACATAAATTCATATCTATGGAGCAAGATTAACACCTTATCATATTCCTCTTTTCTTGTCCCCTAGTTTTTTCTCCCTTGAGTATATTAGAAAAAGATTTAACTTTGATGTGTTAGATTTTTTCAAGCATAATAGTACTCATACTTTCAAATTACCTTAGGAGGTCGATCCTTTCAATGTCAAATATATAGCAACTCAACCCATTGTGGAATAGATGTTGGCTAGTCTGAACCTCCTAACTAGTTTTGTGTGGAAATATTATTCTAAGGGAATCATATCTAAAAAAAGAAAATTTGTAAGGTTGGCAAGTTATTTGCATGAACCTCATATAGATCTTCACAAGATCGCCAACCTGGACTGCAGAGAGCAGGTAAATAAGGTTTTATATCTAGAGCTATAATCAATGTCTCATGTGATCCCAATACCACATAAGACAAATGATTCCATAAATAGGTCAATGAATGAGATGAATATTGATTCGGAAATGGGAGACTTAGAGAGTTATAGGACTCAATGTAAAAATCATGTTCGAAGAAGTAATATAATATAATCATTCATTAATATCCTAATCCTAACTCATTGGAGCCTATCAGTCTTGAAATTTTTTCATTTGTAATCTAGCCTCAAGAGCAGGGCTCATCCTCACAGCAGGGATCCTTAGTAGCAACACATTCTTCTCTAGCCAAAGCTAGATTATTCAAGGTATATTCTCAGATCAACAAGGAGAATGCAGATCTTCAAGAGACCATCTTTCCCAAAAAATATATTGCTAGAAGACACCAGGAAGGAATTCTATTGAATATTTATCTACGACAGGGAACACTCAAAATGACAATCTTGGAGCCTATCACACCTAGGGAAAAGAGAGTGCCCTAAAATTTTAAGACTACTCAAGTTACCTTAAATTTGGACATCTTCCACCCTAAAGATATTATTGAACTACATAGGTAGATTGTAGAAGGTGTTTACCAAGATGTAATAAAATACACTATGATTCAAAATAGATTGCAAGCTTCAAACAATCAAATTGAACGCTTATTTAAGAATGAGAAGATGTCTACTAAAGCTAAGAAATTGAATATTGTGGAGTTAGAGAAGAAAATCTCCAAATAGGTAAAGGACCCGAATAATTTAAATCATGTTCATAATATTTTCAAATAAAAATATAAAGAGATTGCATCCTTTAAGAAGGGACTCGGAATTCTATCCAAGGAGCATCCACAAATGGCGAGCTATTGGTAGTCCAGGAAAAGTTGGACAAAGTAGTTGCTAAAAGTCAAAGAAACAAAGAAAGGATAGTGGCTCTTTAGGGGTAAATAAAACAATTACAAAAATAAAATAAAAAATAAAGAGCTCTCTCTAGTTATGGCCATTGTCTTGCAATCCTCATCCGTTGCAGATCCTACTGATCAATTGGCTAAAACCATGGCACAAAGTAGCATTAAAGAGGCTAAAAAAAGCAAGTTTCAAGCTAAACTAAGGAAAAATGGTGATGAAGTTAAAGTGTTGAATGAGGAATTAGTAAAACAGGATGTTATTATTTCTGAGATGAATCAGGCTAAAGCTAATTTGTAGAAGGAAATTCAATCCTTGACTAATAATTTAAGTGGTAATTCATTGTTAAGAGTATCTAGACACATGATTTGGGATCAAATCATAATCCAAATCACATCTCATTGGATTCACTTCTCCATTTCACAAGATGAATGGGAGCTATTTGTTAGGATTCTATCAAGACATACTCATGCAATTGGAAAAGAATCCATACTCTACTAAAGATATAATAGAGCTTCGCAATGATAAGATTGATCAGGAGCTTCAGGACATAAAAATCATAGACAGAACAAACATGGCCATCGAAGCAAATAAAGTGATCACTAAGAAATTTTTGGCCCAAAGTGTAAGTGAATTGACTTCTTAGTTGTATCGGGATGTGGGGTCCTTTAAATCCATGTTTGATAAACTTATCCATCAAGGTCTCCCACCCCCATGGGATGGAAACATAGACTTGTACTCTAAAGAAAAATACAACATATGAATCATGGATGCTCAAAACTCTGAGGTCACCCTGATAGATGTCCAAGGTGAAGTAGAAGGAAAAATGCTCTTTGATAAATTACACTCAAATTTTGAAATTATGTGCGTACTACAATCAGTCTTCTTAAATTTTGCAAAGCTGACTTACGAACATTATACAAATCTATATTTAGCATCCATAGAAATGAAGCACTATAAATATACAATGGGTAAAGAATGGAGAAAACATGAAGAAGATTTTGTAGCTCAGACAACATGTCATGGTAGTAATCCATCAATATTCCATTGGAGCACCCTCATCATAGAGACCTTGGATGCCTCATGGCCCTCCTTAGAATTCACATCAGTTTCCTGTTGTTCCACTACAGTAAATAGCTTCTCAAGTGCCACAACATCTCGTTAATCATCAAACTAGTTAGCTAGAAATCAGTTGTTGTTTCTCTTATGAATCAGTTTTAACAACCTTCCATATAACTGAAATCTATTGTGTAACTGAATTTTGTTGTAAATGTAAGAATCCATAAATAAATTATCGGGCCATTGATCAAAGGTTGAAAACTTTTTGTGTGAACTGTAACTTCTTAGATACTATTTGATCCATGTTTAAACTCATGATGCAAAACTAGTTTCGAAATCCAAGCATTGAGGATTCTTAGTTTTGATGTTTACATATTTTCCTATCTTCTTTTGTGTTTCCACTCCTTCCATTTTCATGTAATGTCACAAATGATATAATACAAATCCCTAGAGGCAACTCTTCATCATGTATTTGGTTCAAATTAGGTGGTGAATGCTTTTCTTTCTTTTGACATGTTATGGAGTATTCATGATATGTTGAGTTGGAACCAAATTTGTTGTCCCTGTACCGATCATGTCTTTTTTCTATTACATTTTATGTTTGAGTATTTTAATTCTCACTGCTCAGCATGCTTTCTTTATATTGAGAGAAAACTTATTGTAACAAGTACTTTGTCTCATTTTCATCCATTCGTATTTTCCTATAGTAAAATATGTAGAGTCAAAATGATGCCCATCAATGCATTTATGGTTACATGTAATGACCAAGTTGTTCTATAATTCAACCAATTTATGAAAAGTTTTCAAGATTACTATCCCTGATTAAAAGAGTAGGCCCAATTACATTCAAATAAATTTATTGATGCCCCGGAATAGTTCCAAAAACAGCCTTGGAACATCTCAGGGACTAACAGAATTCATGTTTACTTACACATCTGAGAATTGTTCCATCAGGATTCTTCCAACCAATCCCCTTGGATCAAACAAAAATTTGCAACTCTAAGACTTAGGGTCCTTTTTTGATAATCATTCAATTAGATATGACATGAAAATTGTTTAAAATAATATATAATGTCATCGTACCACTCATGACTCTTAATTTTTTCTACGACCAAATTGATTTGTTCAATATTACCTAATTCTAAGGGTTTTTTTCATTTCCTTATGCCACCTATTTAGTTAATCCTTTCCCATTTATTATATTTATGGGATTAATTTCAAAGTCATATTCTTGTATGTTCGATAACCATTTTCCCCTAACACCTAAACAATCTTTTTGTGCAAATGCATCGTTCACAACAAGGCAAGAGACATATGCAGTGCTACTAGAATACTATACATACTGTTAGCACTAAATTTATTTTTGTCGGAATTGGTTTTATTGCCTTCAAAATTTTAAGTTTTCATGGGTGATTGAGTTGGTTTCCAAAGTTTTCTCATTAAGCTATTTCCAAGTTGGCAAAGAAGAGAAGTTAAAGGAATTTTAGGTAAAAAGAGAAATAAATTTTATTAACTTTTGAATGAAATTTATAAAACGGGTTTTATAAAGTTATTATTTTATTTATATTCAAACTTATATATTTTTGGATATTTTTTCCAAAGTCAAAAGCGGCCTCTTATTCACCAAACCAAGTCGTAATGAAGGTTTAAGCGTTAAACAAGATTTATTACCTTTCTTAAGGTATAATCAAACCACTAGCACATAAAACAATCCAACGGCTTAAAAATAAAGTGAGTATTCATCAACGGTTATTATCAGATCTGGAGGGTAAAGTTGTGAGGTGTTTAAATTGGAAAGGTGGTAGCGGAATTTAAACCACTTTCCACGTGGTAACTTTTGGTGAATTCCGTGGAGAAAAGTGGTTTGGGAAAAACAACTCAGTGGAGGATCCAGACTAGACCATTATATAAAGGTAAATTTGACTTGGTTTTTGAAAAATCATTTCATTTGTGTGCTGCACACAAGAGGAAGGAGACAGTCCACCATATTTTCGACGTCAACTTTTACATGTTTACAATCACAGGTAAAATAATGAAGATAAAGAATCTGATCAAGGAGATGGAAATTGATTTTAATAGAGAAAGAAAAGGGAAGCCACCACTCAAACAATGCAGAAGGGAAGCCCAAAAAGAACATCAGCCCAGAAGTGTTGCAGAAATATATACAGTGAGAGCATTCATGAAGGTATTGGTATGTGTTTAAAGTCTTACAAACAGAATTTACAGTGGAGAGTGTGCCAAAGCTTGGGATTATTCAAGTGTTTGGAGACACTATTAACAAATATGGCTACCTTGATCAATCAATTCGTGGGATTGCTCTTACAGTAGATGATCTTACAAGGATAGATGCTATATGTTCTCTGTTTATGAATTACAGTTAAACAATTCAAGGTTTAGAATCGACATAGCATATTTTTCTTCTGAAAATGACTGTTTTAGTCATTTTATTCAAATACCTGTTTCCATCAAACAAAGAAGAGATTTCAAAAACTGAAAGATATTTTTCATAATATCATTATGATATACAATAACCTCTCTCATTTTTAACCAAGGTGCTACATATTGGGATAATAGAAGTCATCTTCAGAGGGAAAATGTTCAGATTTCAAAATGACTGCTCTAGTAATCAAATTAAAATATTTTTTTACATCAAATGAAGATTAATTTTGAAAAAGTGAGAGAGGATTTTCTTCAAAACATACCTATCCACAATAAACTCTTTCTGTTTTGACACAGGTGCTATGTTTTAGCAGAAACAAAGTCAGTTGTACAGGCAATTTTTCATGTTTTCCAAAGGACTATTTCAGCCATCAAATTCAAAGAATTGTTTTGGACAAATGGAATTTAATTTTACAAAAATGAGAGAGGTTTTTATTGCTAACAGGCCTATAATAATAAAAAATCCCTCATTTTTTACACAGTAATCACAGGTTGGGGGAATTTAAAATATATTTACAAGTCATTTTTCCATAAATCTACAATTTTATTATCTGAGTCATCAATTTCAAAGGAATATTCTGAGGAGATTGAGATGATTTTAGGGAAATGAATACATGGGTTTTGTTGGGCACATGTCCAATTATAAAAAACTATCCCATATTTCACACAACTATCACCATTAGAGAAATGCAGGAGAAACGTTGTTGTAACTGTTTCTATTTTTAGAGTTCAGTTAGGTTTTGAATTCAAAGTTAGGTAGAGGTTATTCTTATATAAATTAAAATGTAATTGATAGTTTTAAGGGGATTTTCAAGAGAGGAGAGGTTCTACATTTTAATGGCTTCAAGTTTTCAGTAGATGAATGAAATTTGCAGAGGAGGAATGTAAAACCTTTTTCATGTCAGAGATTCTTGTGCCATCTTTTTCTACAGTAAGTATTTTCTTTATGTGACTGTTTATCCTGTTTCCCACTCCATTTTGTATTTGATTTCATACTTGAGCATTAGTGTTTATGGGCTAGAATTCATCCTACATGCTCTAGGCTCATTGTTCAAGCATTTTCAAAATATTTTCTTCTAAAGTCTTGCATAATTCACCCTAGTTAGGTGCTTTGTTTGATGGAATGTCTCCCTTTGTCTACTAATCAACCTGCTAATACCTCAAGACTAAGGAAATGGTTCCTACCTTGCCTCTGTTCATAAACTTTCAAAACCCTACCTCCTGCAACCTATTTCAGATCTGATTATTGACTCCATTGCCCAATGGTCTCCTCCATGACTGTCTTACCAAGTCTTTTAAAACAAACTTGTCCTATTTGTCCCATTAGAAATCTGACCTTCTGATTGTCTTTGATTGAATATCTTGAGTATAAAAACTTTGTAAATAGTGAGAGATCCCTCTCTGACTGTATTAGGTCAGAAATACATTCTAAAGTGGTTTTGGCTGTTACCTTGGGATTTACCTTTCACAACTTGGGTACATTCTGAGTGTTAACACATATGTCCTAAAGTGTTTCAATGATTACATGAGGGAATATGCTTTCTTTTCAGTGATGATATACTTTAATTTAGAAACCCTAAGGTTCTCACTCATAAATACAATGGGTTGTTGCATATTATCGTAGTTCCTTTTCAAAAGCGCACCAACATTCTATTTTCTGAGGAAAAAAAGAGAAAATAATGAAATCTTTGTTATAATTCAGGCTAGCCAACACAAGAGTTGATGAAATAGATTTTTTTATATTATTAAATTCTATTTTTCTATCATCATTCCATGAGAACAAGCAATCTTCTTTTAGCAAATTTTCCATTGGCTTAACAATCTCAACGAAGCTATGAATAAAACTTCTAAGAAAATTGATCTTACCAAAGAGTGATTATAGAGATTTTAGGTTCTTAGGGAAGGGAATATTCTTTATGTAATATACTCTGTCAGGATTGGTACAAATACCAAAATTAGACACAATGTGACCTAACAAATTTCCTTGATCTATCTTAAAGTTTGGTTTCCTTAGGTTCAAGGAGATCCCATATTTCGTACATCTCTCAAACACCTTCTCAAGTGGAAAACATGCTCATTTATATTTTTTGATACCACTATCAAATCATATTTTTAAATATCCATTATCTTTCTAATTATATCCTTAGATGCAAATTCCATATCCCTTTAAAATCGGATCCCGCGATTAATAGTCTAAAGGACATTGTTTGATATTTGAAATTTTCCCCTGGGATATTGAATGTAGTATTAAGTTTCCTTTCTTATTTAACCAAGACGTGGTTGTAACATGAGAACCCATTTAATATAGACATCATTCTATCCCCAATTACCCTACAACAAGGTTAAATACCCAAGGGGAATGCATAATTAGAGATATAATTTGAGTGTTCAACATCATCTGTAGTTATTTTTGGAATAAAGGATCCAATTTTGTGTTATCCCTTAGAATTCATGAGGAATTACTAGAGGGTTAAGGATACTAATGATCCAGAAGAAGTCCAAGGTATGGCTATCTAAGCCAATTTTGTAAACCCTGTCATCATTGTATCAACTGATCCATGACTATGTTTTTATTTAATTGTGTAATTGAGATGTATTTTATATGCAAAGGGCTAGTTATAACTTATAGTTAGCTCTACCATGATGATTACACATTTATTAATTCCCTTGATTGTCTTTATGATAGCTTATAGTCAAAAAGACTTACATCTGTATGATTGTAAATCTTTCAAAGTTTTTTCACTCAAAAATTCTCCAAAGAGGGGTAAATTATTATGTGAAACTCACCATATATTGATGAGCATCTAAAATATGTATGTCCAATTAATCAAGTATAGTAATCACATTATGATTATGGTGACCTCCTAATAATAAAAAACTTACATCGGGTTTATTACGATGACCTACTAATACCAAAAAACTTATACCGAGT
The DNA here is from genome assembly GCA_001517045.1 of Pseudotsuga menziesii. Lineage (NCBI taxonomy): Eukaryota > Viridiplantae > Streptophyta > Pinopsida > Pinales > Pinaceae > Pseudotsuga > Pseudotsuga menziesii. The sequence goes on along the minus strand of LPNX010000242.1, from coordinate 124,726 downwards.
TGATTATGATGACCCTCTAATACAAAAAAACTTATACCCAAAAGCAAATGAGACATGAGGATTTTTATTTTAAATTATATAAATTTGTATCATTCCATTTTTTATAAATAAAATTATTTGTATTAGAAAACAAAATAAATTTATTTTATCAAATTTTGATCAAAGTTTATAATGAATAGTACTACAGAACTCCACTTTCATTTAGGATTTGCTATAGTGTAGGATTTCACTTTTAATAATATTTAAGGAATCCAAATTGAATATTATTAGCATTCCTAAAATTTTCCACATTTTGAAGTTCATAATGAATAATATTACACAACTCCACTTTCCTTTAGGATTTGCTCTAGTGTAGGATTTCACTTGTAATAACAGTTAAGGAATCCAAACAGTACATGATTAACATGCCTAAAGGGTTTCATATTTTTTCTAATTTACCTTTTTGGGGGAACTAGGAACACTGTCCAAAATATTTCAAAGAGACTTCAAAAAAATTGACATTGAAAGCATTCTTTTTCAACACCCTCATTGACAATGGATCTCACACTAACTCCATGGTTATGAGACAACTAGGGCAGCTCAAGGGAAGTGATATTAGGTTATGATAGGCTTGAAAAACTGATATATGTGGCTTCTTAATATGGTGTGGATTATTACTTTTCACAAAAAGTTCACATACCTCCTCCTTCAATACTTGGTCTAATTTCAAAACTAGGAAAGAGTAGTAAACTAGTATTTTTTGGTTTGGTTCCAAAAACCAGTAAACCTTTCAAAATTTATTATGGAAGGACCATATGGGATTTAAAAAATCATAACATACCTCAGACACTAAATTGTCTAATAACAAAACTCATTTTTACATGATATTTAAATTTGCACAATTTTGGCCAATTTCTAACTTTAGACTACTGAACCCCAAGTTGACCCAAATGCACCCAAAGGACTTAAAATTATGTATGGAATATATTTATGTGTATTAGTACAATATAATGCATATTAGGAATTCTCATACACTTTCCATGTTCTTTTTCAACTTGATTTTGACCATAGGGAAAGAAGGACAAAAACACTATGAAATCAATGTTTGAAACCCCCAAGGGTAGATGACACTTTTGGTTCTCCAAATGTAGTACGTGTTGAAATTATTCAAATAATTGAGAGGGGGGATGAATCAGTTATTTATAAATATTAAACTATTTTCAATATTTAAACCATTATTACTGATTACAAATTTACAGTTATGATAATGCAATAAGTATAACAGAAGGAATGATGATCATCAATCACACACACATGATAGAGATAGAAAAATATTCATATTTATTTGATCACCTACTCAAATGAGGCTGCAACCTCTGCTTACAAATTCCTTCTTGCGGAGGGCACCAACCCTCATGTTTTTTCCTAGCACCCACTAAAATAACATTCTCCAGCTACTACTGGATGGAAGCACCAACTTCCACTTGTACAGAGAAGACAACATGTTTTTCCTAGCACCACCCTACCACCCTTGTTCCTTATATTTAAACATGTTCATTACAATATGTAGAAAAACATATATAACAATGCATACCAACTATGTTCTGGTCAACGTATGGATTTCCTTATGCACCTTTGTTCCCCTCATTGTCTCTGTTATAGATAATCTTGAAAGAACTCAGAGTCATATTTCATTCCGCAATCCCCACTTCGACAACGCTCCATACACCAGCTCTATACCTATAGAGAGCACCCCCCCCCTCTCTTCACCTGCATCCTCTTATACTTATCAATATTTAAATCCTTCACCTGTTCGTATGCCTGACTTTTCCTTTTCATAACTGATCAAAACCATTCGATGCCTTATGACAAACAAGGAGTCCAATCGATGTGTAATCATGAGTTTCTGCAATCCATATTTGCAATTTTGGCTTCTTCCTCTATTATCTTTTTCTGCAACTATGAATCCTTTCTCAATTATCCTTTTTCGGTAACTCAGAGATTCCGTGGGATTATTTCAGTCGGACTTCTTCCACGTCATCGATTTCATGCGGCCTCTCTTCTGATCGTTGATATGGAGTAGGACTTAACAAACACCTGCTTTCGCACATCATTTTCTTCAAACTCATTTTGCACCATCGATTTATTGTGCACCTTTTCCCAATCGTCAATCTTAGATCAGATGTGGATTGCGGATCCTAGGTTTTCCAATTTTTTTAAACAACTTCCACAATTTCCTCTTTCCACCTTTTTCCTTCCAATTTCCACATTCCGCTGGCGGACATCGAGTTGTGGAAACCCATATTATTTTAGATTTTGATTTCTCATTTTCCGCATTCTGCATTCTGCATTCCACTCGCAAACTCCAGGTTGTGATAACCCATATTATTTTAGACTTTGATTTCTCATATTTTGCATTCCGCCTTCCGCAATCCGCTGGCAAACTCCGGGTTGCGGAAACCGATATTACTTTAGACTTTGATTTCTCATCTTCCGCATTCCGCCTTCCTCCTTCCTCTTTTCTTCTGAACTATTGATTTGTTTGTGGGTTCACTCCTGATTGTCGGATTTGTTCATCATATTTTCTTTGAAAATTTGCGGGTTTACTCCTGACCGTTGGATCTCTGTACAAACCGTTCGTTATTCTAATTTGTTTTCCTATTCGTCTGACTTCTCTGCTTATCTGTATCATATTCTATGTTTTTTCATCAATGAAAACAATATCACAATCTGATTTGTTTCCATATGATTGCAATACCTATCATATTTCCAACAATATGACCCTCCCATATTTTAGAAAATTGTATGGCGATGCATATCGAAAATCAATTTATGTCATTATTCATGGTTATTAATCTTTTCAAATTTAGTATGAGGCACAACATCTGTATGGTAACTTTCATGGAAATTTTTTATGGGGAAATTTCATTACTAGCTTAAGTTTGGCACATGAACAATAGAATAAATGGTTAAGATATTAACATGACATATAATGGTCATATAAATCATACAAATTACTTTCCACAACAACATCAAACTCAAAGAATATACAAATATGATATAAAACTCTTTCAAGCTTGAAGCCAAATTCATGAAAACTAGTTATTCAAGAGCATGGGAATGCAAGCCTTTCACACTTGGATTTCTTATATTTCAAATTACAGAGAATATAGAAATAATATTACAGATACATACATCAGATACCCAATATTTGGCATCAAATAAACTCATCCAAGCACAAGAACCACTCCAACAAGTGCACCATCACATGAGAGTATGGGGGAATGGAGAAGAAAGAATGAGAGAATGGGGAGATAGATGAGAAATCGAGATGTATGGACCTTCAAACTGAAACTAAACACCTTCATTCAGCTCCAATTATAGGTCTGAATTTTTTCTCCATCAACTAGCTTGGAAAGGAATCCAACTCCCTCAAAATTGGTTCACAAGCAAGGAGAGTGAACACTCACCGTGCAATGGACAAGCAAAATCTCCCCCAGATTCCAAAGTCCAATTAAAAAATGATCAAAATCTATTCTCCTTCCTCATGATATCATTTTATTAACTTCATAATTCCTCCTAAGGTCTAATTTCCCTCCATGGGATTCCTCCAACTCATCTTAGTGGTTTAGTAACTCCTATGACACTTTATTCTTGTTCATGCTCCAATTCTTTTCCCAATTTGAATTGATGCCTCTAACTCCCAAATGCGCCCTCTTGGTGGCTATTTTTATTCCTTTCATGTCATATTTGGCAAAGGTCTGCAATCAGGTCTGAATTTGTTATATTTTTCATAGAATCTTTCATCATTAATTGTCATAGAGTGCATGGAATTTCCTTCCGAGTGGCACACATTGTCTTCTTAGTCTATTCCTATTCCATGGGAGTTACTCTCCTCACCTAATTTGAATTCCTTGGCTCATTATAGGCTATGTGACACCACATCACCCTCCAAGAATATTACATTTTTCACAAGTTCAAATTTGGATGAAGGACATGCCAAGTGTGGGGGGAAATCTAGTCACCCAAAGACTCCACAAGCTTCCAATTGTCTCCATGAATGGATTCCACCTTACTTTATTAACATTTATTATTTATGTGACCCATTTTATGTGAATATTGTAAACCAAGGTCTTTTTGGGTCCTATATCTCCCTTGTTACAAAATTCATGTCTCTGCCTCAACCTAGGGAACTAGTATGTTGGTGAAACATTATTTACAAGTAGTCTTATTTGGATGGGGACATGACAATCCTTCCCACCCAATATTTATTTTCCTCAAGCAATTCAAATTTTGGATTCTGCAAAAAAAAATCATCTTCTCTAGTGGCATCCTCACTTGGTAACTCCTTCCATTGCACCAAGTAACCTTTTATGGTTATGTTCCTTAATTTCTTTAGCTTCCATTTGAGTAGTGGCACTCATGTGCTGCAATTTTTTGTTTCCAAAATTAAAGAGATATGTATTTTTCATATTTTTATCTCCTACTACATCACCACTAAACACCAAAATATTAATCAATTACATCAAAACAAAATTTGCACAAATAGTCTTTACCTCCATATTTTGGAAACCTTTTCTGGACTTTCAACCCCCTTTTTTCTCATGTATAATTCTTTGAATTTGGTACTGATTTAACAAAATTTTAGTCTTTTAATATCTTAAGCAAATTTTAGAGAGGAACCAGCATGCTTATTGTTGCACTACTCTAGTTACCGTCACATTTTCATGCAGTGACCCAATCTCCCGTACTGCTTGTTACCCAAAAAATTGAAACGAAGCAATACAAGGATCCCATTGCTTGTATTGCACCATTCCAAACATCATGAGTACAAAATATAGATCATGAAATTACATACCATCATCATAGAAATGTACATCAATAAGCTACCTCATCAAAAAACCATGAAAGTGTGTGTACATCCAAGTAAGTATATCATCATTTGGCCTATGCACACAAGCATCAGGTATTATATCAAATATGCTCCAATGACATAGGTGAGGATCCCATGTCCTATATTGTTGCTCCAAAATATGCATCAAAATAATCATCCATGTGTTCTTTCATCCAAGAAGTTAATGAATAACCTCCACCAAATCCTAAACCAAATAAGGGGCCAAGAAAAAAGGGGGACTTCAAGTGGCTCAAAGAAGTCTCATCAATACACCCATGAATATGTATATAATCAAGAAATAAAAAATAATGTTGCTTCCAATAATAATGTGCTTCAATCATATACCTCTTCACCCAAGTGTTGTATGAAGTTCCTCCAACATCAAATGGACTAAGAAAGGAGCAAGGAAAATCATGAGTCTCCAAGTGACTCAAGTGAACATCATAGGTGCATTCATGTATATGTGTATCATCATAATGTAACCAAGCATGCTACTACAAATGTAAATAATATGGTGTTCTAATCAAGTCATCATCAAAAGGAGAGTTATGAATTTCATACTCCTCATGTGGCACCATCAAAAGAAACCTTTCACCCATACTTAATTAGGATGAATGTTGAAAAATATGGAAGTGTAGGATGTAGGAGAATGAACCAACTCACCCAAATGATCAGAAAGTGCAAAATTTTCATCATGTGAAGGATACATATGGGTAGGATCATGCGCATCCCTCAAAATTGAAAAACTTTCCTCATATGTTGGTTCCAAGGTAATGGAGTTATGCACTTCTTCAAAAAGTGTGTAACCATTATCAAGAGGCAACTCAGGTTCATCTTACACCCCAAAAAGTTCTTGGATCTGATCAGACTCATCATCAAACACATAAATCACATGCAAGTTTCCATGTTTCTCATGATCCATCATGTCATGAGAATATTCCAAGCAATCTACCATATGGCAATCTGAAACATAGTAGGAAGAACAAGTATCTTGCAACCTTTTAAGAAGTTGCTCATTTTGAGTTTTGATATTATGAATATCCTAATTATTTTTCAAGTATTCTTCATGTAACCATTCATTAATCTCAACAAAATGGTTTCTATCAAAAAAAAGACATGAAATTACCTTTGATGTTGCACATTTCTCTTTGAATTTTCTCCATGTCTTCAAGGATGGATGGCTCCTCCAATGAAGAAACTTTCCAACAATATTTTGACACCAATGATTGAGTGCCATGGAGTATGCTAAGGGACTCATGGATATTCCTTTCACTCATATTCAAATACCCTTCAATGAAGGATGGTTCATGAGAGAGAACCTCCTCTTCTTCTTTGTTCTTTATTTGATCAACTTCTTGAAGCTCAAGTGATGAAGGGGAAGTTGATATTGGTTCTTGATTATCTTCCACAAGGTATTTATATTCATGCTTATGAGAAATTTATCTTGCAGAAACATTCTCAAATATGGTCTCTATGTCACCAACATAGATTTGTGAGCACCCATCAGTAGGTACTCCTTCACAGTTCAAGGATCCATCAATAGATTCTCTTTGATTTTAACAACCCCCATCAATAAGGATTGTGTGCCTGTCTTCACTTTCCTCTTCATGTTATTCTCTGCAATCACCTTGAGGTGATTCATGCTCCATTTTATGAGTCTCTGATTCTTCCTTTAATTGTTTATCTTGGCTCTTTTCACCTTCTTTAGGCCTAAATTTCTTCCACCCCCTCCACATGAGGTCCACAAACTTGTTTATCATTTCCTCATCCATAGAGAAGGATATTTCACAAGTAGTTTGAGTCTTACTCCTTTCATGTTCCTCCAAACTTATGGATTGCTGATTGTTCCTTAATGAGTTCACATATGCACTATTATACCTGTATCCAAACACCCACTCAACAAAGTGTTCAAAAGAAGTGGTCTTATGTGACTCCCATCAAATCAAGATATGCTTGATATTATTGGGGAAAAGTTTTGCATGTTGCTCTCAAGATTTCTAATTCATTGATAGGAGTAGCTCATGGTGGTTTGGCAAATACATATTCACAATACACAAGGTCATAATAATAACCCTCATCCCTTATGAAATTGTAAAAAAGTGTTTCAAAATTGCAACTCTTCCTCATACCATTCACATTCTTCTTCATATTTCTCATAATCATCTTCAGAGGAGGCTTCATAATAGTAAGACATGGCTGCAATTTTTTCTTCAATGGATGGTCCTAATGCACAGGTGCAAGGACCATGCTCTGATACCAATGTAATGTAAATTTTTAGGGGAACTAGGCACACTATCCAAAATATTTCAAAGAAGCTTCAAAAAAAATTCATTGAAAGCATTCTTTCGCAACACCCTCATTGACAATGGATCTCACACCGACTCCATGGCTATGAGACAACTAGGGAAGCTCAACGGAAGTGATATTAGGTTATGATAGGATTGAAAAACTGATATATGTGGCTTCTTAATATGGTGTGTCTTAGGATTTTTCACAAATAATTAACATACCTCCTCCTTCAATACTTGGTCCAATTTCAAAACTAGGAAAAAGTAGTAAACTAGTCTTTATTGGTTTGGTTCCAAACACCACTGAACCTTTCCAAATTTCTTATGGAAGGACCCTATGGGATTTAAAAAATACTAATAGACCTCATACACTCAATGGTCAAACAAGAAAACTCATTTTAACTTGATATTCAAATTTGCACAGTTTTGGCCAATTTCTAGCTTTAGACTAGTGAAACCCAAGTTGACCCAAATGCACCCAAATGAATTCAAATTCTATATGGAAGAGCTTGAGGGGTATTGGAAAATTCTAATGCATATGAATCCTCATACACTTTCCAAATGCTTCGAGTTTAAACATTTTAAACTCCAATCTTGTTAATCCACCATCCATTCCTTCATCACAGAACTGTTTAGATAAGGTCGTGTAAGCTTTGATTTCTTCAGGAGAGCAAGTTTGGACAATGTGAATATGTTCCATGATACCAAGTTTCACTGAGATGTTGATGGGGATAGCATGTGTGAGATTCCCAAAATTCCCATCAATTACCATGTCTTCTATGAGAATAGGAGACTATGGATTTGGAACGATATCCACTGAAACAATGGATTTATTATTGTTCTCTACCATATCAAGGGGTGGGAGGAAAGATGATCTATGGTGATGGTCCTCCCAGGAAATCTCATCTAATATCATAATCTATATAATTTATTTGTTGGAGGGAAAAGTATGGGGGAGATAATCCAATGATGATGAAGACGAGTTTATCCAAAATGACATAGAATAGGGGTCTAATGCCACTAAGTGATGGTCATCGGGATTAGGTGGGTCAAACGCCGATTGGATTTAATGATATGTAAACTCGGTTGGGATAAGAGGATTTTGGTTTCCAATTGAGTCAAATTTGGTAGAATTGGGAAAAATCCAATGGTTGGTTAAGTTGGAGGAATGGTGGGCCATGGAGGAGATCATGTTCACTGTGGCAGTTTTTTATGGGGGATCAGGTGTAGGAAAGGCCCCCATCAATGATGAGTCATTGCGGAGTCCTACCCCCACACTCTCATAGTTATTCTAGGAGTTACCTAAAAGAGGGGCATTATTCACCGAGTGATATTTAGTGTCAGGTGTACAAAATTCTAGTTGGTCAATGGTGATGATTTTCCCCTGGTGGGGAAATAGTACTATGTAGAAGACTGAGGATGAAACTGCAGTAATGGCATAGAACCAGTTTTGACCAAGTAATAGATTATAGTCCAAAGGTGCATCAACAACTTTCAAGTGAATGGAAACGGTTTTTCCTCCCAACTCAATGGCTAAAGATTGTAAAATTTCATGGGGTTGAAATTCGCGCTCATTAAATTGTTTTAAGGTGGTAGGATATCGATCCATGTTTGCAGATCCAATGACTCTCCAACAAGACAAATACATAACTAAACTGGAGGGTCCTTCATCTATAATAGTATGATGAATTATTTTCTCATAAATGTTGGTGATGATTTGGAATGTTAGTTCTTGGGAAAGTCTTAACATAAGGTATTCCATTTTAAACATGATAATGTTAGATGTTTTCGGGTCAACTGCTCCGATGGAAAATAAAAAAATATACGCTAAGTAGGACAGTTTTGTAAGACTTTAAGGGTTGACATAGCACAGGGTTCCTGGGACAAGATTGAACAATGTTGTATTTTTGGGCATCCTCGGCATTGGGATTGGAAGTATCCTTTTGAATCGTACTTTTGAGTGGATGTAGAACTGCAACTAAAGTGGGTTTCTCTATTAACATAGGACCCAAGGGACTAGTGACTCAGGAGTGGATGATTTTTCACTATTATCCTCAATAGTTTCTTTTTCTGGAAGATATTTGTATGTCTTTGTTCTAATAGATAAATTACCATCTCACTACGCATCATGAGAACATGAGCGATCATGGATGTTTCTCCTTGCGAATGGGTCTATTGTTGTGTAACCATCTGCTACTATTGTGGTGGGAAGGGTTCACTTAAAAATTTTGGTTGATAATTTTCTTTAAGGAATTTTTGGGCCTCTTCATGATGGGGATAGTCCTTTGTGAAGTGGTCATCACCACACTTTAAACATGGGAACTTTGCCTTTCGTTTTGGTTTAGCATCAGTCTTTTCCTGATTGGTTTTGTTTTCCTATTGATTTGAATATTTTTTGGATTTTCCACTATTCTTCTTCTTGCCACTAGAATTTTGAGATGAATTAGATTGGATTGAATTCACTTTGGCAATCGAAGCAAGATTGGGCCTTGGTGGTGTTGTTACCAACATGTGTTTTGGTTGGATTTAAGGCCACTGGACTTGTGATCTAGTTGATTGTGTTGTAGGGTGGGTTTGGACATAACCAATTATGCCCTTGGCATGTGATCCTGAATTTGGTCTAGATGGGTTAGTCATGGGACATGGAGAATTGGGAATTATGTCATATAGTGTGCCAGATTGAGCATAGACTAGGTATAGATATAGGGCATGTGCAATGACTTGTTCTTCATTAACAGTGCCACCCATAGCTACATTTTTTGCTATAACATGAAATAATGATTTTTTAAACCAATAAGAAAGTAATTGGTCCAGAATAGGAGCCTTAATTAACATATATCTCCTCCTCCACTCATGGATATGATCAGAAATATGGGTAGAGGTAGATTTTTGGAGTCAAGTGAAGAGATCTATGTTGATTTCATATCGGATTGGTAATTGAAAATGTGTCAGAAAGGCCATATATAAGGATGGAAATTTCATGAAATAATGTTGTGGTAATTCGATATATCATTTGGAAGCAGTCCCGGTGAGAGTTCACTGAAAAAGCCTCAAACTAATAGAATCATCCATTAAGGAGTCGAGGAGTACCAAAAGTGATCTGTCATTACATGGTTTTTTGGATCTTCACCAACTTTGTCATCCAAATTAGGAATGTCTGATGGAAGCTTAACAAGAATATGCAGTCAATTAGGGTCATTTCGAATGGGATCGTTCATCAAACGTGGCATATTTGGAAGATCTAATGTAACCAAAAATTGTAATTATCGGTTTGGTTCCAGATACTAGTAGTATTCATATGTCTTTTGAGTACCAGTAGGACCATAAACTGATTGATCATAAGGAGTAGTCATATGTGGCAATGGTCCTCCCATAGGGGGTTGGCTATGTGGTGGAGGTCCTCCAGGTGGTCCTCTAGCTAGTTGTTTATATGGTCCTTTAGGTGGTGGGGGTGGAACAGATGGTGTAGGTGGAGCTAGGACAAGTGGTGGGGGTGGGGGTGGCATAGGAGGCCCTTTAGCAGGGGTCCATTCGAAGTAGTGTTAGTTAAAATTGGTTGGCCCGTTGGGGTATTCGTGTTTCTATGGTAAGGTACTCTAGGATGAACATTTCCCGAAGCAATAGGTTGATAGGTTTGATTCATAGACATATTTCGATTCCCTAGGTATGTGTAACCCCATGCAGCTTGACCCCACGTAGGTATCCCCCACGTTTTTTTCCCCCATGAATGTTGTCTCGTGGTCAGAGGAAGATCTCAAGTCATATTGTAGGTAGTAGCTAAAGGTTATCCTCTAGGTACGTTCTTTCCAATAACCAAAGGTTCCCCCCAGTAACATTTTGATCACTAACCAAAGGTTGCCCCATAGTGACATTTTGGCTCGTGGTTGAAGATTGTCCTTCACTCGCAAAATTAACATTGGTTGAGCGTTGCCCCCTAGTCATCGAGGTTTAAAGAGGTGTAGAACCAGTCATTCTATTTCGAGGCCATGAAGCCGGAAAGGATGGTTGGCATGGTTCATAAAATACAATGTTAGACACTGGTATTCCTGGTGAAGGAACAACATTAGAATAAACAGGGGTGTGGCATTTTGGATTAACTACTTCTGAAGTGGATGGTAAAGAAGAATCAAATCTCCAAGGCCTCACATTTTTTCCAAGTTCCTATGTGCAAGATATAGTGTCATTAAGTGGTCCTAAAACTCATCATTTGAAATGGGTCTGGTAGAACGTAAAGGTGGAGGTGGAGTTAATTCTGCAGAACTGATGGTGTACCAAAATTGGAAATAACTTGTC
>LPNX010000242.1:88158-113187 GCA_001517045.1 Pseudotsuga menziesii | reverse complement strand
ATATATATATATTAAATTCTAATAATTCATTAATTAATTAAATCTAGAGACATGTCTCTTGGTAAGGACACGATGGGATTATATAAGACCCGCCATTGTAAATGTAATTTCATGACTTAACTTATCAAATATATTTTTTACATCCATACATAGATTATTTATCTTATGTGCGCTGGGTATTCTAGTAATAAACAAACTTTCTATGTTTTTGTGGTATCAAATCCATCTCTTGGGCAGACTAATACTGCCTTTTGGCCAAATAATTATTTGGAAAATCTCCAAACTAGTTTGACCAGAACCTACCTCCATGCGTTTCACTTGCCTCTCTGTCTTGTGCTTACCTACTCTCGCATTCCCTTCATCCCAAGCCCACGACTCTCCTTCCTCCTGCAACTACATTCCCACACATATCCCTTACCCCTACTCAAGCTTTCCCCACGCATTTTTCGCACCTGTGCCACACCTCTTGTTATCCACGTCCTTCCCTCCACACGCACCCTGGGTTCATACAAACGACGCTCCTCTACATCGGTTTCCCTCCTATCCAGCATTTGATTATCTCTTGCACTTTCCCTTCTCCTCCACATGTAGTCAATCAGAAAACCATCCCCATTCATCTCTCTTCCCCTTCGTTGCAATACCTCTACCTTTGCCACATCCAACCTTTCCTCATGGTTCCATCTGCTCATCCTTCTTCCCCTCTCTCTTCACCCGCTCCTATCCTCTCGCGCTAGCTTGGGCGGTGAGTCTCGCCTGGCCATCCCACCTCCCCAACCGTGCTCCTTCCTCCGTTGCTCTGTCCCGTAATGCGCACCACAGCACTCCCACACACCCTTCCCCTCTCCTACACACGCTTCCATCTCCTACAACTTCCTTTTTGCATCCCTCCCTCTCCACGCGCCATCGCCACCCTGACTACCTCTATTTGTTGTCATCCATCGCGTTATCCTTCGGCTGATTCCATCTGATCGTCACCACTGGACACAATAATTTAAAATATATATATATATATAATAATTTTTTTATAAGTATATCATTATTATTTAAAATAATAATATATTATTATTAATATTAATTATATAGTTACAAAAACTATATATTAAATTATATATATGGTTTTTAAAAAAACTTGATAGTGTTAATATTATTAATTTAAATTAATAATTATTATTAAAAAAAGAGAGACCAAGTGCAAGAAATCAAGTCTCAGAAGACATTGAAAATTCATTGAAGCCAATTGCGGAATGGTTAAAAAAATTATGGATTCCATATATAAATCTAAATTTTTGACTAAGTGTCCTTATTGCGAAATGGAATTCCAATATCCAACAATTTTTAAAAATGGAAATCGCTCTTGTCCAATATGTGGTAAATATTTTATTATGAAAGACGAACAAAGTAACTCACATTTGCAATCACAACAACTTGAAAGCGAATTAGGATACTACAAGGAAAGCAATAAAAATTTACAAATTGAAAATAACAAAAAGAAGTATTTAGTGATTTAATAAATACCAATTGAAAGATCATATTCGGGAGTCCACCAAACAAACTAAGGAATTTGAAATTGCGACAAACAAATTTGACAAGGACATACGAGAACAAAATGAAGAGATCTCTTGTCTAAGATATCATAATCATATATTGTTGTTTCAAATCAAGAAGACGAAGGATAAAACACAATCCAATCAAAAGTTAGAAGCGAAGAATCAAGATCTCCAACAAAAATTACGGGGAAAAGACTAATAAAATTCTTCCTTGAAGAAGGTTAATCAAGAACTAGAACAAATTGAGAAGTTAAAAGAGTACAAAAAGTTGCAAGATGGCAAGTTCAAGAAGATTCAAAGTAATAACAGTATACTAGAGAAGAAAGTAGCACAAATACAGATAGAAGCATCCATACTTTCTGGAGGACAAATTCAAGTTGAGGAAGAAGAAATAAATACAAATTCAGACTTCGTCACAGTTCAAAAGGAAGTCATCTAGCAGAAAAATAAACAACAAAAAATCCTTATTGACGCCCCAATTATAAACGTCATTTTGACCAACGACAAGGTCAAAATGAACATACATATAAGAGTTATGTTGTCAGATAAGAAATAACATCAAATCAACATATTAAGCAACAAATGAGAAGAACCACCCCACAAAGCCATCAAATATCTCCGATGAAGTTAAATCTCGGGTGGACCACATTAGCGATGATGTGACATTTATTCTTTGGAATTTGTAACTCGTATTGTCTCATTTCATCAAGTGTCGCAAATACTAAAAGAAAGGATCTAGAGATGTTGGTTCAAAAATAAAATCAGATGTAAGCCTTGTCTTCTCTAAGATTTGAGGACAAATATTCTCTAAGGGGAAGGCAATGTTATATAAAAAATATAAATATAACATAATAATATATATATAAATAATATCAGTAATTTCCTTCTACTTCAATTATGGGTATTCCTTCTTTGTGTGAACCAGCTACAATGAGTTGGTCCATGGTTTCCTTTGCCCTTCCCTCCTCGATGGGGGGGTATTTGGGTGGGAAACCTTACCTCCTACGAGTTCTTATCACGGGTTTCTCTGTCATAATGTTTGATGAAAGTATCTCCCTAAAGGTATTCTAAAAAAAATACACACTGAAAGTCCTACTCAAGCTAAATGTCACAATAAAACTTATGTGATAGGTGGGGTTAATAAAGTTGGACCCTCACAGGAGTGTTAAGTCATCGCAACTCACGATACACCATAGGAAATCCTAGCAGTATGTTCGTAGTAGCTCCTTGAGTGTCGTTCTTGGTGTATTGCAATGTCAATACGATTGATGGCTTAACTTAGTTGGTTTCAGGATCCTAGAAGTCTCTCCCAATATATGCAATGTACGTGGGAGCTCAAATCCATGTTAATGTTGTATGATGCACAACCGTTTCAATGGGGCTTTCCTATATATCATAGAGTACATGAAATAACCTTTCTATATATCGTTAAGTATGTGAAAGGTCATTCTATATACCGATTGATACATGGAAGAACCACGCAATCCCCGAGATGCAGTGCATACAAACTAAAGATAGCTCCTGTGTTTTAAGACATTGAAACACATCTCTAACCTATCACTCAAGGTTCTAAATTTTTTAACTTAAACTAGTGATTTATTTTACCTTGTATGGTTAAGTGGACCAATGAATTGTGGACTCATCCCAATATCATGCATGAACTAAATGAGATGTGGTCTTTTCTTTCGATGAGATATAATTATGGGAAGGAGATAGATATTGCTTTTTCTTCTTATGACAAGTAAATTTCTCCCAAAATAACACACTACTCTTTTCACTTTCATTTTCAAGCAAATATTAAAATACAAATGACAATATTTCAATCAACCCAACAACGAGAAGAACAACACCAAAAACAAAACAAAACAAAATGTTTTCTTATCAGAGAAGCTTAAAACTACAAGCTAACATGACAAATAAACTTCTTTTAATTGCAAAACCTCTTAATTTTTTATCAAAGAAACAAAAGAGTTCAAGAATGATTCAAAAGATTCTTGAATATTCATTAACCATTCAAACAGCTTTTGAGAGAGCATACCTTTAAATTTACCCTTTTGGGGAGATATAAGTACTCTTTAAAAGACTAAAAAGAAGAAAGTATACAAGATTTTCCAACCCTTTCAAAGTTCTTTAAACAATCATTAAAGATTGAAAAAATGTGTGTTTTCGACTATCCAAAGTAATACACTTAAGAGTGAAGGAAACGAAACTTTGATTCCTTTAAACAGTTCATTCAAAAAACAAGAGATCAATCAATTTTGCAATTTTTAAAAGAAAATAAGTTCTCAATAAATCCAATCACCCAAAATATTCAAAACTCAAGCTTCAAATAACACAAAACCAAACTCACACCAACAAAAAATTTCACAACACCACACTTTAGAACACTTGAGACCTAAAACAAATCAAATCATAGTCTTCTAAATAGCCACAAGAATGGCTACTCTTATGAGGAATTGAGATTTCCCAAGAAAAGGAAGGAAAATTCTTTAATTCCTAGGACTCACCAAGAAACCAAGCCAAGCTCCAAGTCTCAATAAAATGTAAGAAAAATATGCAGCAAACATATATGGAGAAAACTGTGACTGGGACAAGTAAGAGGAAAATATTAGAGAAGCACCTAATCCAACCTACAAAGGGGATATTATCCCTATTGTAAAATTTTGTAGTGCGATGTGGTCTGTTGTGCAGCACAACACATCTATCGGGGTTGACGCAAATGTAAATAATTTTGAAGTGCATCGATGGCACACTGTGTGTGAAGGTAGAGTGTGTCAGTAACAACAGAGAGGATTTTTTCTAAAAAACAAAGGGAACGAGAGCCTTGAAATCAAAGGATCTAGATGGGATTGAGTTGTCAGAGTTGTTATGGATCACCCAATGAATCAGGAAAACCAAAAATTCAACAAATAAGACAAAAACAAGTGACAAGATCTAGAGAAATCCCCAAGGTTAAACAACAGATATCTATGTGGATTCTCCCTAGTGGAGTCACCAATTTTGTTAAAGGATGAGTCCTCAAGTGCGGACACAAGTGGAACTCACTAGTTCAAATGAATTGAATCTAGAACAAAATGGGACAATACATGCACACCTTCTCCTAGATTAATCAAATATTGATGAGAAACAAAGTACAAAAGACTTACCTCTGATATGGAGTCCGTCCTCGCTATCCTAGAGTTGTTGCAATCCAACTTTGTGTTAATGTTTTGAGCAATAATGGAGATTTTTGAACTTTAAAACTTTTATCAATAATATGTTGAGTACCTGTAACAATTCACAATTAAATCACACACAATAATTCATCCACGACACAAGATGTACCCTGGGGAAAATAATCATAATAGAGATGATGAAAAACCCCAACAATTCTTCAAAGTATAATAGATAGATTGCAGAGAATTACTTTTACAAAATAATGAAATTTTCCGATAAGAGAGAATACAGAGCAATAGAGAAGAGAGATCCATTGTTACAAATTTTATGAACTTGTCATATTCCTAGCATATTAATAACAAGCCATAATGACTTCCATGCAAACCCTAGTGAATGGTTGCATGATAATTAGCCACTCATACATTATAATTTAGAATTTCCATTATGGCATAATCAATTCATTCATTGAATCTTCAACATGCACAACTAATGTTCCATACCTTCAATCATGGATATTTACTGATAGTTAACTGACATTGGAGTGAACTTAATCTCTAACTGAATATTGATCACTTATTTTATAGGATAACATAAGTGCCATAGTTAAATAACTCGAGTGGTTCATGCAACACATTTTCTTAACTAAAGTGTCACCCTTTGATTAACTTAAGTGTCTTCTCTTAGTCTAACTAAAGTGTAAACACTTTAGTTAACAATTCCATATTTATTTAATCACGTAGTTAACTATTATTAATTGAATATTGTTTATTGATAAACATTGAGCTCTTCTTTACTTAACTGAGTGTTGATCATTAATAGTTCAACTGATACTTTAACTAAAGCACTGACTGAAGAAATCATATTTAATTGAAACTTTATAGCTTGAGTTCGCTTCGAATTATCTTTCTCTCATAATCTCTTTATATTATTGCATGGTATATGTTTAATCATCTATCATATCATATTATACTCGGATGAATTGTTCCTTACCTATGATCATATGTATTACCTCGGGTCATATAGTCATATGCTAAAGTAAATCACTCTAGAGGTATTTAATCCCTAAAGGAGACTTATAGCACCTAGTGACCATGACTAGCCATACGTCACATAGTATATCATCATGACTTGGTACAAATGTGATGATCTTAGCATTTAAGTTCTCAACCAAATGAATTAAATCTGAAATGAGTAGACCATCAAGACTATATTTAAATGTCCTCTAAAATGTCAATCCCATTGACTAGTCCAACATCATCTTCTTCAACACCAAAAAAATAGTTATACTCATTGCACCTCCCTTTATGCCCATTTTATAATGGATTTAGGGAATTACTGTCAAAAAATTTGGGACATACCCCATTGCTAATAGAATTATATTTACAACGACTCCTTTTCGCCATTTTCTTATTAAGGAAATATTAATCCTAGAGTTGATTTCATGAGTAGACCTCTAATTATTAGCATCATGATCTCATTTAAGAAAAATTACCTCCATCCTTCAGTATGAAGGATAGTGATTTTTTTTTTCCTAAGATACACACTTATACATAGTTTTTTTCACTTTGCAACGACCTACTCATGATGACAAGGAACCATACAAGGGTTTCAATAGGAAAGATGGGACATTCAACATGTTGGAAATCAAAATATGAAATAATATATAAGTTTCTCAGACAATGACATTGATCTTCGTATGAGCTATGTTTCATCATGATGGGGTAAGGCCTATGGATATAAGGTAAGGGTGGATGGCCTAGAAAGGCATCTCTCTAAGGGTTTGGCATGACGTGAATAGTGTTACCTTCCTATATAAGTTACAAACTTAAATAAGATATTACCTAGAGCGGAATATACGTTTTCTTGCTTAAAATAAAACAAAATGAGAAAATTACGAATGACTAGAAGTGTTTAGTAGTACAGATGAAAAGGACCTTATGGCACAAAAAAGGTAAACTACAATACTAAAGATAATACTTTATAGTATAGGCAATATATAATGCCCAAGGACAGGGATCTGTTAAAGAAATTTTGTATAATTGCAACTAATGATACCTAGCATAAAGATGCCCAAGGATGTAAGAACCAAACCAAAGGCATGTTTCTTATACGATAATATAGAAAGGTTTGGAGATTGAATATTTTCTCAAATATTTTACATTTCAATATATGAGAGTAGTGCTCAATCATCGCTTTACTTGAAGATAGTTAAAAAGGGAGCTTGGATCATCCTCAAACATAACAAAATTTTGATATCGTAGAGGATCCTTGATCTGATTTTGAGGAAAAAAATTGCAAAGTGTCCAATGGGAGTGAATCTCACCATAGACAAATTAGTTGTTTTATGTTGTTTATTTAGGTGCATATGGAAAAGTGTTTGGGATTCAGGAGGAGAGCATTGACCCTTTAACAACATGGGGTATCGTGTATTCTTTCATTGAGGCATGGAGTTGACTGGGGATGCTTGGGTTGCAACAATGTACTGTCAGTCTCTTCTCTTGCATTCATAGGGGTTTCTTGGAGCTTTTCGAGCATCTTGAATACTAATATTAGGGTTTCATCCCTAAAAAATACTGGAGGTAGGTGTTGGGCACCATTTTGACCTCTTTTTGTCACCTAAATATCTTCTATTTTCCTCCATAAAGCCTTCATACTGATTTATAAAGCCTTAAATTCACCCACAAACTTTGGTCAAGAGGTATAAATGTCATTGCTTTTTAACAAATTGAATTTTCAGATTTTTAAAGCATTTAAACTAAGGTTTTTATTCAGGATTACAGGATGTGCTAACTTCCTGTAATGTCTCCAAGGTTGAACACTTGCAGGCCAGCTAGGCGTGAACTGAAAGATGGAGAAAATATCCTCAATGTCCAAGGATGGATAAACTTCCAACGGATAGATGATGTGGCTATCACAGGTGTCCAGTCAATGTCGGTCAAAGATGACCACCTGCGTTACCACTCAGCACAAAAGCAGGGCAGTTCCGATTTTGTGGATCTGATAGAGGATCTCGAGGACTATGTTTCATTAATTAGTTTCCATATTAATAGCATTTCTAGTTTTCAAGAATTTGTATAAGTACTTCATAAAACAGAGGAGAAATCATCACGATTTGGGAGAAAACGCATACTGTTCTGGACTGCGTTATTCTATTACTGTGTATGATCAATTTTATGGTGAATATAATCTAAGTTTAAGCTCTGTGATTCTTCATTTGCGTGTGTGAACGAGGCATTGGAGGGCCCCCTCTGTCGAGTATGCACACCCTTTCAATTGCCAGTGAACGATTTGGATTGTTGCAAATGATTTGGATTGTGTCAATGGTATGTTTTAGTTCCTGTAGGATTCGATTTTCTTATTGTAGAATGAGTTAGACTGCTTTCAATCAGTTTTATCAGCTTTGTTATTCCATTAATTAAATGCTATAGAAATGGTTCATACTACTATCTCACATTACTGTGTATTGCTTGCTTATTCAACGATGGAGTCTTAAGAACAGTCACACATTATGAATGCTTTCCTATAAAGGGAATTAATGTTTGATTGTTTATTCAATTCTGGGATAATAGGCAGAGTTTTATAATTCATATTTTAGGGTTAAGATTAATTTGTAATTTTTTTATTATCTCAGAATCTTTCACATATAAAATTGCTTCTACATATAAATTGCTGTGTAAATGAAATATCAGATGAAGCTGTTCCTGTAAGGGAATTTTTGTGTTTTCAAATCACAGTAACTTAATTTGTTCATAGGGTTATTTCATAGATAAACTAGATTTCCAAGTCAAGTCTAGCTTTGAGTCCTTATACTTGGATATGCCTCTAAGTCTACCAACCCGGATTGACATAAATTCAAGGTTTGATCTGCATTAGTAGAGCGAAGCCCAACATTTGGCGCCATTGCCGAGGAGGCATTTAGAAGCAGGATTAGGAACTTTAGTTCTCTGATAAAAACAAAATTTCAAAGAAAAACACAGAATAGATTTTAGTTTTATGTCAAGACAAAGAGACGAGAAAGGAAGATTTATCAAAAACCCCCCAAAAACAGAAGTAACGGGACCTTCTTTTCCAAAAGGATTCATCTCAACAGTGGGTACTTCTAAAATGGTTGAGGAAGAAACATCAAAAGGGCCAACTGTAGAACAGAGAAGGGAGTATGAGAGAATGTTAGAAATAGAAAACAAACGAAGACAAGAGAGAAGAGAAGAAGAGAGGTGACATGAAAGAGAAGAAGAGAGGAGACATGAAAGGGAAGAAGAAAGGAGACATGAGAGGGATGAAAAGACAAAAGAAGATCAAGAAGCCACCTTTAAATTTCCCATTTTGGACACTAGTATCATCCTAGGAGAAGAGGTAAAAATGAAGAATATCCTGCCATCTGTCTTACCAAACTTCTATGGCATGACCTCTGAAGATCCTGACTCTTTCCTATTCAAGTTTGATATCTTGTGTCGAACTTATGGATACACTGATGACACCCATAAGCTTCGTCTTTTCCCTGCTACCCTTAAAGCAGCTGCCTTGAAATGGTTCATGGGCTTAGGAGAGCATTCTATCACTAGCTGGGATGAAATGAGGAAGATATTTCTTCGAAAATATCAGGCATATTGCAGATCAAAGGATCTAAAAGATGACATTTTTGGAATGACTCAATAGGAATATGAGAGCTTGGAGGAGTATTTGGAAAGATTCTCATATAACTTGCAGAAATCTAAATACAATTCTTTGACATCTGAGATGATTAGAACAATATTTCTAAAAGGAATAAGAGAAGAGTATTTGGATATTTTGAATGTTATGGGCAAAGGTGACATATCTTACCTTCCCTTTGATGAGATACAAGATTTATGTCAGAAATATTCAAGAGGAAAGGCTAGAACTGGAAAACTAGAACTGGAAAAAGGGATATCACTACCAAAGTAACTAAATCTGCAAACAGTGGTATTTCTAGAGCTGCGCTTGGAAATCTGCTAGAATATTTCAAGACTGATTTATTGAGTACCTTGGGCACACAGGTCGAAGTATCAAAAACCAATAAAAGGCAAGAACAACAGGACCAACAAGATCAAGCTTTGTCTATTTTTTGTCCTAAATGTAGAAAGAAACACCCACTAAAAGAATGTCCTTTAAATACTGTTGAAATTTGTGGTTTATGCACTTCTAATCACAAAACTGATGACTGCCCCAGATTGAAAGAATTGCAGGCAGCTTGAATGGAGGAGAATCAAAGCATGGAGTCTCTCTACTTTATGGGACAACGAAGACCTTGGCAGCCATGATTTTTAGGTATGTCTCAAGATCCTATGCAGCAATTTCATACAAATTATCAAACTCCTATTCAGAATTCATGGAGTGCACCCATGCCCTGGAAAACTTGGTCTCCTCCATTATCCCAATCTACTCCAAATTGGAGAGGATATGCCCATGGTAACCAGACATATCAGCAAGCCTATTTACAGCCCTATCAACAACCTTCTGCCTATCCCCAATACCAGCAGAATCAATTCCAAGCCCCATCTTTCCAAGTTCCATCTTTTCAACAACCCAACAACATGGATCCTCAGTTGGGTCCACCACCTCAACAGCTTCACTTGCCATCCAATCAACCTCCACCTCGCCCTACACAATTGCCAGCTCAGCCAATTCCAAATCCAAATAATAAAATAGACAGACCCATATATAATGTTGATGATGGAATGGCGCTTCCCTACTCAATCCTCCCACTGCAAAATATCAATTTAAGATCTGGGAAAAATTTACAAAAAGAATCTCCTGTTATCTTAGAAGAACAAACAAAAAATGAGAAAACTCCAAAAAAATTAAATACAGAAAAATCTCAGTCAAAAAATCACAGTAAAAAAGGGAAAACATTAGTATCTTATACACCTCCTTTTCCAAAAAGGTTGGTCAAAGAAAAACCTTCAATCTCCCTACCTGATTTTGATGTTTTGAATGAATTAACCAATGTATATGTCAAAATTCCTCTACTGCAGGCTATAAAAGATATTCCAATTTATACTAAAGCAGTTAAGGAATTATGTCTTAATAAAAGAAGGAAGGATCCATCAAAAATTCATGTGGTAGGCAATTTAGCGGGATTAATGTCTAATACTGTTTTCATTGAAAAGTATGTAGATCCCGGAATCCCAATGGTTACAATTACTATTAATAATTTTTCAATTCCAAAAACCCTGATTGATCTAGGTGCTGCCATTAATGTCATGACACTAGAGACAATGGAATACCTTCACTTGACAAATCTCAGACCAACCACAACAGTTTTGGAATTAGCTGATAGGTCTAAAATTACACCTAAAGGGGTCTTAGAAGATATCATTGTTTCTTTAGACTCCTGGGAGTATCCTGTTTATTTCATAGTGCTACAACCAAAGTCTAATCTAGGAGGGCACCCACTGATCCTTGGCAGACCCTGGTTGGCAACCGCGGATGCTTTCATAGGGTGTAGGTCAGGAAGTATGCTCATTTTACATGGGACAGAGAGGAAACAAATTTCCCTTTACCCTTCTGCCCAAAGAACTTCTACATTAGATCACCTGTCATGGATTAATGAGACCAAAGAACAAGAAGAAGAAGTGATTCAGCCTGTCCTGATTATCAATCAGTTCTTTGATTTTCACGAAGACAACAACGAGGATTTGTTAGATTATTTCATTGTTGAACCTGATATTTCTAAAGAATTAAGAGATATGCAATATGCTATAGCAAATCAAGTTTTGGGTTATAATTTTCAGGAAAATTGTACAGTACATTCTCTAGCATTGGCACTTCATGATATTTTTAATGTTCATTCAATCATAGATATTCAAAGTAAAACAGTTGAAATTAGTCGAGGAAAACATTTGAATATAAGTGCACATCTTACTACATCACAGGAAGAACAATTGATTACTTTGCTGAATAAACATTCCCATACATTTTCTTGGGAGTACACTGATATGCTAGGTATTCATCATGAAACATGCACTCGCCACATTTACACAGATGATAAAATCAGACCTCTTAGACAACCGCAATGTAGAATGAACCCCTTACTAAAAGAGATAGTCAAGGAAGAGTTGCAGAAGTTGTTAAAAGTAGGATTTATTTACCCCATCTTCGACAGCCAATGGGTTTCCCCCTTGGTTGTTGTTCCAAGGAAAAATGGTAAATGGCGCATATGTGTAGATTACAGGGAGTTAAATAAGGCAACATTAAAAGACTATTTTCCATTGCCTTTCATTGATCAAGTGTTGGATACCTTAGCTGGAAAAGAATATTTTTCATTTTTAGATGGTTTCATTGGGTATAATCAAATTAGTATTGCAACAGAAGACCAGGACAAAACCACCTTTACATGTCCCTGGGGCACATATGCCTACAAGGTTTTACCTTTTGGCTTATGTAATGCCCCAGCTACCTTTCAGAGGGAAGTCTTGGCCATCTTTGCAGATCTAGTTCATGAGTGTGTTGAAATTTACATGGATGATTTTTCTGTATATGGAAGTACCTTTGAAGATTCCTTAGAAAACTTGGAGAAAATTCTAAAAAGGTGCGTTGACTCAAACCTTTCCCTTAGTAACGAAAAGTGTTTTATGATGATGAGTGAAGGGATAGTTTTAGGGCATCACATTTCTTCATCTAGAATAAAATTAGACCCTGCTAAAATTCAAATCATTGAAAATTTATCTGAACCAACAACTCAAACAGATGTAAGAAGCTTTTTAGGGTATGCAGGTTATTATCGTCGATTTATTGCAAATTTTAGTAAGATAGCTCTGCCATTGTTTAAATTGCTTTCAAATGATGTGAATTTTAATTAAGATACTGACTGTCAATCTGCATTTTAGACACTTAAAGAGAAGCTCTCAACTGCTCCCATTTTAAGGGGACCAAATTGGACATTGCCTTTCCATATTTTTACTGATGCCTCTGCTACTGCAATAGGGGCCTCGTTGGGACAAAAAGAGCATACCATGACTTATGCTATCTATTTTATTAGTAAAAATATGACACCTGTAGAGTTGAACTATACAGTCACTGAAAAGGAGATGTTGCGGGTGGTTCATGCTGTAAACAAATTCCGTCATTACATAACTGGCTACGAAATTTTTGTCCATACAGATCATTCAGCCTTACGATATTTAATGAATAAGTCTATCAAAATGGTCGGATTACTAGATGGTTGTTATTAATGTAGGAATTCAATATCACTGTTCTAGATCGACCTGGACGAGAAAATCAAGTAGCATATTTCCTGTCTCGCTTACACAATACTGGTGAGGTTGTTCCTGTTTTAGATAGTTTTCCTTATGAACACCTATTTGCAATTTCTGTTATCACTCCTTGGTATGCTGATATTTCCAACTACTTATCATCAGGCCAACTACCACCATCTATGTTATCTAAACAAAAGAAAAATATTATTAAACAAAGTGCTAGGCATATATGGGTTAATGATGATCTCTTTTATACGGGATACGATCTAATTATCAGAATATGTGTGCGACAAGATGAAGTTTTAGATATTTTAAAGGCATGTCATGATGAACCGTGTGGTGGCCATTTTGCAGATAAAAGAACATCATACAAGATACTCAATTTGGGGTATTACTGGCCTTCTATTTTCAAAGATGCTAAGAGGTATGTTAGAAGTTGTGATACTTGTCAATGGATGGGACGACCAGTCCGGTCTGATGAAATGCCACTCCAACCACAAATCCTCATTGAACCGTTTGAAAAGTGGGCCCTTGACTTCATTGGTCCAATTCATCCACCATCACAAGGGAAGAAGTACATTTTGGTCTGTACAGACTATGTTACTAAGTGGGTAGAGGCCAAACCATTACCAAGAGCCACTGAACAGACTATGGTAAAATTTCTTTTTGAGGAGATATTTGTCAGATTTGGGGTGCCTAGAGAGATTTTAACTGATCAAGGTGCCCAATTTACCTCCAAACTAGTGCAGGAGATAGCAGAAAAGTACAATATTAAGCACAAAAATTATACCCCTTACCATCCACAAGCAAATGGCCAAGTGGAATCTACAAACAAGACTTTGGAAGTAATCATCACCAAAACTGTTCAGATGCATAGGAAGGATTGATTAGCTAAGCTTACTGAAGCTTTATGGGCATACCGGATTACTTGGAAAACCAGTACTGGTTTTTCTCCTTATCATCTTGTTTACGGTAAGCAAGTCCTCCTCCCTATAGAGTTTCAAATTCATACCTTCAAGTTAGCAGCATATTTGGGTATCGATCTTTCTGAGGCACAGCAAGAAAGAATACTTCAATTGAATCAACTAGATGAGATGAGACAGGCTGCCATAGAACACAATATTTTGATCCAACAACAAAGAGCTCAATGGCATGACAAGTTTATCAAAAAGAAACAATTTCATATCGATGACTGGCCACTATTGTTTGACTCAAAGTTCAAATATTTCAAAGCCAAAATTACAACTCATTGGCTTGGTCCATATGAGATTGCAGAGGTATATGATAATGGCTCAGTCAAACTTCAAACCATTGATGATGAAGCACGTACATTTGTGGTCAATGGCCATCGGCTCAAACTGTATACCAAGCCTATCAACAAGGAAGATTTCATACAATAGATTTCACAGCAACAGGAAATGGAAGTGCTGGATAGACACCTTGGTTTTTCTCCTTCACCTACTTCTTAGCTGATCTGATATAGAAAATAGAAAACAAAAAACAAAAAAAATAAAAAATAAAAGGAAGTTTAGTTGTGAAAACCAGGTCACTGGCACAATATAAACTTGAATTTTCCATGGAAAACCAGGTTCGCTTGGCCATTGAAAATTCATAAAAATATTCTTTTCAGATTTCATGCCTTTTACATAGCTTTGTTTTCAATAAATCAAGTTTTTGTTTGACTTAAGGACAAGTCAATAAATAGGCCTGTGAGGGGGATAAGCATTTTTATGCTTTCTTGCCACCCTCCAAGTATTTTTCATATGCAGAGGTCATATGCAGAGGGACCTGATTTCCAACAACATAGAGGGACCTGACTTCCAGCAAAGAAGAAGGAATCTGAGATGGAAGACATTTTGCATAAAGAAGACATCAGAAGGACAGATATGAACCAGAAATAAATGCAAACCAATTACATCAGGCAGAAAGCTCATCATACAGGGATATCAAGCAAAGTCTATAAGAATTTTAGTTTTGGTGTTTTAAAAGTTGCATGATTCTTTGTTTCTAAGTCATGACATATTTACCAACCCTCGTAAGCTTGACTGCCTATTTTCATTATCCTCACAGTCTCTGCCAGCATTCCATTTACTTTCCATTATCCTACCCTAGGGGTCAAGATGGTGGTCAAAATCAAACCCAGAAGCAAAATTATAAATGCCAAAAACATATACTGCATTCTACAGGCAGGGTCTCCTTCTTAGCAGAAAGTCAGACAGGGTCTCCTTCTCAATAGAAAGTGAAATGTTTTAAAAACAATAAACTGGAAAATAGAATTTCAAATGTTTTTCTATATATACATTAGTGCATCATGCATTAAGTAAACATATAGAATTTAAGGAAAATCGATGGTCATGTGTATTTTCAAAAGGAAAAGGAGTCTACTTTAAGAGAAGAAATCCCTTAAACATTGGGGCATGCAAAGAAATTAAAAGTGTATTATATGAATTTAAACCTTACCTTTATTTTCTTTCCTGAGAAAATAATCAAATGGAAAGTGGCATGTTCATAAAATGATGAGAAAAAAACCTGGTTATATACCCCACGACAGCATACAAATGTGCCTGAGTCTTGTATTGTGAACTGGTGAAATTGGGGACTACGATTTGGTCATCTTTCTTGGGACCAAATCCAACTGTTTTTCTCTGCAAAAACCGATTGCTGTGGGTAACAGTTTGCAGTAAGAAGAAGCCGTGGATTAAAGGAAGAACGCAGGCACCAATTCACTGTGAAATAATCACGCAGGAAGAATTGAAGGAAGCTACACCAGAAAGGAGGTAAAGCTTAAACCTTTTCTTTGCCAAAGACTCTGCTAAAGACCAGCAGCAATTCTACATTTTCAGAGTGTCATTTTGGGATAAGAAAACAATTGCAGAGTTAAAATTTGAAAGGTTGAAGTTTCCTGTTGCATATCTCTTTCCTATTAAAGTTCAAAATGTCATCTAGACTAGAACCAACGAAATTCAACCCCACTGATATTCATGAGAATTGCATGGATATTTTTGAAAAGAAACAGTGGGTAACTTTTTTTGAAAATTTTGATGGGAATAATGAGCATGTTAGTCTAGCTTTTGCTGAAACATTTGATGGAGAAGGGGTTATAGTGGGAAACTTGCACTTCAGACTGTCTGAAGACATTTTAGCACAAATTATTGGCCTGCCACAGCAAGGAGAAAGATTCTTCAAGACTAAACAATTCAAAGAGAAAGCATGGATACCCTTTTTGTGCAGATCAAGAGCAGGGTCAGTAAACTGGAAGAAAGGAATACCAAGGAGCTGGCTGGTTCATCCTTGGGATGAAATAGTTTATGTTATCCAAAAATTCATTACTTGTGAAGGCCGATTCAGTATTGTTTATATTTACCATATCAAGTTGTTGCAGCATTTAAAAGGTGAATGTGAGATTAATATGCCCTATTTCCTGTTACAGAGTTTAACTAAGATGGCTAAGGCTGTCCAAAGGCATGCAGAAGACAAAATGACAAGCCTTTTTCACTGTGTACTCATCAAAATCATCATCCAGAATGAGTTACAAAAGCAAAATTTGACATGGTCAGGATTTTTAATTCACAATCAGTTTGAAGAGCAGGAAGAATTGCTTGAAGAAGGTTTAAAAGAAGATGAATTGTTGATGATAACATACCCTGAGGAAACAATCTAAAAACCGCCAAAGTGGAAAAAGAAAAAGAAAGAGGTGTTGCTGATTACTGATGATGAAGACAACTCTGAGGCAGCAAGTTCAAAACAGCCTCAGAGAAGGATACGAACTAGGAGTGCGATGAGAGAAGAAAAACAGTTTCAAAAACAAGAGCATATTTTCACCACTTACCAAAGAAAGCCAAGGAAGTATAACCAATCTCAAAGTAAGTCAACATTGGAAAAAGATGATGAAAGCCAGCAGAAGCAATATGAATACATACAAACCTTGGGGAGTCAAGAAGAAGATCCAGCAGATGAAATAGGGCAGGATATCCAAGAAACTGATGAAGTGATCAAACAGACAAAAAGAATCAATATTTTCTTGGATCAGCAAGAGAAAGAAAAGAAAAATCCATCAAGACAGGAAATAATAAAGGATTCAGCTTCTCTTTTCTCAAAGGAACAAACTGTGGAAGAAGAAAAGAAAGAAGATTCAATAGAAAAGAATGAAGAATTGGGGATGGACACCAATTCTGTACAGCTTCCAGTGAAAATGAAAAAGAAGAAAACTTCCAAGAACAATAAAGAGATTAAGAGGTTGAAACCTGAAATAAAGGAATTAGAGCTCAGGAATGAGAAGTTAAGAGAAGTCAACTAGAAGTTGAAGGTTCAAAGGACACGCATTTACAAACATGCATACAGATGGTACAAGCAAAAGAAGATTTATAAAACTAAATATGAGAGACTGAAAGTCCTTTATGCATCTCGGGCTTCAACAGATGCATCATCTCAGACAGGAGATTAAAAGCAAAAGGGTCAGCAGCAAAATTTTGGTTTTTTATATAAACAAGGTCAAATATTTTTGGGCATGAGGACATGCAACAGCTTCCTCTTGGGGGAGATGTTGGGCACCATTTTGACCTCTTTTTGTCACCTAAATATATTCTATTTTCCTCCATAAAGCCTTCATACTGATTTATAAAGCCTTAAATTCACCCACAAACTTTGGTCAAGAGGTATAAATGTCATTGCTTTTTAACAAATTGAATTTTCAGATTTTTAAAGCATTTAAACTAAGGTTTTTATTCAGGATTACAGGATGTGCTAACTTCCCGTAATGTCTCCAAGGTTGAACACTTGCAGGCCAGCTAGGCGTGAACTGAAATATGGAGAAAATATCCTCAATGTCCAAGGATGGATAAACTTCCAACGGATAGATGATGTGGCTATCACAGGTGTCCAGTCAATGTCGGTCAAAGATGACCAACTGCGTTACCACTCAGCACAAAAGCAGGGCAGTTCCGATTTTGTGGATCTGATAGAGGATCTCGAGGACTATGTTTCATTAATTAGTTTCCAGATTAATATCATTTCTAGTTTTCAAGAATTTGTATAAGTACTTCATAAAACAGAGGAGAAATCATCACGATTTGGGAGAAAACGCATACTGTTTTGGACTGCGTTATTCTATTACTGTGTATGATCGATTTTATGGTGAATATAATCTAAGTTTAAGCTCTGTGATTCTTCATTTGCGTGTGTGAACGAGGCATTGGAGGGCCCCCTCTGTCGAGTCTGCACACCCTTTCAATTGCCAGTGAACGATTTGGATTGTTGCAAATGATTTGGATTGTGTCAATGGTATGTTTTAGTTCCTGTAGGATTCGATTTTCTTATTGTAGAACGAGTTAGACTGCTTTCAATCAGTTTTATCAGCTTTGTTATTCCATTAATTAAATGGTGTAGAAATGGTTCGTACTACTATCTCACATTACTGTGTATTGCTTGCTTATTCAACAATGGAGTCTTAATAACAGTCACACATTATGAATGCTTTCCTGTAAAGGGAATTAATGTTTGATTGTTTATTCAATGTTGGGATAATAGGCAGAGTTTTATAATTCATATTTTAGGGTTAAGATTAATTTGTAATTTTTTTTATTATCTCAAAATCTTTCACATATAAAATTGCTTCTACATATAAATTGCT
Organism: Pseudotsuga menziesii; assembly: GCA_001517045.1. Lineage (NCBI taxonomy): Eukaryota > Viridiplantae > Streptophyta > Pinopsida > Pinales > Pinaceae > Pseudotsuga > Pseudotsuga menziesii. The sequence goes on along the minus strand of LPNX010000242.1, from coordinate 94,639 downwards.
GTGTAAATGAAATATCAGATGAAGTTGTTCCTGTAAGGGAATTTTTGTGTTTTCAAATCACAGTAACTTAATTTGTTCATAGGGTTATTTCATAGATAAACTAGATTTCTAAGTCAAGTCTAGCTTTGAGTCCTTATACTTGGATATGCCTCTAAGTCTACCAACCCGGATTGACATAAATTCAAGGTTTGATCTGCATTAGTAGAGCGAAGCCCAACAGTAGGGTTTTTTTATTAAACCCTAGGTTTTACTTGATGAATTGGAGAATAACAGGAGACATCTTCCCAAGGAGGCTTGGTAGTGTTGATGTTAGCTTGTGGAGTATCTTTGGAAGAGTTAGGGATTTATTGTCTTTCACTAGCTAGGATTTTGGAAAGGTAGAAGATTGTACTAACATTGAGATGTGGTTTTGTATGTACATCAAATTCATATTTATGCATATATATGAAGTTTTCAACTATACAAAATTGTCTCTATTGGAGATTTTATTTTCAGCCAACTATTTCTTCATAGTCTAGTAATTTATAGCGCTTGCATGCCTTGCTGATTTGACATAAGTTAAGGACGAAGTTGGTAAGTGATTTAACAATAATATGAAAGAAGAAAGGGTCAGATTCATTGCTATAATTACAACTTCCATAAAGTGAATTCCATATCTATTTTATTTGTGATAGGATTTCCCTAGAGGGTTGAAACCTATTGAGCTGCCTAGTGCATTATTGTAACACTTTGGTATATTTCACCCCAAAGCCCTGCAATTTCTATTTAAAAATCATATAACCTCTCATTTGTCTCATACACTTCAACGATTTGGATTTTTTGAGCTGAGGTTTTTCTAAGTTATTGAGTTGAGGTTTTTTCTGTGTTATTGATTTTCTTCTACTAGTTTGGACTCCTTGGGATGATATGCAGTGTTGAATCTAAGTATTTAATAGGATGAGTTGGATAGTTGTTTTGGAGAATATCTTGGGAAATTTCAAGGGTTTATTTATTTGGTTATAGAGTTGTTACAGAGCTATTACAGGGTTGTGTTTATATCTATTTTGGAGATGATCTTCTTCTTTAAATCTCTTATCCTCTTTGAAAAGGTATGTAAAAGATTATTTTTTTTCTAAATTTGTCTATAAAATTGCTATTATTGGTTATAGAGTTGTTACAGAGCTATTACAGGGTTGTGTTTATATCTATTTTGGAGATGATCTTCTTCTTTAAATCTCTTATCCTCTTTGAAAAGGTATGTAAAAGATTTTTTTTTTCTAAATTTGTCTATAAAATTGCTATTATTTTTTCATAGAAATTGAAGCAACCTAGACCCTAGAATCTAGTTATCAGTAAATTAAAATTAGTATGTAACACCCCGGTTTTGACCCCATTTGCATGATGTGTATAATGTAATTAATCGTGGTGAGGAGCTAAAGGCAAAAGCCCCACCATCGATTCGGTTGTGTATGTTTCGGCAATAGGGATAGTTGCCGATGGTATATCGTGCTATCCGACACATTATAGTTTGGCATCATGTAAATACGCACATCAAATAAAATAAACCACAACCAGCTACGATGGTGCAACGTTAAAATGAAAAGGGCATGATTCCTAAGGTTAAGGGGGGAGGATTGTCTAAGCCATGGGAGCCATAGGGAGTTTTCCATGTGTCATCCACCCATTTAAACGTCTGTTGTTTGTTAGTTGGGGGCAGTTATTGCTGAGTAGTGGTGGGTGTGGCAGGACTGTCAGTCCTTGCCCACGTGCCCACTCCACTAGCAGACTCTCCTCTTCACGTCGCGTGGGGTAGAAGAAACATTCACTCCACTCTCCCATGATTCCACATTCTAGAGGATTTGGTCCGGCTCATTCTCACGCAGAGGGATGGATCAACTTCCTCATGTGCACTGTCTGGGGGGATTCTTCATCGACTGATCACAAAGGGTTGTTCTCTCTCCTTCTCGTACACAGGAATTCTACGTTGGTTTTGCTCACGCAGGGAGCAGGAGAAATCGTGCCTATCACTCAGGATTTTCGGGTGCAGGAGCCATTCATGCTCAGGTTTGTGTGCCTGTGGGTTCCATACCGGTTTCGGAGGCACGTGTATGTCCCCTTGCCAATTTTGGTCGTGTATGTTGTCTATTGTGGTCTGCATTTGTGTTTTCCTCTGTCGATGCTAGGAGTTTGTTCTCTCTCCCATTTGCGGACTGTGTAATGTTGCCGTGGTTTCATTGTGCGTTCGGGGCTGTTGTTTTCTCGCTGGTTTTTCTTCCACATTCATCAGTTAATTTTTTCCCAGTCTATGCTGGGAGTTCGGTTTCTTATCCATTGCAGACTGTGGATTGTTGCCATCATTCATTGTGAGGTTGTGGTTGTTGATGTACCCTAGTTTTGGGTTGTTTTTGAGTTGTTTTGGCCACGCTAGGGCCAAGAACAACCCTGAGTTGTCTTGTGGATCTGAACTGTGATTCACCTATTGGGTGGGATTGTCACCTAGTTGTCTTTGCCTTCTTCACAGAGCTGTGAATGGGTTGTTTTGCTACAATATGCAGTGGTTGGTCTTCGGACTGTTATGAGTGGGATTAGAGGTTGGGTATGCATGAGAAGATTGGTGTTGAGGCCACCATCTTGGCATTTAGCCTATCCTAGCTCCTTGACGACCTGGTGAACCCTACTGTGTGGGTTGGCTGATTGGAAAACCTTGGCTATGTGTAAGCATGCATTGACCCGTATTCCTTGAGGAATCATGCCCAGCTCGGGGGTGGCAGTGTTGCTGAGAGATTGATGAGCACGCTGGCCTATGGTTGGGTGGAACATTGCAGCGACGTAGCTGGTTGCGGGGTGAGTTCTACATTGAAGATAAGTAATCTTGATTGTTTCATCTCTGCAATTATATCTCCTGTTTCATGAGAACTGATGAACATGCTAAATGTTGGAGTGTATATGTTTGCTTCCGCTGAATGTTGAGTAACCATGCATCTTAGTATGTATTATGTTAAGCTTTTATTTCAGTTATGATGTCTATTCATGTTCATGGGGTTGTTTTCCTGTTTGTTGGTGTTAGTAGCGTCCTCTTCGCCGGTCGGAGGGTCGGGGACGTGACAGAGTGGTATCAGAGCTCATGTTGTAGCATGGGCCTGAATGGACCATGAAAATGCAGTGACAGAAGCAGGATTTCTTTCTATCCAGCAGAGATCAGCAGTTGATGACAGAAAACTTCCACAAATTTGTCTAAGTGTTTGAACTGTCAATTCACCGAGACACTTAGCGGGAAGGACTTTCGATGTCACAGGGAGCTAGGCGGAAGCACACCCGATGGAGGACAGTGGGAAGGAAATTGCGAGAAAACTTTCTAAGTTTTCGTCGGACGTTGGCGGAACTTAGTGGATGTGGGAGCCACAGTTTCGGCGAAGATCAGCCAAAGGCCGCCGAAACGTCGGCTCGATGTAATTAAAGAAACATCTGATATTGACTTTTGGTGTCAATGAAATTTAGTTGTTTGGACCGCCGATGCCGTCGGCGGAAAATAGTTGTTGGGTTCACCGACCCATAGTACTTAATGGTTCCGACTGCCAACAGATGCTATGTTCCGTAAAAGAAGAAGAGAAAATTTTTGAAAAATTTGTCTAAGTGTTGAAGACCATCGGCGATCGGTGAAAGATAGTATTTTGGATCACCCATACTTAGCCGATTGAGTACCGCCATTGCGGATGACTAGACCACTGTGCTCCCGACGAGTAGGGCCTCTGGCCACCGATGCAGTAAAGAAAGTTCAGAATTTTTCTAAGTAGTGAAAAAATCGGCCATCGGAAGCAAAAAGTTGTTCGTGCGCCCGCTGTTGCGGAATCCTAGATCACTAGCCTTTCGACAGGGAGAAGTTCCAACTACCAATGCCTGTCAAGATCAGTTCACCGATCGGAAGAAGATCGAGGATGATGGGTCATCGTTGCGGCAGCTGATGGAACTATTTCACCGATGAAAAGAAGAGAATGGAGCCGATCAAGTGGCGAAAGGGAAAACAAAAAGGAAAATCTCAAAAAAAATTCTAAGTCTTGGAGTCGTCAGCCATCGGCGATGGTTAGTGGATAGAGCTTCCGACAGCCGATGAGCTACATCGGATGAAGTGAATGGATTGAACGTTCGCCATTGTGGCAGTCTAATGGACTATCCTTCCAAAGGTTAGAGGATTCAATCGCTGACACGGTAACGCTTAGTGGATTTGATCGCCGATGAGAAACGGAGAAGTTAGTTGTGCTAACCGCTGAAACGTCGGATTGATAGTTGGAATGAGATCCGATTCTGCAACGAGGAAATTTTGAGTTTTCAGTGGGATTTCCCAGCATTTTTTCAACTGTTTTCAATGGGACTTTCAGGGGTTTTTCAAGTGTATTTTTCAAGCAGCTTTCAATTGTTGCAGTGAAATCTTCAGGAAATTCCAGCTAGTGTTCCAATGGGTTTTGCCGTGAGTTTCTCATTGGGGTTTTCAGCAGTTTCAGGACTGAAAAGGAAGAAAACCCTGGGTGACTAAAATTAACATTCCTAGCCTAAATATATTTGAGGTGGTGTGGTTTTCACACCCGAGGTCAGAATGAAGCATATGGATAGGCGTTGGAAAGCTTATCCAGTAGGGAACAAGGGAGAATCACCTGAATATGAGAATGGAGCAACAAAGTGCTAGTAATCGCTTGGAAGAGAAATGTGATGCTGATAATATGGACAAATCTAGGAATTGCATGTCTAGAAGTAGTAAGACCATGAAGTCAAACCAGCTGCTGTGTGGAAGAGGAGTTCCATGCGAGGATGTTGGACTTGAAAAGGGAAGTTTCCCTAAACCCTATCTTGCTGATTATAATTACATTTCCTAAGTTTTATGCATGAAATGCATGAGGATATGCTTTGAATACATAGGATATTGAGGATTATACATTTATAATGGACCACTAATGATAATTATTGCATTGGTGTTGGCATTAGTGGAAAAATCAACGACAACATGGGCCTGGATGAATATGTTGCTGATGCTGACAAATGTGACTAGCAACCTTCTGGAGGAAGGGATAAGGCAACCAATCCATAATCAAAAGTTGGTGAGCAAATTCTGCAATCCTCTGCAAGATACCAACTAAACTGGTAATGTCGAAGGTGTAAGTAGGATCCATGCAGGTAATGGTTTAATTATGACAAATTCCAAGGAGTGGTAAAGGTAAGAGACCTCATACCATGTGGATATTTGAATGTTATATTACATTCCTATAGAAAGGTGTCATGCCTGTATATATTGATTGAGCTTAGAATCCCAAGGAAAGTAAGTACTGATGATCTTGATTATAGTAATGCATCCTATATGAAGTAGTCATGGTTAGGCCATGCATGGTATGTTGAAGGAATAGTATTCCTGAATCAATGCAAGGTAGCATTGAATGGTTATGCATTAAAAACATTTTATGAATCTTGTAGACATGCATTGAATGGATGCATATGAAAGGAGCGAGTGACTAATTGCATAAGTATAGGTGCAAATGTTGTGATGCATTGCATGAATGCATTGAGATGAGTGCATGTGATATTATGAATAACTAATGGCTGAAATGATGAATTGATGACAATCCAGGAACCATTTCAAGAACTGTTATGAATGCAGGATAGTAAGTGCATAAAGAGGATAGTCATGATCAATTGGCTGCCAGAAATGCTCTATGGAAGAGCAAGGTGGTACAAATGATACGCTTGTGAAGTAAGGAGTATCTAAACATTTCATTTAATTGCATGAATGATGTGACTATACCTTGCAAATGTTAGTATGATAATGATTGTGTGAAGTAAATGAGTTTTCGTAATATTGATGTGATTAACAGCTGGAAGTATTTGAATTTTATAAATTCTGAAAATGCTTCAGCGATGGTTGCAACAATGAAAAGGTTATATGCATCCAGACTTACCAAGTGTTTGGTTGATTGAAGCTTGGGTTTCAGGTAGATTATTTAGAGCATGGAAATGAGAGTAAGACCATGAAAAATGCCAGAATCTACCATGTGAAAGAGCGAAACCTTATGAGAAGAGTCTCATGGTTGTGAAAATAGTTGGTATGCCTAATGGGTTGTTAAATTTGAATTGTGAATTTCGGATTTAAGAAATTGCTGACAACTACTAATCACTATTGGCTTGCATAAGATTGTGTCAGGAGGACGCATTGTAAGTGGGTATTCATATTATGCCAGAAGCATAAAATTATAATGGGCATAGTAGTGCTACTTACAAGAGAACCACAAATGAGGATCACCTCATTGCTAAGCAAATCAATTAATGTAGTAGACAGAGTTGCAAATTCCTATTGAATTTGATTACTGATGTCATTGCTTGGTTATGTAACAATCAATTTGGATTGTATTATCAGATAATTATTGACTGTTTGTCTATTTGATGAATGCTCCAGGGGTACACACTGCAGGGAGATCATGTGTGATGGCCTGCAAGAGCCAAACTTTATGGGAAGGTTTCC
>LPNX010000242.1:53087-87952 GCA_001517045.1 Pseudotsuga menziesii | reverse complement strand
CAATACTTGATAGTGAATGATATGAAATATGATTATAGTTTTAGAGCAATAACGCTGATGAGTTTGCTTATATTGCTTGTGTTGACAGGCTAAATAGATGCAATTGGGTGTTGCACCCTAAAGAGAAAAGGAAAATGGTTGTTGTGAGGGGTTGCGGAGTAAGGGTTATTGTTGATATAAGTGTATGTTGGTAGAAGTGTATTGTTGATATAAGTGCATGTATTATTGTTGATATAAGTGTATGTTGGTATAAGTGTATGTTGGGCTGTTATATGCCTGAGGATCCATAGTAGATCCTAGACCTGGAAATGGTCATGGTAAAGCTCCAAGCCCAGTCGACATGAGGATGTACTGGCTGGACATTAATTATTTGATGTTGTGGAGTATCCTGCATGCTGACCTAACATCTAAGTCCATAGGTGATCCCAAGGCTTGCAAAGCGAAGCAGGATCCTATGGACCAACGAGGAAATGCACAATATAGATAAGTATTGGATTATTTTTCCTATGAATGTACATGTGTATATGAATTGGTTATGATGTTTTAAGCTCTTGTTATAGAGATAAAACCGATGAGAATAAACTAAACATGTGAATCTATTCAATGTTTGGATATAGGTATTGTTGGGAGCGAGGACTATGAGAGCATCCTAGGGGTGCATGTGGACATATGACTGTCCTAGAGAGCTCAGAACGAGCGGTAATGGAAAAGGTGCTAGTAATACTGTGGGGGTCCTAGCAGCCGAGACAAACCATGTGGAGAGACTCCATGGTTTAGAGGTCTGGAATAGACCGAAGACACTAAGTTTCATGACCAAGAGGGATTGTTCCAACATTCACGGTGAAGTGAAAGAGGCTGAGAGCATGAAAAGCCACAGCGGTGGTGTGGGTTCCAAAATGGAACAAAATAAAGAGGGGAAAAAATCTTGCTACTCTCTCTTGCCCTTTTAATTATATATATATATATATATATATTTATGCATGGTGAAAACAAAAGATTGTTGAATGCATGTATGACTGAAAATGGAATGTGTGTATTTGTTGAAAGTAAATTGTGAATGCTGGAATGGTTAATTCCTTGCCCAAGAATGGACATGAATGAGCTCGTGTGCCTGTTGGGAAGGCATGAAAAATATGAAAGTCTCTTTGATGAGGCTTGGACTGTCATGCCAATTGGGTGATTAACTGGCTGGTTTTAATGTCTATATTATGCTTGGTCTGATAGAACTTCAATGGTGCATTTCACAGGTGAGAAAAGTGAAACCTGGTGGTGCACATTGATCATGGCAGCAGATCAAAATTTGTTGGACTTGGTTGGAAGTCTCCTTCAAATGATTTCCAAGACCCAAGAAAATCTTGGAGAGATGCTCAAGATACAGAAAAGGCAGAATGAAATGAACCACCAGATTTTGCAAGACTCTATTGGTTTGCAAAGGGAGGTGAAAAGCCTTCTGGGGGCAATCGGAAAAGAAAGGAAGGTGGATCAGTGATGGGACATTCGTCCAAGCGACCTGTTAAGAAATGGTCCAGGCATGAAGACTCAAAGGAAATTGAGCTAGTAAAGATGAAGCAGCCAGTGAAATGCTGGGAATGCGGAGGACATCATTTACGTCGGGACTGCCCAATGAGGGAACATGAAGAGGGCAACAGTTGCAAGGTTCCTAGGCTTCAGAATAAGCTGAGAGTTGAGAACCAGCAGGAGAAGTTCATGGAAGCCGGAGGGCTTGGTCTTGAACGTTCAAAGTAAACAATTGAATGTGGGACAGATCTGCAAAATTTTGAAATTTTGATGTGCAATTGTATATGTATTGTATATGTATTCCTATGTATTAGAACACCAAGGACGGTGTTATTCCAAGGGGAAGGGGAATGTAACACCCCGATTTTCACCCCGTTTGCATGATGTATATAATGTAATTAATCGTGGTGAGGAGCTAAAGGCAAAAGCCCCACCATTGATTCGGTTGTGTATGTTTCGGAAATAGGGATAGTTGTCGATGGTATATCGTGCTATCCGACACATTATAGTTTGGCATCATGTAAATACGCACATCAAATAAAATAAACCACAACCAGCTACAACGGTGCAACGTTAAAATGAAAAGGGCATGATTCCTAAGGTTAAGGGGGGAGGATTGTCTAAGCCATGGGAGCCATAGGGAGTTTTCCATGTGTCATCCACCCATTTAAAATTCTGTTGTTTGTTAGTTGGGGGCAGTTATTGCTGATTAGTGGTGGGTGTGGCAGGACTGTCAGTCCTTGCCCACATGCCCACTCCACCAGCAGACTCTCCTCTTCACATTGCGTGGGGCAAAAGAAACATGCACTCCACTCTCCCACGATTCCACCCTCTGGAGGATTTGGTCCGACTCATACTCACGCAGAGGGATGGTTCAGCTTCCTCATGTGCACCATTTGGGGGGATTATTCATCGACTGATCACAAAGGGTTGTTCTCTCTCCTTCTCACACACAGGAATTCTGCGTTGGTTTTGCTCACGTAGGGAGCAGGAGAAATTGTGGCTGTCACTCAGGATTTTTGGGTGCAGGAGCCATTTATGCTCAGGGTTGTGTGCCTGTGGGTTCCATACCGATTTTGGTGGCACGTGTATGTCCCCTTGCCAATTGTGGCCGTGTATGTCGTCTATTGTGGTTTGCGTTTGTGTTTTCCTCTGTCGATGTTAGGAGTTTTTTCTCTCTCCCATTTGCAGACTGTGTAATGTTGCTGTAGTTTCATTGTGCGTTCGAGGCTGTTGTCTTCCCGCTGGGTTTTCTTCCACATTCATCAATTAATTTTTGCCCAGTCTATGCTGGGAGTTTGGTTTCTTATCCATTGCAGACTGTGGATTGTTGCCATCATTCATTGTGAGGTTGTGGTTGTTGATGTACCCTAGTTTTGGGTTGCTGTTGAGTTGTTTTGGCCATGCTAGGGCCAAGAACAACCATGAGTTGTCTTATGGATCTGAACTGTGATTCACCTGTTGGGTGGGATTGTCACCTGGTTGTCTTTGCCTTCTTCACAGAGCTGTGAATGGGTTGTTTTGCTGCAATATGTAGTGGTTGGTATTCGGACTGTTATGAGTGGGATTAGAGGCTGGGTATGCATGAGAAGACTGGTGTTGAGGCCACCATCTTGGCATTTAGCCTATCCTAGCTCCTTGACGACCTGGTGAACCCTATTGTGTGGGTTGGTTGATTGGAAAACCTTGGCTATGTGTAAGCCTGCATTGACCCTTATTCCTTGAGGAATCATGCCCAGCTCGGGGGTGGCAGTGTTGCTGATAGATTGATGAGCACGCTGGCCTATGGTTGGGTGGAACGTTGCAGCAACGTAGCTGGTTGCAGGGTGAGTTCTTCATTGAAGATAAGTAATCTTGATTGTTTCATCTCTGCAATTATATCTCCTGTTTCATGAGAACTGATGAACATGCTAAATGCTGGAGTGTATATGTTTTCTTCCACTGAATGTTGAGTAACCATGCATCTTAGTATGTATCATGTTAAGCTTTTTATTTTAGTTATGATGTCTATTCATGTTCATGGGGCTGTTTGCCCATTTGTTTGGTGTTAGTAGCGTCCTCTTCACCGATCGGAGGGTCGGGGACGTGACATAGTAATTACATGACTACTTTTCTTATGTTTGGACTTTGGACTATAGAACCTAGTTACATGTATAGATGATATATTTTCAATAGCGTGATTTATCGTGGTACCAAATCGTCGGTGATAGATAAAATTTGCAATTATAAATAAAAATGTTTTAAAGAAGCTACAATTTAAAAGTATGTCATGATAATGCATCATTTATCTTACCCATGTCCTGCAAATACACATATGTTGTCGATACTTATAATTTATTGGTACAACTTCCCTTGAGTTTTGGAGCTTGACGATGTCTACTTTTGCTTTACCTTTCAAAACGTCTATCAACATACTACAAAAATTTTCCTGATGCAATAATTTCATGTTAGGACCCCTCAAATAAATATTTGCTTGTTTATAAAAATAACAAAATGAAGCTAAAAAAATACATTCTCAGTAGTATATTGTCTCAATGAACAAAAACAACATTAATAATGAACATTTTACGTTTGATGAACATTTTTTATTTAACAATGTAAATTACAGTAATATTCAAGTAAAATAATGGGTAATAAGAGTTCACCTGAGGAAACACGGAGAACACGAAAACAAAGTATATACGACCATCGATCACATCAAAACACAAATTTTTCTTCTGAAATATCAAAATGTTTCCCAATGCTATCTGTAACAAGTTCCTGTTAGAATAATCAACCCATAGTTATCCACCTTAGACATTAATTAATCCATTTTTGTCTTATTTTCCTAGTTTCCATGTTCCACCTTATGCAAGTTGTCATCTACACATACATAGTGGTCAAACTTGCTAATTTTGAATCATGGAGCACTTGGGAAACCTCATGGAATCAAATCTACTTTATTCCTGACCTTCCTAGCACCCTTTTTCTTTTTCTGCTTTATTGCCTGCTTTTTCAGTGCTTTAAGGCAATTGGGAAAGTTTGACTAGGTGAGGTTAACTAGTTTTTTGTCCTCCACATCCTCCACTCTTTTCTCCTATGAAAAGCATGTATGAGTTGTCCTTCCATCACCTTTTAGCTTTCCTAAGTGCTTTTTCCAATTCGTGAGCTCCTTAGCTGATTTGGAAACTACTTTATGCACCTATGGGGGATTTGCTTAATTATAGTAAGCCTGCTTTTGACTAGATTTGAATTTCCTCCTCATGCATTTGAATCCCTTATGTAATTATTTATTGCAGAAACCTATCATGTTACAGGTTTGGCTATTGTATACTGATTTAATACAGTTTAGTGTTCAGCTCCATATTCAGTCTCTTTTGTGAGTGATTTTGCATGTACAATTGATAATTGTTGTGAGTGTAATTGTTCTATCACTGGGTTCAATTTCCATAGTTCCAAGGGATGAGTGAAATAAAAATATTAAAATTCCAACACTACAATTATATACACCAGAAGAAATTTTATAAGTCATGGAATACATGCTATGACAATAATGGTTCAAATAAATAATTGTGGGAAATAGATAATTCATTACCATTCATTGAGATCCTCTATGTTTCGAGAATAATTTAATATTCTCTACTGAATAGTACTAACCACATGAAGTGGAAGCTCTAATGTCCCCTTCCCCCCCTCACATCACTCTCAATTCCCCATACCCAAGGCATGTACTTGAAAAAACAATTAGTGCAAATTCATGCATATTTCATCATAACAAACATTTACCATTCGTTCAAAAAACTAACGTTCATTAAACCATTCATTCAGTCAGTCAAGACATTCATTCAATAAAATCTAACATTCATTAAACCATTCATGCATTCAACACATTCATTCAATAGAAGCTACCATTCATTAAACCACTCATTCATTCAATATCCAAAAAAAACATGCACGACATTATATTATAAAAAATAATTATACAATATTTCTTCAGTCGCTTCTTTCTAATTTTTCTTCTCTTTACAAAATCAACAAGAAACACATATTTTGGAATTTTTTGTTCGACTCCTAGTGCTTCATCAACTTGATGTGATGTCTTCCTAGTAGACTGCTCGCCACGTGGATTTTGTGGCAAGGGGTTTAGATTTGTTGCAATAATGTGAAAATGTTGCATTAATTTATTTTGTTATTATAATTACAAGTATTTCATTAAAAAAATTACAAAGGTGTTTTTTTACTTGTTGTGGCCACATCATGTTCTTCATTTTCTTGTCTAGGCTCAACCTATACAGTGTGACCCTCTACATGCTCTACAGTTGAAATATGGAGAAGAACAATTAATGTTCACCATCTGCAATGCTATATATAAAATTGTAGCATATGAATAAATGCATTACCAGCAATCGAATCATGCCTTCAATTGGTTGTTGTCCATCATCAACATTAAGGGGATCATTGCTTTCTTACTCAAAACAAAATAAATATCTTATGTTATTTGTTTATAATGAATAGATTGCATAAGTAATAAATCTCCATTAAACTATATAGATTTTATATACCTCTGCAACAGATGGATCACAAGAATATCGTGTTTGCCTTGAAAATATTTTTTGCCATTCAACAACAGCTTCAAAGTCGTGCTGGAATCCAAGCTTCAAGTCTTCCTGAGTGGGCACTTTCTTGAATCAGTCGGCCTGCATATTTGCATTACGTCATTAATTTTACATTTTGCGGCGCATTAAAACAAAAATAATTTGCAATTTATTATATGGATGCGTTATTGTGTTTTCGATACTTACAAATCATGCCGCCCAATTCGAATAACCACCAGGCCCAAGTTTGTGCTGACCAATTTTTTTCAGTCTTGTATTTGTGGCCTTTGATGTGTTGATAGCCTAAGCAAGTGTTGAATTACGTTAGATGTTCCAAATTACACATAAAAATTAATAATAATAATAATGGTTAGCATTACATTGTGGAAATTATTGCATACCTCCCTGTGCCTGGTGGTATCTTTCCTGCTTTTCTTAGAGCCCTCTTCTTTCCATCTTCCACTAGGGATTTCCACTCCCTTGATGGAATCATTGGAGGGAGCTCATACCCAGGGTTCCTTTCTAGGTGAACCCTATATTGGTCTCAAATAATGTTCATATGTTGTCCAGCCTTCTTTAGGACCTTTGTTGTATCGAAGGTATCATTTCCGAACATGCCAACCAACCGATACTTTAAATTTTTTCGTTTTTCATCTCATACTTTAAATTTTCGTTTGTCTATCCCACCTTGTGCGGATGGTGGGCCCGAAGATCTCCAAGGTCAAATTATTTATACTTTTAAAAAAAAACATCATTTCATGCAAAACAATCATGACATCATTAGTTAAAAAAAGATTTTATCGATATATTACAATCAAATTATAAAAACTAACTTGAACAATGTATAATTACCTGGTATATTCTCTATCTTTATTGGAACAAGTTCCTCATCCACCAAAAATTTTGTCTCTATTGAACCCGTGCTAGTGACACGAGAAGATTCGGGAAATGTTGCTTCCGCATCAGAATTACTAGCAGGCTCTGCATCCACCGCTTCTTCTGCACGATCTAGTGTGCATCGGTCAGCATCGACTGCACTCTCTATTGGATTTGGGGGTGTCATGGAACATGTTGCCGACTGTTCAATCGAAAACAATGGTGCATGAATTGGTGTACGTGGAATCGTTTTCTCATGTGACGAATGATCTCCACGAGCATCACTTGGACCAACACCGCCTTGACCAGTAGTGTGTGGTCGCAGAAAATCATGTAAATACAAACCATTCAATTATAAGTTCACTATCATATAAAATTATAAATTATAAAGTTTTAAATGAAATGATATTATGATTCAATATTCTGCAACTTACTTTGTTTTCATGTTGTTTCATACATCAAATCATTGCTCTGCAACAAAAATATATGAAACATTACTTACATGTTAAAGCAATAGTATGAGGAAAAAATTATATTAAAAAAACATATATATCATGATAGATTCCTAGAATTACTTATAGGTTTATCTAATGCCTGGAAGCTGGTGTTGTCTGATCCACAACTAGGGACTTTCCCCGATCATCCACCAACAAAAAAAGAAGTATACAACATCATCATAATCAAACCAATATACAAATGAAAAATACATAACAAAAAAAAAAATTATGCCACATTTCATATATGTGTACAATTTTGACGTATTTAAATTATAGAATTACAATCAGGTTTACCTATTTTCCCGAGGCTTCTATCGTCTTATCAACGACCAAGTGGATTCCCCGATCAACACTTTGCATCAAATATAGATAATATTATATAAACCAAATGAATATACTCTTGAAAAAATATAACAATAGAATTGTTTGTACATATTAAATTTGTACAATGGCATCGATGCATACCTGCCACCTCGAGGCAGGTCTGGTAACATATACTAAGGGAGGTGACCCTCACAGAACCCTGCGTCAAAAACATAGAAAAAATTACCTAACTAAACTAAAATACCCACTGAAACTATATAATAACATAACATTTTGACGTATTTAAATTGTATAGTTACAATCATGTTTACCTCTTTCCCTGAGTCTGCTTTCATCTGACAAGCTGCTGGGGGGATGCCCTGATCACTACCCTGCGAAGTAAATATAGATAATATTTTATAAACCAGAAGAATATACTCATGAAAAAACACAAAAAAAACTCATTTTTCAAATTATACTTGTAATATTACAAATATGTATACATGCTTCCTCGAGGATGGTGTACTCCTATGACCAAGTGTTGGGGTGATGTGCCCTCGATCACTACCCTGCGAAGTAAATATAGAAAATTTAATCAAAATTATAACAATATACTAACGAAAAATACTAAAGAGGTTAAAATAATTAATAAAAGGTTGGTTAAATTGTTTGATGTACCACATCCATAGTAACCATGTTTCTATCTACTCGATTCAAATTGTAATTAATAGGCATATCTTCCCATGCAGCTATTGATTTAATGGCACATACAAATACACGGTTTCCTTCATCCCCCTCAAATATGCTGTTGGGTTTCTTAAGTGTAGACCCTGGTTGTGTACTGTTTATAAACCCCGCAATATTCCCAGTTGCCTTTGGCCTTCCATCAATGTACAACGTTGCTCCTTTATTTTGATATTTGTCTTTCAGTTGTAAATAATTTGCTGACAACCCATATCTATGCATACTTTGTGTGTATTGGACCAGGCGCATCCAATCTTTGTAGTTGTAAGAGGGTCCAACATACTCCATCAATTTTGTACATCTGTCGTAACCAACCTTTATGCCATCCATGCAAAACAACCCCAATCCATGTAAAGGTGACGATGCAATTCTATATATCCTCTCATTCACACAAAAAATTATGTCGAGTTGAGGAATATCCCTAGGTACCCATTGTTTCACTAGATATTTGAACCTTAAGGGAACCTTGATTTCTCCTATTGTCTCATCATCATAGGAACATGACCCCCCTTCTGCGAGAAAAAAATCCATGCGCTTATTGAATTTTCTTCTGATATTCTAACATCTAGTTGATCTAGCCCTTGTAGACCTACTAGATGTCTCACTTTCCTCTATCCTTCCTAAAATTCCCTCACTCGAGGAAGACAGGTCTGAAAAATACTTTTTTCATTCTACCTGCACCATGGCCGGAAAAAACTTGGCAAATAAGAGAAAAATACCATCATGTTAAAAAAACCTCCAACCAATACCAATTTTAAGCAAGAAAAGGAGGCACGAGCCAAGATGGATAAATAAACAATATACTTAGTAAAAAAATACCATCAACCAGACCCATCAAAAAAATCCTCACCTAAAACATTTAATAGTCTGCAATCCATCATTCAACAACAACAAACATTGCCAAAATAGAATACTTAGCAAATATTGTTACATCAACAACCACAACAATTCCTATACATACAAAAAAAAACCAACAACCTTGTGACATTGTGTGCTCAAACTGTCCATCCAACTTTTCCAAAAATGAATACACTAACTAGCTGCACATTGATCATACAACACTTTTGGATGATGAAACTATCATCTCCAATGGCATACCCATCACTTAAATAAATTTCCTACCTTCTTAACTCCATCAACCTCAAATTTTAATCTCAGTGACATGCAAGACAACATTTTTCTTGTAAGTATTTCTCACTCTATCCGTCCATCACAAACCCTTCCCATGCTTGGGATCCCTTCTACCACAAACCCATTGTCTTACACAATCTCATCCATACAAGAACACTAGCTAGACATTAACTCCTTTGCTAAAATCATGAACTATCAACCCACCTCACATCATCTTAACCTTAGGAATTCTATCAAGAAACCCCTTCAGTACCCCATTGTATTCATTCCTTAGTTACATTTTCACTAACTCTAGTTATCCTGCTAGCTACACCTCAATGGGTATAGTATTTTTTGGGGACTCTAAAACCCTTTAACATTTCTTTGAAATTGTAACGCTGCCAAAACATTTCACACTTGGGTTGTTTTTAGGTATCATGTTATTTTTAGTTTTCCTTTACATTGGAAAGTTGTTGTGTTTGGGGACAACAGGATTATTCAACAAGTAGGCCACTTCTCATGAGAAAAACACTTTGCTCAGTTTGGAATTTTGCAGTGTTGCAAATATCTTTGATTTCTCTCAATATGTCTAAGTTTCTCTTGTGTTTTTCATGTTGTTGATTTGGCCGGTATTTTCACAATCCTTTAGTTCTAAGATTTTTTTTTTGATATTTTCTGATAATCCCTAATATTTTCCCCGATTTTCCCGATAAATTTCTTTCTAGACACTTGACGATATATTCCCTGACACGTTGTTTGCAACATTGGAATTAGATTAGACTAGGCTATCCAATTTTCTATCTATATAGCCATTTTTAGAAAATATGGTAGTCTTCAAGTCAACACTAGTATGGCTAACAATAATGTAAACATCACTAATGTTGTTGCCTCTAAGTAAGGAACCCATTTCCTGCAGATGGATTTACATTGTACATGACAAAATACAAAGCAGCTAGTTCACTAGATAAAATTATGGAGAGTTTGGTTCTAAAGGATTTTGCATAGAAAAATGAGTGGACAATGAGAAGACCCTTGCCATTACAACAAAGCTGATCAAAATTAGATTGGGTCTATCCATGGTAGCTTAGTTTACCTAGAAATGTTATCATATGGATGTAAAGAGTGCCTACCTTGATGGATATTTAGGAGGAGGTGTATTTGTATCATGCTTCAGTTACATAGATTCAAAGATGCACATAAAGAGCATCTAGTGTGCAGGTTTGAAAATGATATTTACAAGTTAAACAAATCCCCAAGGGCTTAGTATATTAAAATTGATAAATATCTCACAAGATCTAGATTCAGAAGAAGTCCTTATGGTCTAAATATTTATGTCAAAAGCTCAAGTTAGGGCATATTTATTTTAGTGGTTTATGCAGAAGATTTTATCATCAAAAGGAGTGAATCCAGTGTAATTCAAAAGATAAAATCTCAACCATGTAGTTCTTTTTACATAAGTAATGTTATCCTCTTGAATTTTTTCTTCGGTGTAGAATTTTGACATTCTTATATCTAGTCATGTCTTCATTTTTTTTCCAAGATAAATACCCTGGCACAAACCCTTGGTCACTTTCCCTTTTTTAGGATGGTACCAACATGTTACTTATGTAAAGTGTGTAGGGGGGGTTTAACACTCCATCCCAAAACCACAACCACTATATATAGATGTATCCAAGTATTCATTTACTAAACCTTGATTTTCCTTTTTAATCCAGTGCAAAGAAGACACATATCTTCTAAATTTTGAAAGGGCTAAGTGTTGATGTCTTGGAATTTTGTTTTGTTTTGGTGGTTGACGTTGGATGTTTTACTTGGAAATTCAACTTAATTTTTATTCCAATATAAAAAATTTACTATGATTTAGGAAATTAATCAATGACCCATAGTTGGATCCAGTATATTGCAAATGAACCTCTCGGCTTCTTTAAGTTAGCATCATCTTTGTTCATTTTTTCTTTTCAAAAAGAAAAATTCAATATATTTTTATTTCTAGTAAAAAAAAAAATGTATTTCGAAAAGGCATGTAAACTACTTGGATATGAAACAAATATATAGAAACCATCAAAACATGGTTATTAGTCAAGTGTTTACCTTTTTTGGTTCAAATAAAATCTCTAAATAAACAAAAGAAAGGGGTCTAACCATCATAGAATCAAGCATGTAGTATCCCATCGTGGGATAGAGCACATACTCAGCTGAGCTGAGGATTTTCTTTGGAGGGATAATGGATACCTAATATTATACAACTTCAGTTAACTTCAACATACCATATTGAGACTCCACTACTCTCTTGGAAAGGATGGAAGCTTGTATTGTCTTTTCTAAAGATATGTGGGAAGGAGAACCTAGAAAAAATTATTTCGTCTCATTTTCCATCCTTATTGCATGATGCAACATGTAGTAGTAGGTTCTAGTTTTTTAATATGCAACTCATCCACTTTAATACTAACCTCAACTCCCCAAATATTTGGAGATCCTCCACTTTCCTTTCTAGTAGAATGGAGACAACCCTATTCTCTTCCCATTTATTATTGTCCTGACCAAGACCACAAAAATTGATTAACCTATTCCCCTATGAAAGGTAGAGTCAGTGGTGTGATTGTCTCTAAAAATAAAGATGCCAAAAGTATACTGTTGAAATTTAGCTTGCTTGAATTTTAATAGATTCACCTATGGAGGTTAACTTTTGAAATTATAATTAACATTTAATCAAACTAATAGATTCACCCAATGCAGCTAGGGTATCATCCAATCTTGATACAACAAAAGACTCATGAACTTAATACAACATAATTTCTGGACTTGATACAACACAAGTAGCTAACCTTGATACAACACAAGGTCCTAATCTTAATACAATATAATATCTTGACCTTAATGCAACATAAGATCATTGTACAGGAATCTCTCATGACCTTGACATCCTAGCTTGATACAACGCAATCTCTTAACTTAATACAACATAATTTGATGAACCTAATAAAACATAAGCTATGTTCTTGATACAACACAAGTCTCATGGAGAGGTTTTTGATAACACAACATAAGTTCCCGACTTGATACAACACAAGTCTCATGGAGAATGAATCTTGATGTTGTACATTTAATACTCCCTCTTAGCAAGGGAGTCATGTATAAATAGCAACTCTAATGCTACGAGTAAATATGCTAAGAAGAAGCACATGGAGTATATCTTGCTACTAAGATAATTCTCACAAGCATACACATGAAAAATAGAGAGAAGAATAAAGACTGAATCACATGAATGAAGAGATGAATATTGGAGTGTATCCTTCCATTGAATAGGGATTAATAATAGTGTACATAAATAGTACATCCCTCATAGGTAAAATTGAGTTGTATTGGAGACAACTCATCAAGCTCAGAAAGATAGACTTACTAAATATGATAAACCCACATAGGTGGCTAAAGAACTTACCAAAATAGTCAAGGACCTCATGAATTATAAAAATCATGAGTGAGTTGTCATGTATGATGCAAAAACATGCTCATCCTATAATATTGAGAGAAAACCATGGAGTATGGGTTGGAAATGAAAGATAGAAGTTTCCTAGTTGACCGGCTTTACCTTATCCACTGAAAAGCTGGAATAAAGCAATAAAAGACAGAATCTGTAGGAAAGTGTAGTTACTAATTCTAGAATTCAATAGAGTAGATAGGATCAACCCATAATCAGTATTAAATCACTCATGGGGTATATATGGCAAGTGTTAACCATGTGGTTCAAGTGGATGCCAACTATCTAGGCTAGTGGGTAGGAAATTAATCAAAATTGATTAAATATTTTATCTTAAGTTATGAAGTGGGTTTATTATATTCCTACACCCCCCTTTAAGTCTGAATTTATGATGTTTATGTCTGAAATATAGGTGTATGTAGGGCCCGGAAAAAAGGATATGGTCACCCTTTATAATTATTTGTGTCCATAAAAGTGAGGAAAGAGGCAAAACACCATGAGGAAAATACTCCGTCAAGAAAGGACAAGTCACAAAATTTGACTAACGTGTATTAAATAGGTATTTATATTCACTTGAATGAGTTTAATGAACTGCTTATAGTGAAAAATAGAGAGAAGAATAGAGATTGAATCACATGAATGAAGAGATGAATATTGGAGTGTATCCTTCCATTGAATAATGATGAATAATAGTGTACATAAATAGTACATCCATCTTAGGTAAAATTGAATTGTATTGGAGACAACTCATCAATATCAAAAAGATAGACTTATTAAATATGATAAACCCCCATATGTGGCTAAAGAACTTCCCAAATCAGTCAAGGACCTCATGAATTAGAAAAAGCATGAGTGAGTTGTCATGTATGATCGAAAAACATGCTAATCCTAGAATATGAGTAGAGAATCATGGAGGATGGGTTGACAAAAGAAGATAGTAGTTTCCTAGTTGAATAGATTTACCTTATCCACTAAAAAGCTGGAATAAAGCAATAAAAGACAGAATCTATAGGAAAGCGCAGTTACTAAATCTGGCAGTCAATAAAGTAGACATGATCAACCTATAATCAAGATTAAAGCGCTCTTAGGGTATATATGGAAATTGTTGACCATGTGGTTCAATTGGATGCTAACTATCTAGGCTAGTGGGTAGGAAATTAATAAAAAATGATTAAATATTTTATCTTAAGTTATGAAGTGGGTTTATTATATTCCCATGGGGCATTCTATGCTTTACTAGGCATTTCCTGCCATACCAAGCTTATCTCAAAAGTAACTCAACTTTTTCATTGACAACAGCTTGTCCACAAATTTGCAATCTGTTTCATCGGGAGCTATGTACTAAAATTTCATTTTATATGACCATGACTCTAATAAAGTAAAACTTCATCTCAATGTGTTTTATCATAACACACATAGATTTTTTTGGAAAGCTTGACCATTAACACCTAATAACTGTAGGGTCAATTATTTCACCCTAGTAGGTAGCTTTCCAAGCTACACTACTCCTTAGCATGTAGTACCATCTGCAAAACACATTTTCTTATGTATTAATATCTAACCTACATCTTGATTTCTGTAGTATTAGTCGCAATACACTTAGCTTTTGTAGTACTAGCTTCAATTTACATCGCTTATCTTAGGATAAATCAATGGTTGAATAGCACAATCATATAATAGGTCTTCCATGTATCAAAATACAATAAAGAGACTATTCTAATGTACCTCAAAGGTAATCAAACATATGCATAGTAGTAAGCATATAAAAAAACAGGTATGTTCAAAGACCAACCAACTACTTACACATAGTAGCATCATCTGGATCTAATCCAGAATATAGTCTCTTCGAAATGGAAACCATGGATTCTAAGTCCATCATATACAATATTATACAAAAAATGTGTAATATCATGTAGAAATAAAGCCTCATCTTTTCTGTCAATCTTCAACATTTGTTGACTTCTTGAATCTTTTGATATCTAGAAAAGTTTTCTGTGAGCTTTCCATTCTCTGTGATGTTATTCAAGGCTTGACCACTTTCTCAATGATTCTTCTGTTTATACTGTAGCACCCCAACTACCTCTTCGATATGTTTACTATTCTTTGACATTCCAAGCTATAACTCTTCTTGAGTATTATTAGTCTTTGAGACTTTGACCATGTCTCTACTCATGTGGAATCTTTCCACAAGGTATCACAGCCCCTGGCTGCTTGAGTCATGTACCATGACTAACTTGTGGGGAATTTATCTTTTGTCGCATGTGAATACACATAAATACTCCCTATTCAACTGGAGGATTTTTTTTATACCAATATTGTCCTAGATAGAGGCTTAGTAAGAATGCTAGCAATACTCCTTATCTGTGGATATGTACCATGTCTTGGATATAACTGGCTAGAAACCTCATAAAGCTTTACTACTTTTCAACATGCTCTATCTAGAGCAACACATGTGATCTTTCCTCGATCACTATACTAGTCATATCTCATATATATTTGAATCTTTATTCCATTGATCAATACATATCTAAGTTCATATACACTTGTACCAAGTAGGTACCACAAAGCATGCTTTGTACATGTCTATGTACAAATTGCAAAGCATATAACCGATCCTGGGACCTGGGACTAATCAAATACATCTCAACTTACTTGATATACTCCAAATATGAAATAATAATTATAAACTTTCATATTTATCTTCATATGTGTGGCCATGGATTTATAGCCCATCATCCTTAAACTCTTCAAGCTCTTTTACTACACATTTTCCTTAACTAAGAAAAACCTTTGTCTGGTGACTACCACACCACTAATCATAAGAATCATAGCAATATTCTTGAATATAGTTCTCAACTTCCTTATGAATATGAGAATCATGCAGTTCTCCTCTTAACAGAAGATACATCAACCAGCTTTATTGGTTCTTTAGGAGCTAGTGAATCTAGCTACTCCCACTCGCCATCAGGATGTGAGAATCATAATCTAGGTCCTCCATCACGGATACTTCATGTTCCTCTATGTCTGAAGCTCTTATTGATACATCAATTTAAATAAGATAATCTAATTATCTTCTAGATTCTTTACATCTCTCAGAATAGGATTAGGGATTCCATTATGACTTCTTCCTAATACATAGGAACCTCTCAATCTGTTATCAGAAGCTTCTTGCTTCACATCATCCCTCTCTCTTTTAGGACCAACAATTAGAATTACTATTCATTCAATACATGTCAATTTTACTTACAGGTCAGGGCATATAGTTTTTCCCTACAAGCCAAATTCAATCAAGTTATTAGGAACCTTGCATAATCCACTCATTTCAATAAAATGACAAACAACATATACTGAAATGCAAAACATTTTAACCAATTTTTCAGTATAATCATATCTCATGAATTTTAATCACATGAATACTTCAATGTATTTTCAATGGTTCATATATTTATGTACACATTAAATCAATGTTTCACATAACCCTATTAATATTTCATGTAATGTTTTGCAGTTCTATTTCAGTCTTATATTTAGATCTCATGAAGATTTATGCAACCCCTTATTCTTCTTAACATGAGTTTTATATTTACCAATAAATAGAAAGATAGTAACATATGTTGGGGCTCCGACCTTAAAAGTCCTTAGTTTTGGCAACTCCGTGGCTTTGGTGTGAAGCTTGTAAGCGGAGTTGCACTCCAAAATAGTCTTAGGGGTTCCGGGGTTGGGTCAAAGCCCCTCTTTTTGTAAATAACCCATGGTTTAAGCCCATGGTTTATGGTTTTTGGGTGCCCATGGTTTAAGCCCATGGTATTGTAATAGTGCACTTGTATAAATAGGCACTCATGTAAAGGAGTCAGGGGTTGTTGATGTATGATGATTTGATGCGAAGAAGTTAAGATCTACTTTTAGGTTTAAGGTTAAGTCCCAACTGAGTGCATGGATGACCTCTGCAGCTGTGTGCGCAGAGGGTTTTGGTAAGAAGGTCAAGTCCCAGCTGAGTGCATGTACAACCTCTGCAGCTGTGTGCGCAAATGGCTTTGGTAAGAAGGTCAAGTCCCAGCTGAGTGCATGGACAACCTCTGCAGCTGTGTGCGCAGAGGGTTTTGGAAGAAAGGTTCTGCAGCTAAGTGCGCATCTTTGGGTGATTGAAGAGATATACAGCTGAGTGCGCAGATCAGAACTGTGTGTTTGTAAAGAGTTGAATATAAATGTAGTTATGTGGACGTAGCCCCTACACTGGGGGTGAACCACGTATATCTTGTGTTGTGGTGGTTCTTTTATGTTGTTTATGTTATGTTTTTATGCATTTGATAAGTAGATGAATGAGAAAGTAAGATAAACTGTTAAGTACTAACTTCACTGTGAATTCCCAGTTAAGGGTTAAGCAAGAAATTGTCATTTATCTAAACTGCAAAGCTATTTAAGTGAATGTCTAGCTCTATATTGTATGATTATTATTTGTTAAGACTAAAGGTACAGTAATATACCTCTTGCACCTGCAGAAACCTGATTCTGCGACACCCCATAGCTGTTTCGGGTGAGACTGCAACCTGTTCGTAGGTTGTTGCCGAAAGGGCCAACACTGTGGGTTGGTTTGTTGGTGTGAAGATAAAAGTATAGAACCCGGGTCTGCCTTAAGCCCAACAAATTGGTTCCGTTTCCGGTTGAACCAGTATCTGCTTCAAGAGGGATCTACGTCGTACCTAGAGGGATATGTTTTGGAGGCCCTCAGTAAAAGAAATCAGTGACTGGATTGAAGATACCTATCTGAAATTTGCTGAACAAGAAAATAAGGATCCTCGTCGTAGCTCAGATGACTTCTTGCAAAGGTACTTTTTTACTGATATTTATGAAATTTTCTTTGGTAGTATCCACATAGAATTGCATTAGTGGTTATCCAGGTTGACAGAAAGAAAGACAAACTTCAAAGAAGATCAGTTTCCTGCCTGGACCCCGGAAAGAATTACGCTGTTGAAAAGGGTGAACAACATGGTATCAAGAGTTGTTGACTTCTGGACAATGCAAACCCTTGAATCATTTGTGACGGAGTTCACCATCGACACACATACTTCTTTCAGCGAAGTAGAAAGACAGTTTTTCAAAGGACCAAGGGGTAAGTACTTGAATTCATTTAGTCTAAAAATTAAAATGCTCTTGGCTGAGAAAGGCATATTGCTTATCGAATCAGATTACTAGATTTATTGCTACTAACCTATGTTTGGAAGTGAAAGTGACTTCGACGAGCAAAGCGGTTTGCTTTGCAGTGGTAAAAGATACAAGAGAACTCTTGGATCCAATACCCTAGGCCAGAATGCCGACTATACCTCATTAAGTCCAGAAGAATCCGAATCTGAAGAAACCCTTGTTGTTAGAAACCCTCCTATAACTCCGCAGTGAAGATCTGTTATCCCTGAGAACCCGTCGCAGTCTGAAAGTAACCCTAGCCTGAGTAGTCCTGTCATAGGTCAGTCTACCTCAGTAATTCCCCCCCCCATGTTACCAATTTTCCCCCTCCTCCCCCCCCCTCGATCCAATATGGCCCATGTAAATGATGATATCAAGCTCCCAGTCTTTAAAGGAACTGGATCAGAGGATCCAGAGCAGTTTTGGTTCTTATGCGAAGCTGTTTGGACTACTAACAATATTATGGATCAAAATACAAGAAGAGCGCAGCTAGTCACCTCTTTCAGAGACCGCGCTTTGTCCTGGTTTATGAAGTTTTCCAATACTCAGAACTATATCTTGGCTGATATTAAAAAAGCAATAATCAAAGAATTTAAGAAGCCTAAATCAGAGTCAGTGTATAACTGAACTAAAAGAAATTCAACAGAAGCGAGCTGAATCAGTTTGGGACTTTGATCAGAGGTTCAAAGTTCTATTGGATCAAGTTAGTTTCACTTTTGGACTAGAACAGCATAAAGAATGGTTCATTGCAGCATTATTGCCTCATATCAGGACTCCACTTATGCAACAGAAGGTTGCTAATCAGCAAGAGGCGTTGGAAATTGCTATGAAACTTGAAACAGCTCCTGTCGAAGATAATTTTGGAATAGCCCAAATACAGGTGCAATTAGCAGAAATGGCTTTGGAGCTTCGCGACATGAAAAAATGGAAATCTCTTCACGAAGAGTTTTGGTGTACACGATGTAGAACAGAAGGTCGTGACAAAGAACAGTGTCCTGCATTATGAAATTACCTGAATATTGGTGCACCAAACCCATTTAACCCTAATGTCCTATATTGTGAGATCTATAGAACAACTGGCCAACATCGACTTGAAGATTGCTACCTACTGCAAAGATATATTCAAGTACCTAATAATACCTACTACAAGTTCTGTAAGTCAGTTGGACACAATGAAGACGAATGTTGCAGCTTTGACCTCATGAGAGAGCAAACCTATGATGCTTATAGGGTACAACCCGATGCACAAGGCAATTATGGATATGGGTACCATGGTAGTACATCAGGTCGAGGTAATTTTAGTGGTCGTGGTCATGGTGGTATTCCTGGAAGAGGTCGAAGCCAGGTTATTTGCTATAACTGTAATCAGGCAGGACATTTAGCTAGAGACTGTCAGAACCCAACTACGACATGTCGATATTGCAAAGCAGTCGATCATGTGATTGAGCAATGCCCACAGTTGATAGCCAAGATACACGAAAGAAATGGTGCTCCTACTCAGAATTTTTAAATGATTGTTGTAGAGAAACGACCTGTCCCAGCCCTTAATGTTGTTACAAGGAGTGGAGCTATGACACAGGTGTAGAATAAGGAGAAACAGCCTGATGAGGATTGGGTTCGCAAGACCCTAGAGAAAATTCCAGCCTTCGATGTTGGAAGAGAAAAAGGTACATTTATGGAAGCTAAAAAAGACTTTGCTGATCTGAGAACATCAGTAGAAACTACGCAACAGCATCAACAGCAGTTACAGTCCAAAGAAGCTTCGTCGGATCCAGTAAGTACACTGACATCATTTTTACAGAGTTGTATGAAGCTATTAAGAAATCAGAATTCTTTGAATGAGTTACAGAAAGTTATTGCATCTTGCAAACCTCAGCAAAGCTCTGATAGAGGAAAAACTATTAATAGAGTTAGAAGGAATGGAAGAGAAATGAGATTGCATGCTCAGATAGGAGATTATGACATGACTGATATCATTTTAGACCTGGGATCAGAAGTGAATGTCCTAACTAGGCATACTTGGGAAGAAATGGGAAAACCTACACTTGAATGGTCCCCTATACAGTTGAGACTAGCCAATCAGCAGAAGATTGTGCCCTTGGGAAGATTCCCTAGTGTACCAGTGGATATTGATGGAGTCAGTACCTTAGCAGATTTTGAAGTCATTGAAATAATTGATGATAGCAACCCCTATCCTGCCTTGCTATGAATTGAATGGGCAATAGACAATGATGCAGTAATCAACCTTAAGAATAGACAGATGACTTTTGAAGGAAAAGGCTTGAGATTCATAGTACCATTGGACCCTTCTCAAGGAGAAAGGTACACAGAGCCAGTTAGAGATGAAGATCAGGATGTTTTGGATCATATTTACAACATCACAGCTAAAGAAGAAGACTATGTTAACCCTACTACTGAAGGTATAATGGATTGGCAGTGTGACAGTTCTTGCATGACTGATTCAGACGAAGGTCTAGAGAATTGGAATAATCGACTTTATGAGCTACATGGACATCAATGTGCAATAATTACCAATTCTATCAGATGGCTTGGCTCACAGACAAATATCTTACCTACTTTTGATGGCTTGATAGACCCAGAAGATTTTATTGTACAATTTTCAGAGCAAGTACCAGATTCACATAAAATGGAGATTCTAGATTCAGTATTTAGAGCCACAGCTGCCAGATGGTGGAATGGTCATAAAAAGTATATTCATAGTTGGAGAGCTTGTCAAAAGTTTCTTCGCCTAAGATTCATGGATCAACCTCAGGACGTACGAAGAAAATTTAATGGTAAGACTAGCCCCCAGGAAGCATGGAAGCATGTACCTTGTGAAGAATGGGTACATAGGTTTGTACACACTCTAGAACCTGTAGCAAATAACTGGTATGCGGAGGATGAGCTTCGCCATGGTACTGTAAGTTGGGATAGTCTTGTTGATAGTTTTGTGCTTACATTTTCTATTAATGAGGTTTGCCCTGCTTTGGACGCAGCTGTTAGGTTGATCCATACTAAGGTGTTTGATGATAAAGAAATACCTGAGTACCAACCTGATTGGAAGGAACAAGAAGCTAATGCAGTAGAATGCTATAACCTCGCCATTGATGAAAACGATGATCCTCACAACATTAATATTCCTGAGTCAGAAGGACACTGCGAAGTACATGGACCAGCAGTCGAATCACCTGAAGTAACTCAGCCCTTGAAAACAAGGAAAGTAAACATTGGATCAGAAGAAATGCCTAAGTACGCTACCATTGGAGATTATTGGGATGAAGAAATGGTAAGCAAAGTGACTGAACTTCTCCATGAGTATCGGGACTTATTTCTAACAAAGTTCTCAGAAATGAAAGGTATCCTTGGTGATATAGGAGTGATAAAAATCCCTTTGAAAGCTAATGCGAAGCCTGTGAAGCAGTGCCCTTATAGGCTGAATCCTAAGTATAAAGCCAAAGTCAGGATGGAGCTAGATAATATGCTCGCAGCAGGAATCATTGAGGCTGTCGAAGAAATTCTGTCATGGTTTCAGGATGTGCCGAAGGTCTGTATTGTGTCGAAGACCCTTATTGTGGCACAGCCAAAGTTACTGGTTGTGTCGAAGAATAAAGGTGTGTCGAAGCTTAAAATTCAACCATTGGGAAAAAATATATTTGTTAGCGCCAGTAAGTTAACTGCATTCACTTCCTGGAATGATGAGATTTTGGGAAATCTAGCACCGTTTGGACAAGATCTCTATCAGATTTGGTGTCTTCAATGCATAGTTATGGAAGATTTGGTCATTGGATTCTATAAGAAGACACCCAGGCCTATGAATTTCGCATTATGCATTTTCTTGAGTTTTACAGTTCAGTCCATGTCAGCTGATCGCGAAGTCCAGGAATTGTTGTGAGAATTCAGACAGAGGGGTCTGCAGAACCTTATGAACAACCCACCTGCATCTACACCTTGCAAAGAGACTCCCCCAACGACAAATCAACCAATGCAAACACGATCAACCAGAAATAAATTTAAGGCAGAAGTTCACTCTAAGCAGAACGAAGAAAGGCACAAGCCATCAGGAAAGACACCGGAGGATCCCGAGA
Organism: Pseudotsuga menziesii; assembly: GCA_001517045.1. Lineage (NCBI taxonomy): Eukaryota > Viridiplantae > Streptophyta > Pinopsida > Pinales > Pinaceae > Pseudotsuga > Pseudotsuga menziesii. The sequence continues at coordinate 65,586 of LPNX010000242.1, read as the reverse complement.
TGAATCCTGCTGGTTCAGCAGAGGTCCCACCTGAAGGTTTTGAAGACTTCGGTAAGGATGAGGATGTTGCATCATAGTGTCCACCATATCTTCCCCCTGTCACTGATATATTTAGAAGGCCCAATGAGTCCCATGACCATCATAAATATTACGAAGGGAAAGATGAAACCAAAAGATATTTTGAGAAGGAAGATAGCAAAATGAGAGATGGTCATAGGGAACACAGGCATTCTGGTAAGGATGAAAGGATGAAGGATAGAGCAAGCCATGGCAGTGGTAGAAGTAGCAGAAGGGATGACGATGATGACAGGCATATAAAGGATAAATATGGTAGAAGAATTAAAGATGATGCTTACATAGATGCAGACGGATATAGAGCTCGACAGAGTGCAAAAGGAGATAGTAGAGAAGGAGTAAGCAGCCGAAGATATCATGCGCAGCCTCAACAAGCAAATTACTATCTTCACCAACAAGATTCTCCCTCTGGAAAAGTAGCAGAGTGTCCTGGGATGGGACACTGGTGAGTCTTAGGGTCCTGTTGGGGCTTCGACCTTAAAGGTCCTTAGTTTTGGCAACTCCGCAGTTTTGGTGCGAAGCTTGTAAGCGGAGTTGCGCTCCAAAATAGTCTTAGGGGTTTCGGGGTTGGGTCGAAGCCCCTCTCTTTGTAAATAACCCATGGTTTATGGTTTTTGGGTGCCCATGGTTTAAGCCCATGGTATTGTAATAGTGCACTTGTATAAATAGGCACTCATGTAAAGGAGTCAGGGGTTGTTGATGTATGATGATTTGATGCGAAGAAGTTAAGATCTACTTTTAGGTTTAAGTTTAAGTCTCAACTGAGTGCATGGATGACCTCTGCAGCTGTGTGCGCAGAGGGTTTTGGTAAGAAGGTCAAGTCCCAGCTGAGTGCGTGGACGACCTCTACAGCTATGTGCATAGAGGGTTTTGGTAAGAAGGTCAAGTCCCAGCTGAGTGCATGGACGACCTCTGCAGCTGTGTGCGCAGAGGTTTTGGAAGAAAGGTTCTACAACTAAGTGCACAGCTTTGGGTGATTGAAGAGATTTGCAGCTGAGTGCGCAGATCAGAATTGTGTGTTTGTAAAGAGTTGAATATAAACGCAGTTCTGTGGACGTAGCCCCTACACTCGGGGTGAACCATGTATATATCGTGTTGTGGTGGTTATTTTATGTTGTTCTATTATGTTTTTATGCATTTGATAAGTAGATGAATGATAAAGTAAGATAAACTATTAAGTACTAACTTCACTATGAATTCCCAGTTAAGGGTTAAGCAAGAAACTGTCATTTATCTAAACTGCGAAGCTATTTAAGTGAATGTCGAAGCTCTGTATTGTATGATTATTATTTGTTAAGACTAAAGGTACAGTAATATCCCTCTTACGCCTGCAGAAACCTAATTCTGCGGCACTCCATAGTTGTTTCGGGTGAGACTGCAACCTGTTCGCAGGTTGTTTCCGAAAGGGCCAACACTGTGGGTCGGTTTGTTGGTGCGAAGATAAAAGTATAGAACATATGCTTTTAATCATGTTCATACCATAACATCATTCCTAATCCCAGGAATACAAATTGTAATAATAAAAAAATTTGATTTTATAAAAGCATATGATAATCGAATAATCATGCAACCCAACATTCATGAATAATCATGCAACTCTATATACATATCTTTATGAACAAACATGCATCCCGACATTCATGAATAATCATGCAACTCTATATTCATATCTTTATGAACAAACATGCAACCCAACATTCATATCTCATGAATCAATCATGCAGCTCTACATTCATATATTATGAAGCAATCATGAATGCTTTATATCCGTAGCTTATGAAACAATATTGCAGCACTATATTCATATCTTATGCAACAATCATGCATGCTTTATATTAATATCTTATGAAACAATCTTGAAGTTCTATATCAATATCTTATGAAACAATCATGCATGTTTTATATTCATATATTATGAAACAATCTTACAGCTCTATATTCATATTTTATGAAACAATCATGCATGATTTATATTCATATCTTATGAAACAATCTTGCATCACTATATTCATATCTTATAAATTTTGTTATTTACCAATAAAGGAAAGACAATCAACATATATGATCACAATTCCTAATCCCAGGAATATGAATCTCTATATGAATGTAATGAAAACATTCAAAAGCATATATATCTAAATAGAATATAATAAAAAATTGCAAGTACTTATATTTTATTGTTTTGAGTGCTCCGTATTAATCTCTGCTTCCTGGTGAAGATTATTAAAGTCCATCGGTCTTGATATCTTTGAAAATTTGAGTGCATGCAGGAGGAAGTGAATCTCTGCATGGAAAAGTCGGATCCCATGCAACCCGAAGTGAATGCTCTTCTTTAAGGAAAAAATTATTTCGACGATCATCGTCATATTCTCCAGACAATTTCTCAACTATATGAGGCTCTCATTATACACAATATCTATTGAATAATGATAATATCCAAACCACAAATCCTGGGTTTGTTCAATCAATTCATCCACTTTGGGGAAATGACCATAACACGAATTCTGATAATTTCATATTCAAATACCTCATCATATCTCTCAAATAGTTGCAAATTTTTTAAATTCGCTCGCTACTAAGCTAAATCCGCCCATTCGAGAAGTGGGTTTTCAACAGTTTTGTTTGATTCCTCATGGATTGATCAAAAATTCTCCATGAAATTTACTTCCTAAAACATGATGAGAATTGTGCATATTGTCTTGCTCTTGAATTCTCCATGCATTAGATAAATGCTCCTCACTCACTAAGGTCACGTAGGCATCTAGTTCATCCTCCTCAAGAATGTTTAACACTCTTTCCTTCCATGTGTTGAAGTTGGGAGTACCTTCAATTCAGTATTTCGGTTGGACAAATATCGAAGCCATGGCTCCAAGCATTTGCTCAATACTTAAATATCTATGTAGGATTTAGTTGCTTGTGCAAACTAATCTCTTGCACATCATATGTTATGATACCATGTTAATGTTTTGATAAATAATGGATATTATTTAACTTTAAAACTTTTATCAATGATATTTTGAGGACCTGGAACAATTCACAATTCAATCACATGCAATAATTCATCCACAACACAACATGTACCCTGGGGAAAATCCTCATAATAGAGAGGATGAAAAAACCCATCAAATCTTCAGAGTATAATAGATATATTGCAGAGAATGAATTTTACAACATAAATAGATCATCCAATAAGAAAGAATACGGAGCAATAGAGGAGAGAGATCCACTATTACAAATTTTATGAACTTGCCATATGCCTAGCATATTAATAACAAGCCATAATCACTGCCATGCAAACCCTAGTGAATGGTTACATGAGAATTATCCACTCATACAATACAATTTTGAATTTCCTTTATGGATTAATCACTTCATTCATTGAATCTTCATTATGCACAACTAATGTGCCATACCTTCAATCATGGATATTAACTGATAGTTGACTGACATTGGAGTGAACTCAATCTTTAACTAAATATGATAACTTAGTTAACATGCTAACATAAGTGTCATAGTGCAATAACTCAAGTGTCACATGCAACACAATTTCTTAATTAAAGTGTCGCCTTTTGATCAACTTAAGTGTCTTCTCTTAATCGAAGTAAAGTGTAAACACTTTCGTCAACTATTCCATATTTATTTAATTACATAGTTAACCATTATTAACTGAATCTTGTTGATTGTTGAACATTGAGATATTCTTTACTTAATTGAATGTTTATCATTAATATTTCAATTGATTCTTTAACTAAAGAATTAATTGAGGCATTCATACTTACTTGAAACTTTATAGCTTGATTTCACTTTGAATTATTTTTCTCTCGTAATATATGTATTGCTTACATCTTTATATTACTGCATGGTCTATGTTTAATCATCTATTATATCATATTATACTGAGAATAATTGTTCCTTACCTGTGATAATATGTATTACCCCAGGTCAGATAATCATATGCTAGAGTAAATCACTCCAAGGGTAGTTAATACCTAAAGGAGACTTATAGTGCCTAGTGAACATGACTAGCCATACATCACATAACATATCCTCCTGACTTGATACAACACAATTCATATGGTATTGATACAACACAAGTCCAGTCTTCATACAACACAAGACTCCTAAACTTAATACAACATAGTTTATGAACTTGATACAAAACAAGTCTCTGACCTTGATACAAGACGGTCCATATCTTAATACAACATAATATCTTGATCTTTATACAATATAATATCATAGAATAGGTATCTCTCATGACCTCAACATCCTACATTGATACAACACAAGCTCTTAACTTCATACAACATAAGGTGATGAACTTAATACAACATAAGCTCTAGACTTGATACAACACAAGTCTCATGGAGAGGTTTCTGAACTTAATACAACAAAAGTTCCAAACTTGATACAACACAAATCTCATGGAGAATGACTCATGATGTTGTGCATTTAACACTTTGCGTATGAAAGAATCTATAATAGATCCAATACAAATAAATAGCAAGTGGATTGATCTTGAAACAGTTTAATTGATCTTAGCAAATGACTAAGGAAAATTACTGTAGATGATAATAACAACCAAATATGGGAAGAAAATGCATCATTGTATTAAATATAGTGGAAATAAGTATAACCATAAGCCTTAGAGTTGCAGTATCCTTCCAACATATTCCTCCTACTCCAACATGTCACTATTGTCTCGAAGAGAAGCATCTACCTGCTATGAATTCCTCCTCCCCTCACCCATGGCCCATGCCTTCATTTAAAATACAATGAGGATAAGGAGATGTGAGAAGAAATGGGAAAGTGGATGAGAGGTGACCCCAACAATTGTCGATATCAAGCCAAATCCGGGAAAATATGAAGGGAATGCTATCCAAACAGATTATGCTCTGGAAGCTTCTCGAAAACCTAATTTTATACCTGTACAAAGGTTGGTGCACCCTGTTAGTGGAGCAAGGTTTGTCTCAATAGGGAGACACATCATGTTATAGAGGCAAGGTGTGTCATTGATGCTATTTTTAGTGGGATAGATGTTAAAGTATTGTAACTTCAAAATATATTCTATTGTACTTTTGTTTTATTCTCCTTCGAAGATGTTATTCCTCCATTCGCAGATGTCCTTGATGTAATTGGTCATGTAAAAGTCATGAGGTAAGCCCTTTGTTGTAATTCGGGGAAATAGTACCCACAAAAGTAATATATAATATTTATGTTGAGTCTCCCTAGGAAGGCCATCCCTAATTAGGGAACTTGTTCAAAATGAGGCACCTCTCTCATTTACACACACCTTACACTCAAGAATTGTGCAAGAGAGAGAGAGAGAGAGAGAGAGAGATTCTACTGTGGAATATGAGAAATTATTCGTGTTGTTGTGGTTTGACAATGTACTTAGTCGAATTCTATATTGAGGAATTTTTGTGGGGTTTTCTCCCTTGTGGTTTCCCCGAGGAAACTCTTTGTGTTCTCTTGTGTTGATGTACTTGTCTTTCTTTCAGTGATCCTTTGTTTATGGTTATGATGTTATTATGCTAAGTGTTTTAGATCTTGTATAACCATTAAAAATATAAGATGGTATTAGAACCACCCTGAAAGAAGTATTTGTGCATCTAAAATAGTGCTACAGCTACAGCTACTGGAGATTAGGGTTTCATGCTTAAAAACACTAGAAGGAAAAATATAGTCATCTTGGAAATTTTGCTATAACTAAAGTTTGGAGCAGGATCAGGAGATGAAACTTTTATAGGTCTAATTTGAAATCTTTATGTACCTTGTGTGAATGTTTCAGCCTCACATTCGCTATAATATAGGAGATATGATTCCTCCAACTTAGGGTTCCAACCTCTCCTAGAATTCAGCCTTAAACAAGTGACCTAGGTATAATTTATATATCTAGGGCTAGGAAGGTCCAAATCAAATTTTACAATATTTTTTCAGATAGGAAATGGACTGTAGTTTATATGGTCAACGTTTCAGACATCGGAGGTGAAACAGTGACACGTGGAAGTCCGTACAAGTTTAATATGTTTAAAAATCATGAAATACGTCACCTTGGGAAACTTCACATAAGTTCCACTTGGTGAATCAAATTCTTCTCTAACCTATGGGGTTGGAAAGAAAACAAACCATGCTACCCTAGGACAAAGTTTCATATATTGAGTAGAAACTTATGATCTATAGTAGAAACAAGATTAGTCAATTCTGTAGAAGAAACTGGAGAAAAACTAGGGCTTCGTGTTCTGAGCACTTCCCTCCACCAATCAGTTGAAAAAGGAGGACCATCAAACTCGCCCTAGGAGGGAGCATATTTCTATGTAATAAGTTTCTCATTTTGTGGACTTTCAATTTCTGACCTACCACTACTGCCGAGAAAACAAGAGCATCTGATATTTTGCAGTTTTGTCCACAGTTTTGGGAAAATAAGTATGTTTCTCAGCTCGCCTTGGGGAGGCTCATATTTCTATAAAATAATATATGAAAGATTCCCAATTTGAAAAATTAGGGTTTCTCTATCAAACCCTAGGTCCACCAGAAGCATTCTTCTAGAAGAGCCTTCAAACAAGCATCAAGTTGAAGCAATCTCACTGGTAATTTATATCCTCTCTATTTCCATTTGAGGATCTCATTTTTTATCATGATGGAAAACTGTACCAAGCTTGAGGACAAGCTTGAAAGAGTCGAGAACTTCTAAGCATGGAAGTACAAAGTGTTTCTCATAGTTGAAGAAGCATGACATGGAGAACTATGTCAAAGAAGAAGTTACAGATCTAGAGGGAGATGAAGTCAAAGCAAAGCAAAAGAAGAAGAGATGGGTGAATCCTAACAACTCATGCCAAGAAGAAGAAAGAACATTCCCGCAAGGAATAAAAAGACTTCAGAAGAAGGATATTTCACAACTCAAATGTTCAGTTGTGATGAAAAATGACACTTTACAAAATAATGTACCAAGAAGGAAGAATGGAAGGATGGTATCATTAAGAAGTACCATTCGATCATACAGAATGATGTTTGGATATGAGTTCGAGACATGAAGGGAATTTTTGTAAAATTATTCCAAGAATATCTACAAGATCAAGTATAAATCATATCAAAGTATTAAAAGATACAAAGAAAGGTTCGTGGTTCTATCAGAAAGAAAGAGTCAATTATGGCAAGACACTTCTCTAGAGGCTAGACACACCTCTTCAATGGTGGATATTACACTAGACAGTTGGTGTAATTAAAGTAAAAGAACATATCAAGAAACCTTCAGGTTTTGAGACTCTTTACAAAGAACCACCTATGCAATGAAGGATTTGTACAAGCTCAGTAGGCACCCATGGGATAATACATACAATTACATGAGGATATTGAGGATCAACTAGAGTGACAGAGATCCCAACCTTTACTACAAGGTTGAAGATAGAAGCCTACAAAGGACAAGAACCTCATAGATGGGTGCAGGAGAAAACTTGTGACAAAGTTCAAGATGAAGGATCTTGATATCTAGTGACCTTAACAAGTGACATAGATGGATACAAAGAAAATTAGTAGCAGAGGAGGCTACCTATCACTCCAATATCCTAATGCAGAGAGTATAAGATGTAGAAGGAGGATGGTGCTCCACCTCAGAGGGACTGACTACAGTAGATCTCAAAGTTCGACAACCTTGACATGATTCTGGGGATTAGAGATCCTCAAAATCATACGATGAAGTTAAACACATTTGCAGTGACTCCAATAATTCAAGAATACAGAGATCAAGGTGGATTCTACCAAACAAACAAAGATAAGTATTGAAATGTCATTTCCTATATATCTAATTGTTCAGTTATGTACATAATATTTAGGAAGTGTATTATGCATGTTAGAGTGTTTTTCATTTATGAACAGTTTACTGCTAATATGCATATGATGGGTAAGTGGCTTTTGGTGTTGTACAAAATTCCATTGCTACTTATCTATAGTGAAACATATTTGCTGACATAATGTCTTGGTAGAGATGGAAGGAATCTAGAAAGTTACCATATGTATACGGGATATGGATGAATGTTGTATTATCTAAAATAGTTGCATAATTATATAACACATATATTTATGCATAAGAATTTGTCATTATGAATATGTTATGAAATGTTTCTAATCATACAACTATATTTGACTTGTAGGAAGAATAGCATACAATCACCTACAAAAATAAGAATGATCAAGTTTACACAAAAGAAGAATGATGCAAGTTATGGATGTATGATGCAGTTGCGGATGTACAAGAGAAGAATGATAAAGAACAAGTTGAAAAAGGGAGATATAAAGCTCAGATGATGTTGTTTTTTTATCGAAAGATCAATTGTTCCTATAGTGACGAAAGATGAAGACTCGATGTTGTTGAAGATGCTCAAGTACTGAAGATATTGAATATGTTCTAGTGATTGTTCTAGTTTTTAATGTGTTCACTAAGCCTATGTCTCGTGTAAAGCTTGAACACTTTCAAGACAAGATTGGTGTAGTCCGAAAAGGCCTCCCTAGAAAGAACGAGTGACTGGAGAATATATTTGAGTTCAACATGGTACGATAGTATGGACAAATTCCTGGTGGACTAAGGATTTAGTAAGAGTAAAGCGGGTTCCAACCTTTACTTTAAGGTTGAATGTGGAAGATTGGTATATGTCGATGACCTAAAAGGAGAGGAAAAACTCATTATAGATACAAACAGGAAGTGATAATGATGTTGCATACCTTCCTCGAAAGGGGGAGCAGTGATGATGATGTTGCAGACCGTCCTCAAAAGGGGGAGCAATGATGATTATGTTGTAGTGGGGTTGTATTATTTGTGGACATTATTCCTAAAGTGATATGCAGACCTTCATCTCTGTGTTGCAATTGGATTGTATCATCCCTATACATTAGTACTAAATTGATTTGCATTCCATTGTCTCCGTGTTGCAGTGGTATTGTATTATCCCTAGACATTAGTCCTAAAGTGATCTGTAGACCTTTGTCTTTGTGATGCAGTGGGATTTTATCATCCCTAGACTTTATTCCTAAAGCAATATGCAGACCTTTGTCTCTGTGTTATGGTGGATTGTATCATCCCTGGACATTAGTCCTAAAGTGATCCATAGACCTTTGTCTCCTTGTTGTGGTGGATTGTATCATCCCTGGACATTTGTCCTATAGTGATCCGCGGACCTTTGTCTTGATGTTGTGGTGGATTGTATCATCCTTGGACATTAGTCCTAAAGTGATCCATAGACTTTTGTCTCCCTGTTGTGGTAGGATTGCATCATCCTTGGACATATATCCTAAAGTGATAAGGGTTGATCATCCCGTAATTGGACCTGCTGACATTTGTCTCGGTAAGGTGGTAGGATTGCATCATCCTTAGACTTATGTCCTGAAGTGATAGGGGTTGATCATCCCGTAATTGGCTCCGCAGACTTTTTTCTTTATGATGCAAATAGGATTGCATCATCTTGGGACTTATGTCCTAAATTGAGAGGGATTTATCATCCCGTAATTGGATCATGTGTGTTGCAGGTTCAGCAAGTTCAATATTTTCATACGGATGTTGATATGGTAGGTTCATTATTTCTATACTGATGATAATGAGGTAGGTTCAGTATTTCTATATTGATATTGATGATGATGATGATGCTTCAGAATTTGTATGTTTATGATGATGATGATGCTTCAGAATTTGTATGTTTATGATGATGATGTGGTTGTGGTACCAACACCTTGTGTCAATGATGTTGATGTGATTATGATCCCAGCACCCTGTGCTGATAATGTTGATGTGGTTGAGGTCACAACACTTTCTTTTAATGATGATGATGTTCCAACATCTCTATCTTGATAATACTAATGATGATATATAATTTATTGATGATGTTGCTTTTGCACTAACATGCTAATGATGTTGTTTTTATTTAAGTATTTACATAACGATGATGCAGATAATGATTTTTAGTATTTACATATTGATGGTGTAGATGATGTTTCATTATTTACATACTAATGATGCAGATGATGATGTTTCAGTATTTACATATATTGTAGATGATGTTTGAGTATTTACATACTGATGGTGCAAATGATGATGTTTTCATTATTTACATACAGATGTTGTAGATGATGTTTCAGTATTTACATATTGATGATGCAGATGATGATGTTTCAGTATTTACATACTAATGTTGTAGATGATGTTTCAGTGTTTACATACTGATGATGCAGATGATGATGTTTCGGTATTTACATATTGATGTTGCAAATGATGTTTTAGTATTCACATATTGATGTTGAAAAAGAAGATTCAGTATTCACATACTGATGTGGCAGAAGAAGATTCAGTATTCACATACTAATGTTGAGGAAGAAGATTCAGTATTTGCATATTGATGTGGCAGAAGAAGATTTGGTATTCACAAACCAATGTTAAAGAAGAAGATTTAGTATTTGCATACTGAGTGGCATAATATGATTCAGTATCTATTAACCCAAAAAATCCCTCACTCGGCTCTACATGTCCTACACCACCCAACAACACCCATGCACGACCCTCATTTGACCCCATTTGACCCCCACACCCTCAAGAAGGCTTAAAAACATGAAAACTAGCTTAAAAATCCCTAAAAAGAGCCTAAATAGCTCTCATAGGAGCTAAAGCCTCCAAAAAGGGGCTAAAACCCCTTAAAGGAGCCTAAAACCCTAAAAGGAGCTAAAGATTGAGTGAAAGGGGCTAAAATCCCAAAAAAGGGGCTAAATCCCTGACCAGGGGCTTAGAACCCTAAAAAAGCTATAAATAGAGGGGTGGGGGTCACTCTCAAGACATTCCTTCCTTGCATACTATTATGCTACCCGAGTGAGTGCCTTGAGACCATTTTTCCTCTCAATCCATTCACTCTCCCTCTCATCCATCCTCCCATTAAGCCATAGCTCCCCCATTCTCAAGAGAGGTGCTTCTCCAAGCTAGGGCATGGTGTCCCATCTGCACCCATTGAAGGTATAATGTCTATTTTGTCTTGTTTGCTTAGTTTTTTCTAACCTATCTTTGCTTATAGGTTTCATGGCCTAACATGTTCTTGCATGTCTCCATTGTTTATTTGCAGGTTTTCTAACAAGTTGTATGCAAGGTACTGGATCTAAACCCATAACCTTGTGTGGAGAGGGGTTTCCATTTCTTTCTTTTATGTTCTTTATTTCCTTTCTATTTTGTTTTTCTTGCATAACCACCAGGAACCCTATCCTTCTATCCTATAGATGGAAGGTAGCCATTCCTGCCCTGTAGTAAGGGAGAAATCCTTGCTACAGAACTGGCGACCATACCAGGTCGATCCCACAGGATCCGTGGGTTTATTTTTTAAAGTTTCAGTTTTTAGTTCTATTTTTTTCCCTGGTTTATTTTCTGTTAAAATCTAGCTTAGATTCTTGTTTATTTACATTTCTAGTTACTACTGAGCCTCCTCAAGGAAAATCTGAGTCCATTTGGCCATAGTACAGGTTATTGTCGGTCGGATATGACTCAGGGTCAAAAGAAATTCAATTTTCGGAGCAGGTCGCTCTTATCGAGCCCAGAGAGGGGACCAGGTCACTCATTCTAGCCTCACAAGTGCGATCAGGTCACCTATTTAGCCCCAAAAGGTGTGACCCCTTCTAGAAGTTAGCCCGCTTCTATCTGCAAATTCTGAGTGACCCCCTTGCCTGTTTCTGGAAAAATTTGGCGACCCCCTCGCCACATTTGACCCGAAAAGTGCGATCTGTCACTTAGAGTTTGATTTTTTTTTAAAGTTAAGGACTGTCAGTGCGGCTCAGCTGCCTCTGTCCATCTAAACTATTTTTATTTCTGTTTATTTTCATTTCATTTACAGAACAAAGCTTGATTCAATCAAAGTGTAAACCAATTCTTAATGGGTTATTGAACATAGCTTGATTAAAATTTACTTAAAATCAACATCTTGCATAACCCTTCCTCCTCTACCTAGTCATCACCCTTTGGGGTATTCTGGTATAAGACGAAGGGTGAAGCTCATATATTAATAGGCACTTCACCTATTATTTTTTGAAGGCACTAAAAATGGGTGACTTGGAAGGTAGAGGGGGTAGAGAAAGAGGGCTTCTCACAGTGCTCAACGTCCTCCCTGTTGACCAACCTTGCATCCGAAGGGTGACCTGTGGATCTACGGATGGGTTAGTCCCATTTTGTTGAGAGCCCAGCACCCTCTCCTGGTTGAAGAGAAATATAGGTGCAAGGTAGTCACTTAGTCAGGTTATCATAGTTCAGGATCACAAATGGTACATGTCAAAAAAAAATTGAATACTATTTACTGCTTTCATTCACAATGTTATGAACTCTCCGGAATATTCATAAACCATTTAAGCAGCCACCAAATATAACAAAAAAACAAAAGGCATACACACCATACCATATAAATCAACCCAA